>AP025072.1:18827842-19313297 GCA_036186865.1 Eustoma russellianum
GCTACACCATTTATCTTGAGAGCCTACAAAACCAAAAGATTTATGCATTGGTACCCTTTGATGGATGGATCCTTCAGGGTTAGTTTGTCGACCCTTAGGCTTCCAAACATACATGCTTCCAAATCTAGCTCTACATGCATTCTTCACATGTCCTACTTTATTACAATGAAAACAAGTGGCTACATGCTTTGGTTTAGAAGATGATGAGTTATGTTGTGTTTTTCTCTTGTTTGTCTTTTTCTTTAATGACTTAGGCTTAATGGAAGAATGTGATGAATTAAATCCTAAACCGGATTTATCATTTCCAATTCTTTGGTTTCCAAGTAGTTTGTCTAGATTATTTTTTTTTCCATTTGTTAGTATTTGTAAATCTAACCTTAGTTTCTCACATTCTTTCCTAATTTCCACATTTTCAAGAGCTACGGTTTTATGCATGGTGAGTATGATGTCATGCTCTTGAAATATCAAAATGTTCTTATCATGCAAGCTCTTATTTTCTAAATGCACTTCTTGAACTCTTTCTTCAAATGTTTATACTTTAAATTCAGTTTTTCAAAATCATCTTGCAAATCTCCTATTTCATCTTGTAAATTAGAAGGATTAGATTTTACCTCAAGGTCATCTTCAATTGCCATGAGACAAGTATGTTGAGCATTTGGATTTTCAACTATTGCAACAAGTCCAACATCTTGATCTTCACTTTCTTCTCCTTCCGATTCGGAGAGAAGATCATCCCACGTGGTTACCTCCGCATTGAGAGCTTTCTTCTTTTGAGGAAAGACCTTCTTTTCTTATTTTTGCGGCTTCTTGACGTGGCAATCGGTAATAAAATGTCCGTGTCGACCACATCTATAACAATTTTTTCTTGCTTCTTTTTCCTTGAGTGGTCTCTTGAAAAACTTTCTTGCTTGAGCTTTATTTCTTGTTATCATTCTTCTAAATTTTCTTACTAAAAGAACAACTTCCTCATCTGATTCATCGGACTCTACCACCAACCGTTTGTGTGATGTTTGTGTGGGCTTGATAGGATTCATCCTATTTTGTTCATCAATAAGAATTTCATGAGTAAGAAGATTACCAGATAGCTCATCGAGTGTAAGAGTCTTGAGATTCTTTGATTCGGTGATGGTGGTGACTTTAGGTGTCCATTCTCTTGGCAAAGAGTTGAGGAGTTTTGAGACAAGATCTTCATTTGAGATTTTCTTGCCCACCATGGAAAGTTGATTCACTATTCGTGTGAATCAGTCGATTGTTTCCTCAATCTTCTCACCGCTCTTCATTCCGAACATCTCATATTCCTTCATTAGCATGAGCCTTTTGTCATTCTTACTTGCTCAGTCCCTTCATGTATCATTTCAAGCCTTTTCCATGCCTCATGAGCTGTTTCAAGACTTTGAAGTCTTATGAGCTCGGTGGTGGTAAGAGCACTTGAGAGAATATCAAATGCTTTGCCAATGATGGAGAATTTTATCCTCTCTTCGTCGGTGTAGTCACCTCATCTTTGAACATTGATTCTCCTTTTGAGTTGGTAATCATAGGAACTTCAATTCCTTTGACAACGACTCTCCATATATCAAATCCACAACCTTTCAAATGATTGATCATTCGAAATTTCCACAAAGAATAATTTTGGGCTTCAAACATAGGTGCTTTAGTGTTTGATCCTGAAAATAGTGCAGTAGGCTTGGAAGTTGTGAGATGAAGAGGTTGAGGTTGTCATTGCCATGATCTTTAACCTTGCTACTTGCAAAGATAGTCCAAGCAATCAAGGTTAGGCTCGGATACCAATTGTTAGGTCCGAAACATACTCTAGGGGGGTGAATAGAGTGTTTGACGCTTTTTGCGGAATTTCCTTGTTTAGCTCAACTCAAATGGAATTCAAAATCAAAGTAATAATGTGAGGTGAGAAACAATAAATGAGTACACTAGATATAGAGTGGTTCGATTCGTAAATGATTCTACTCCACTACCACTTTGTTGCCAAAGTGGATTTTCAACAACTACCCTTTTTATTAAAGCTAATAAGAACAAACACAGCAACACTTACACTAACACCTTAGTGTAAGTAGCAACAACATCAACTTCTTGCACAAAACATGATGAATGCAAGACGTGGGCTCCAATAATTCCTCCTTCCAAACGTCCTTCACAGAGGGTTAGGCACAAGGAAGAAGACTTCCCCTTGCTTCCATAGTGATAAAAATGTGTGGATCAAATGAGCAAGACCAACACTTCAAGATGGTCGTTGATCAGGCAAACCAATATGGCCCTCTTGGATGGCACCTTTTAGCAATGACAACACCTTCAAAATGCTCAACTTTGGAGGATCTTAACTTAGGTTTTTAATGCAAAACCAAGAAAACAAAGTCTCACACAAAGTGAAGAAAATATCAAAAATTGATATTCATCAAAAGTTTTTTTCCTAGGCGTCCCAAGGGCTCTATTTATAGGCTACTACTCATCCTTATTCAGCCTTACAATGCGTAGAAAACATTTCAAATAAGCTAGCTAACAAGTGTTTAAAAATTGAAACTTGTTTGAATTCAAAACTAAAACAAATTCTAGCTAAAATTTGAATTGCTTGTAGATTGCCATCTTCTCTCTTCCAGCAGTGTATGATGACTAAATGGAGGTGTTTGAGACCTGATTTGATGATGATAAAATGGTTGGAGTTGAATTCAAAGGTTGGTTTAAGTTTGAATTCGAATTGAGTTTGAATTTGAATTCAAATTTGGGTTCAACTTTGAATTGTGATCTCATCTCCTCCTTGCTTCAAGAATGGCGGGTAGATGGCTTCAAGGTGGTTAAGATGTTGAATTCAAATGTTGGTTGAAGTTTGAATTCAAATTGAGTTTGAATTTGAATTCAAATTTGGGTTCAACTTTGAATCGTAGACTCATCTTCCTCTTAATCTCCAAGATGGCGTGTGGAATAGACCAGGATAAGGCTAAGAATTTCTTGAAATATAAATCTCAAATTGGTTGAAACTTGAATTCAAATTAATGGTTGAATTTAAATTCAAGTTTGTCTTCAAGTTTGAATGCGATTTAGTCTCCATCTTTGAACTTCAAATTGGGCGCCACTATGGAGATAATTTGAGCTGGATTTTGAATATAGGATTCCATCTTGGACACATTTGAATTTATCTTTGTGGAGACAAACATTCTTCTCAAGACAACATTCCTTTTGTCTCTCTTTTTGAAGCACACGCCTATAATGCCATTTTGAGCTTCCATTTGGCTTGGAAATTTCATGTACCTAATTTACCTTCAAAGCAAACACAAGGAAGAAAGGATCCCAAGAAAACAAGACATACATTTGTTTATTTTATTGAAAGGCGCCTATATGCATGAAAAGTGATGCATGGAATGCAATCTAAGACTAAGACAAACTTTGTCTTGTATTTTGCACACCTTGGACCACATCATTCCTTCCTTCCTAGAAAAGATTCGTCCTGAATCTTAGCATGTATGTCATGCGGGAGAAAGATCCTCAATAATGCAACAAAGATATAGGACACACACGTATGCACACTTTCATCCTAAGATGTTTAGGGTGAATGAGTAATGCAATGAAAAAACATGTTCTTAGCAACTCATAAAAGCTGATTTGGTCATGCATCGACAATAAGTAAGTCCTCTTCCTCACATGTTTTGGATGCATTAGGATCTGATTTTCAAATTTTAGTTGATAATACGCATCATCAAATCCTATAGGGGGTGCATGACAAGAGGTGTTCAACATAGGTTTCTTTCTAGTGTTTTTAGGATGTATAACCAATAAAAGCTCATAGTTATCGTGCATTTGATCCTAACACAAGGTCAGCACATGAATGTCAGATGATGTATCATGATGTGGTGACAAAAATAGCGTGTTTGGAGTTGTGATATTCATGTCGCCATTATTGTCATTGACGCTCCTTAAAACTTCCAAATCCGGTGAATTTAAACTATCATGCTCATCAAAGCACAAATCAGTACTAACTTCCAGATTATTATCTTCAAAATCAGTTTGCAACGTAACGTCAAGTGGAATTCCATATTCATACTCATGTAAATTGGAATTTTCATGGGATGGAATGTCACTATCAAAACACTCAAACAAAGGATTATTATAGACAACCCATTCATGCTTCTCAACATTATCATGTTTATCACCTAAGACATCATTATTCTCACTTGAAATGTCACTCCAATTGTCTTGTAAATCAGCATGTAAATCAAGCAAATCATGTGAATCATGCGAAGCACAAACAACTTTAGATTCATGCTCATCACTTTCAGTACGCAAGTCAGTCTCATGCATATGAACACTATGAACATCGACAAGTCTCCTAAGACCTTGCAATTTATTAAGGAGGTCTAATCTGTGTATCTTTAGTTCTTCTACTTCTAAAAGGATTTCAAAGTTGCATTCTTTTTGTGCTAGAAATTTCTTACAAATGTCAGCATTACGTTCTAGGATCTTCACACAATCATGTTCATTCAGCACATCAACTTTATTATCATGAATGACATGTTTATCAATGATGCGGTCCAAGGTCTGCAAAATACAAGACAAAGTTTGTCTTAGTCTTAGATTACATTCCATGCATCACTTTTCATGTATATAGGCGTCTTTCAATAAAATAAACAAATGTATGTCTTGTTTTCTTGGGATCCTTTCTTCCTTGTGTTTGCTTTGAAGGTAAATTAGGTACATGAAATTTCCAAGCCAAATGGAAGCTCAAAATGGCATTATAGGCGTGTGCTTCAAAAAGGGAGACAAAAGAAATATTGTCTTGAGAAGAATGTTTGTCTCCACAAAGACAAATTCAAATGTGTCTAAGATGGAATCCTATTTTCAAAATCCAGCTCAAATTATCTCCATAGTGGCGCCCAACTTGAAGTTCAAAGATGGAGACTAAATCGCATTCAAACTTGAAGACAAACTTGAATTTAAATTCAACCATTAATTTGAATTCAAGTTTCAACCAATTTGAGATTTATATTTCAAGAAGTTCTCAGCCTTATCTTGGTCCATTCCACACGCCATCTTGGAGATTAAGAGGAAGATGAGTCTACGATTCAAAGTTGAACCCAAATTTGAATTCAAATTCAAACTCAATTTGAATTCAAACTTCAACCAACATTTGAATTCAACATCTTAGCCACCTTGAAGCCATCTACACGCCATTCTTGAAGCAAGGAGGAGATGAGATCACAATTCAAAGTTGAACCCAAATTTGAATTCAAATTCAAACTCAATTCGAATTCAAATTTCAACCAACCTTTGAATTCAACTCCAACCACTTTATCATCATCAAATCAGGTCTCAAACACCTCCATTTAGTCATCATACACGGCTGGAAGAGAGAAGATGGCAATCTACAAGCAATTCAAATTTTAGCTAGAATTTGTTTTAGTTTTGAATTCAAACAAGTTTCAATTTTTAAACAATTGTGAGCTAGCTTATTTGAAATGTTTTCTACTCATTGTAAGGCTGAATAAGGACGAGTAGCAGCCTATAAATAGAGCCCTTGGGGCATCTAGGAAAAAAACTTTTGATGAATAACAATTTTTGATATTTTCTTCACTTTGTGTGAGACTTTGTTTTCTTGGTTTTGCATTAAAAACCTAAGTTAAGATCCTTCAAAGTTGAACATTTTGAAGGTGTTTCCATTGCTAAAAGGTGCCGTCCAGGAGGGCCATATTGGTTTGCCTGATCAATGACCATCTTGAAGTGTTGGTCTTGCTCATTTGATCCACACGTTTTTATCACTAAGGAACCAAGGGGAAGTCTTCTTCCTTGTGCCTAACCCTTTGTGAAGGACGTTTGGAAGGTGGAATTATTGGAGCCCACGTCTTACACGCATCAAAACACGCTTGTTCAACTACAACAACTACAGCTCTAGCAAGAACAACTTCTTGCTACCTCACAACTTCAACAAAGTTCCCTCTAGAACTTTCTCAAAGTGGGTTGAAGGAAATAGTAACGTTCACACTTTCTCACTAGTCTAAACACAAGCAAAAGATCAAATATTGTTGGTTCATCTTGTGCTAGACTCTCTATCTCTCAATATACAACAATGAAGAACAAAGAAAGGCTTAATAAGCTTTAAGCACTTTTACAAATATGAGAGAACTGTACAACAAAGAACAATGAATCTAGATGATGGTGAAAGTGTATATTTGCCTCATCCAAGATTCTCCCATTTATAGATGAATTTTACCACGTTATGGAGCCTTCACCATGTCTTCAAGTCAATCTTCAAGTCTTGAAAAATTGAAAATAGCCTTTAGCCATCCTGTGGAGTGATTTGATCTTCAATAGCCATCTTAGAGAATCTTAGACATGGATAAAATAGTCAAGGAAGCATGTAGTATGTTGGAGTAAAGTCCACAAGAAATTTGAGCAAGATTGGAGAGGGAAAACATCATAAATCTCCCTTGGATTTTGTTCCAAAATTCAAAAAATTTTGAATTCTGAGGGACGTCGATCGATCCATGTGCCTGTGCTGAGAGATCGACGTCTGCCCGAAAGGTTCCAGTTTTGAAATTGTAGTACATCGGTCGATCGATGTCTCTCCTTTGAGAGACTGATGTACATCGATCGATCGATATCTCCTGGTCAGAGAGATAGATGTCTTGCCGAAGCTTTCTGGTTTTGAATCTGCCTTACGTCGATCGATCGACGTCTCTCTAGTTGAGAGATCAACGTAGGGCTGAAAGTTCTAAGCTTGCACAATCTTCACATGGATCGATCCATGTGTCTTCCTGAGGGGCTGATGTATACATCAATAGATCCATGTGAGAGATTGACGTCTCACAATGTGTTTTTCTCATTTTGCTTCAAACTCAAAGTGTGAAATTCCATTTTAGCTCATCCAAAACATCTTTTAACATCATCAAAACATTTTATATTCATCATAATTCTCCCCCTAGCTACATTGATAGATATCTAGAGGTCCGAGACATCCGTTCTGATGAGTACATGTCCGGTAGTATACCCCTGTTCCTTCTTTCGGGAAGAACCTGTACCTATCGCTCAATTGAATCATCAATATTCTCTAAGTTAGGTGAAACGGAGATTTCTTCATTAGGGAATGGATCACTTGCCTCGTGTTGGACATTCAACAAAGGGGACTCATCGGTAGTGGCAACTAGTTTGTCGGCTAGTCCTTCGTTGGGAGAGGTCTCCTTGGCGGCGCCATCTACTCGTTCTTGTTGGACAATCTTTGGACAATCAAAGCTATTTACCCACATTAGTGACTCATTCGACTCCTCCCTATGATGGATAGAGTGTTTATCAGAAAAATACTCGGATTAAGGGAATACACAGTCCATTGTGATATGGATTCGTTGGGTAGTGAGATTATAACACCAATAGCCCTTCTGGTGGATAGAATACCCAACGAACACACATTTCTCGTCATATGAGTCCATTTGGAAGCATTCGGCATGGACAAACACGGAGCAACCAAAAACACGAGGGGGATGGAGTTAGGGATGATGGAAAGACTGTTTTAGAAGCTAACGTTTGTCAAGGAGAATTAATGTCAAGGACTTTTGTGGGTAGTCGGTTTAGGAGGTAGACTGAGGTAGCGACAGCTTCGGGCTAGAAGTGTTTAGGGGCATATGACTTGAGTAACATAGCTCGTGTCCTTTCGAGGATAATATAGTTTTTTCATTCGGATACATCGTTTTGTTGTGGTTCATTTGGATAGGTGGTTTGATGTATCAATCTGTTATCTTGGAAGAACGATTTCAGACGTTTGTTCACATACTTGCGGCCATTATCTGATTGTAGGATCTGGATTTTGGTGTTTTATTGTGTTTGTACCATGTAAAATAAATGGACAAATTTTTCTGGGACTTCGGACTTGTGTTTTAAGAAATATGCTCACGTTATCCGAGAGAAATCGTTAACAAACAATAAGAAATACTAAAACTTACTATGATTGGATATATTTGCCAGTCCCCATATGTCTGAATGCACCAATAAAAAGATAGTCTCAACCCGAGTATTATTTGGCCAAAAGATAGCACGGTGACTTTTTGCACGAATACACGTCTCACAGGGCATATGAATTGTCTTATTGGTAAAAAAAACTAGGAAATAAGATTTTAAGGTAACTGAGTGAAGGGTAACCTAGACGTCGGTGCCATAGCCACAGTTGTCTGTTGACCATCCTGTGAGCGAGACTAACCCTGTTGAGCAACCTCGTCAGCGTAGTACAAGCCTCCTCACTCAGTCCCACACTCAATTATCTCCTTTGTGTATATGTCTTGTAAGAGGTAAAAATGAGGATACATAAGAGCCACACAGTTGAGTTATTTGGTGGCATGGCTATGGGATAAAAACTTTGAAGATAAAGCAGGAACATAAAGACAGTTATTGAGTCGCGTGCGTGGATAAATCATAATGGGGCCTTCACCTTGTATAGAAACTAATTCACCATTAGCAGTTTCAATGTGTGTTTTCGAGGGTTTAGAGAGATGTAGAAAGTTGTTACGATCGTTGGTCATATGTCAGTGGCTCTGTAGTTGAAGATCTACTCATGACTTCTGCCTAGATGTTTACGGGAGGTAGAGTTCGTATAATGGAATTTTGAGAAATTACATGGGGTTATATCTGTAATTTTAGAGACTTTTAGAGAGGAAATTTTAATTTCTGAAATGTTTGGGTTTGAATGTCTAATTTTCAAAACTGTTAGGGCAGAATCTGTAATTTTCTAGAACTTTGTAGGTCAATGTGTATTTTCCTGAGGATTCTGGGGCAACTTTGGAATATTTTCAGTATATTGTGAGTGATTCATGATTCTCATGACTTTGGAGGGCTTATCAGTAATTTATTCTAAAAAATAGGGTTGATTCTCATAATCTAAATAGTAAAAATCATTATAATTATAGAAATAATGGCTAGGATTGGGGTAGAACCCAACCCTATTGTTTGCCCCTTTGTCTGTTGCTTTTTTGCCGCCGCTACTCTTTCTCTCGGCTTTAGTGGAGATTATCGTCGTGACCACAGCAGCCACCCCTACATCTATTGTTCCAATACTTCTTGTCAAGTCCTTGTTTCCACTCCTTATTTGCTTGATGGCGATGCCCAGAGAATGTTGAACACAGCCCAAGCAATGGCAAGAATTCTTGGAAGCAAATGTGCTTGCCCACGTTTTTCGGACCCTCATGCTCTTTCAGCTCTTCTTTTTTTGTTTTATTTTTTATATTTTGTTTTTCTGGTGGCGCTGGTTCTGACGTCGGTGGTGAGGTCTATATAGATAGGTTTTAAGTGAGATAATTGAATGAGAATATCCTCGGGAGCTGTGGTTTCTGGGGGACAAAGGGCGGCGCCTTTTTGAAATGGAAATCGCCGACCATTAGTGGGAAAAAGGAAGTTGAAATAGCTTTTCAGTGAGGAATTTCTGCAACAAAAGAAGAAATTATAAGATGATGGTTTTTAGTGATGGCTGTAGGTCGTTTGGTGGGCTTTGTTTTCCTGAGTCTCACGAATAAAAAACTTGCTTTGATACCATGTTAAACAAGTATCATGTGAATGAAAGTCGTAATTCATTGATTTTTAGAGTATTACACAGGTATTATTTATATTTTAGTCTACACACTATCTATGGTATACATTTAAACGCAATAAATACAGAATGATATGATGTGGTACGATCGATCTAAGTTGTTAAGGTCTGATAACATCTTTGATTTTTTCGAATTGATCTTTTCTAACAGATAGAATAAATTAAGTAAAAAGAAAATGGATACGACACAATTATTTTGTCCCTCGTAGATAAAACAAAAATAAAAATTAGACATAGGAGAATCTTTACCTATCTTACACATGGATTGGAAAGAAAAATATATATATAAATATATATCTCCCACCCCAAGGCCCTTAACCGCCAGCCATGAAACATGCTAGAGGGGGGAATAAATTTTCTTTTGCCACCTTGGTCTGGCCAACAAGTGTACCACCTTTCCTTCATAAGCTTCCATCTTGTCATATCTCTTACACCCTTCAAGAAACAAAATAATTTCCCTCCTTCTCGCCTCCCTTTAGCCGGCCATGCATGACAAAAGGGAAGGAATCTTCCTTCCAAAAAATCAACCCCTCTCCACTTTTCAAGACATGCAACAATCAATTGTCTACTTTCTCCCTATCCAAGAACTCAATGATGATATTCTTCCATTCCCATAACGCACAATCCCACCAACCTAGTATAACAGAGGAAATTTCAGTTCCTCTCTCATTCGTCTTCACTTCACACTTCCATTTCCAACCAAAAACAACTTTCATTCTCTGTCTAGAAAGAACTGAGTTCATCAAGCTTATTCCTCCACCCATATGCCAAAAATTGAAGAAGGAAAGAAGAGGAGAATGACTTCCCCTTTTCATTCCACACCATCACTTCAAGACTTGGATTAAGACACCTTCTTCTTCAAGCCTAAAAACCGAGAGTTAATAGAGCCAAGGAGCAAGAAGAAAGGTAAGAATTTCATTTAGAATGATTCTAAATACTGCTATCTATCTTTTTCCATAATTGCTCACCAACCTTTTATGTTGGACTATCAAACTGTGACCCCCTCAAGAAGGAGTGAGGAGTAACATGCAACTTATTTTAACTTATTCATTCCACCACAAGATCATGTATCATACTCATGATCTTATATCAACAAATTACATGCAGACTAATTTTCCTCAAAGTTATGACTTCAAGGATCAAGATCATGATGATGATCATTGTGAAAAATTCATGCAACATAAAAGATGGTGAAAAACATGAAAATATACCTTCTTGAGCCATGATCATCATGATTATACATAATCATGAAGATGGATGATCAAGCTCAAGGGAGTGGCTGAAAATAGTCCCTACCCGTGTATGTGTGTATAAATATAAGCACAATGATTATCAAGAAACAAACTTTTGTGATCAAGAACTATAGCCATACATATGATGAACCATTATCATGCTATATCAAGACCACCAAAACTCATGAAAACCGAGACCAACCAAGGAAAACTCATAGATGATGATCATCATAGAAACACATAAATAAGATGTCCCAAAGTTAGTTTCTTAGTAATCTTTTCATAACATAGCACATGACTTGATATTCTTTCACTAATTCCTACATGCAACCACATAACAGCATATAACTCATTTTCATTCACACATGCAAGGTCATATTCTATATCATCTTAGCTATAGTTACATGTATGCACATATTACATCATAAACGTTCCATATCTTACAGGCAAACATAATTTTTGCATATCCATGCTACTAAAACATTAAAGATAATTTGTGAATGATCCCAAGTTGGTTATGAACATATATACTTCAAGCTTTCGCAATGCATGAAGGATCTAAGTGGAGTACTTGCCTATTTAACTTTATTCAGGTCTTGATTGGAAAGCTTCTTCCTTGATGGGGGATCTAAAGGCTTGCTTCTGTAGAGAAAAAGGGGTTTTGAGTGATTTCAAAATATGTGATTTAAATGAGCATGACATAAAACGTGTGCATGATATAAACGTGTACAAACCTGTGCATGATATATTGCTTATTACTTGCCTTATTTAGCTCATATATAATGTTGCCGTACTAACGAGCCATGAAGCGTTAAAGCTTACATCATATGGAAAACATTTGTTGTGTTTATACTATTTTCAGGTGCCACCATTAATGAACTAAACTAGTTCATTAAGTGAAGTACTTAGTTAATTAAACTAAGTAGTTCATTAAAGGAAGCTACATTTGGAAAAGTCACAAAGGCAACAAGGCTAAGAAAGGAAAGTCTCCTCCTCCTCTCCTCATTTATTTTACACGCCATACACATATATATAAATATATTTTCAGATTTTTTGAAAAAGGCACATACACATGTATTCCAACGTACTACCGACACTTTATATATCTTACGTACGTACGTTAACATCACACCACCATACTTAACTCATATTTATGAGTATATTCAGGTCTTATATCATTTGATATAAGTCATGGTGATTACAAATTAAATACGACACATTAAAAGGTTCTAAACCGAAAATTGTCGTATCGGGCGAATACCGAAACTTCGCCAACGTGTCACGTACTTGCCATAAATAGATGGCCAGCCCCTACACCTCAAAAATCAATATTAATTTCGTGGCTATGATGATATTTTCAGCCATAAAATCATTCCATGTTGGCACACACAAATCATCCCACATTAAGACCAAATTGTGGAGATTCTAATTTTAATTTTGTCACATATTAATGACACCACTTTAGACCAGCCAAGTGCTGAGAATTAAATTTTATATTATATATATTATGTGTAACATAATATATATAACATGTGCAAAAAGTTGGAATTTAATTAGAGAAAAATCGGGTAATCGATAAATATCGAAAATTCGGTTTACTACGTACACAACACATGGAACAGTTTTGGCACATCATACGACACGTATCTAGACACTTTTTACATATGTCATACATCTTAAAGTGTTCTAGAAAATTAAATTAAGGGATGATTGGAATGTAACATGTGTGTATTATTAAATGTGCACTATTTTACAAAGTTAGCAAAAATAAAATTCAGCACATGCATATACATGTATACACGCCACCTACAGCTGAGATGGAGCATATGTGGAGCCTTTTTGGCATATTTATTGGTCAAGAATCAATCATACAATGTTGGTGATTTAAAGAAAGAAGCTACAAATGGTAAGATTTCAAACTTTGTCTCATTTGAAACACATGCTGAAAATTTCAGCATGGGAAGATATAGCTGGCCGAATTTTCTGATTAAAAAGCATATATTTTGTGTCTTGAATTATGTGGATAATTGGAAGAAGAAATGGGTGAAATTTGAATGAAATACAAAGCCATAAATTGTGATATCTTGAATATCACACATGCTGAAATTTTTCAGCATGTGTGGAATGTATCTTGAACGTTTTCTAGGCTTTGTTGGTGTCCAAAATTCATTTCCAATTTGATAAGAATATTTGATACTAATTGGTGATTTAGTTTAAAAGAAAAATCAATGGAAATTTGGAAGTTATTTGAATTATCTCACTTAGTAACACATGCTGAAATTTCAGCATGTCAAGTAGTGGTTATGGCCGAATTTTGTCTTGATTTAGCGGAGAAATTATCTTGCTTAATTTATGTGATAATCTTGGATGTTATGGCAACTAATTTAAGTTGATTTTGGCACATGCTTTTAGTGAAATATTCAGATTTTCCAAGTCATCAAATGATGACAACATTCACCCAATCATGAAGTGCCAAGTAAGCAAAGGTTAAATGATCATCTAATAAGAAGGTGCCAAGTAAGAAAGATCATGCCACAATGATGCCATACATTCTCCCAAGGACTTAGAAGACAATTTTCAAGAGGGGAAAGACTCCAAGGAGGACAGCCATATGTGTTAAAAAGGAAGGAGATGAGCAAAACAAAGACAAGAACAAGCATTGCATTTTCAAGTGACAAAAACGCCTAGCCTTCTCTTCTTCTACACTCTCTTTCTTTCTTCTTCTTGAAAGCCTATTGTACTTATATTCTTATCCTTGAATAGGCTTGTAATATACCACCACATACTCTTTATCTTTGTAAAAGATTGATCAAGGTGTGATCAATCTTCAATCTTGCTAGGTGGTGGTGTTCGTGCGAATTGTATTCATCGTACAAGGTTTGTAAAGGGTTGGAGATGGTGTGTAACTCCATCAACCCTGTGGTAAGGTGTACTTGCGTGTGTGTGACTAGTGTGTACCGAGGAAGGTGTTCCTCGAAGACTGGAGTAGGTTGTTTATAACCGAACCAGTATAAAATTCTCGGTGTCATTTACTTTCAGCACTTATATTCTGTTTCTGCACTGTTTACTCCTTTTGTTTACGTTCGTAAAAATAGTAAACGATTTTCGAAAACTATGAAACTTTCTAGAATCATAGCCACACGTCTTAAGGTTAATTTGGTATAAGTTTCAACCCTTTTGCACAAGTATAAGTCAGCCAAACGTCCAAAGTTCTTAGACTAGTGCAGTCTGATTTTCAGGCTTGTAAAGGTTGAGACTTTGATCGTATTTGACTAACTTCCCGAAAGTATTTTTCAAAAATGTTTCAACCCATTTAAATAAAACATAAAAGGGGTTAGTGGTTGAAATTGCAGAGCAATTGGAGTTAAATACAAATAGGAATAAATTTTTCAAAATAGTCTACCGTTTCTGGCAGATTCGAGCAATCTGACCACCAACAATTTTTGAAGGGGGTAAAGGTTGAATTTAAATCTGAAATTTTTCGGAGACCCTCATAACATCTGAGGCTAAGTTCTCTCAAAATTTCAGAATTTTTGGAGACCTACAACCTAGTTTTAAAAACGTTTTAAAACTGGTCCTGAAAACAGAATCTGTTTTCAGAAGTTGAGTTGTTTGGTTTTAAACAATTTGAAAAAACCATATTTTCCGCACCAACTATTCAACCCCCCTTCTAGTGGTGCCTTGCAGATCCTACAAGTGGTATCAGAGCGCAAGAACACTCACTACAAAGGATCCAACGATTCAGTGAGATGGCAACCACAAATCTCAAAACCGAGCAACAGGTATGTCGAGCCAAAGGCCTCCTCTTTTTGATGGTGAGTCGTTTATTCAATGGAAACTAAGAATGAAGCTTTTTCTTATGGCTATAGATATTGATCTTTGGTCGATTATAGAAGATGGTCCTTTTGTTCCATCTAAGTTATCCACCGTAGACGGAGTCACACTAGAAGTTGTCAAACCTAGACAAGAATATACAAGTGATGATAAAAAGAAACTTAGCATGAATGCTAGGGCTATGCAATTGCTCTTGAATGGATTAAGTAAAAGTGAGTCTAGTTATGTCTCAAACTATTCGAGTGCAAAAGAAATATGGAGGATACTAGAAATGAAACATGAAGGCACGAGTCAAGTTAAAGAGTCAAAGATAAACATGCTTATGTCTACACTTGAGTCGTTTAAACTATTGCCTAATGAATCTATTGTTGATATGGACCTTCGTTTGACTAACATCTATAATTCTCTTGAGCCTCTTGGTAAAGCTTTTACCATGCAGGAAAAAGTACAGAAAGTCTTACGAAGCCTTTCGTCAGAATGGGACCCTAAAGTAACTGCAATAGAAGAAAGCAAAGAAAGGAACTCAATAAAGATGGAAGAGTTAATTGGATCTCTTAAGGTGTATGAAAATAAACTCACCATACGGAAATCGGAATCATCTAAACAAGGTAAAGCTATTGCTTTTAAATCAAATGAATTTGTCTCTACTTCTTCCGATCACGTAGATGATAGTGATTCTGAATCGGATAACGATGACCTAATTCTATTGGCTAAAGGATTAAGAAAATTTATGAGAAGGTCATTTAGAAACAAAAATAAGGGTACTACAACTAAAAGAAATAAGAACAAGTCAAATGATAAAGATGTTAAATGTTATGAATGTGGCAAACTTTGACATTTATCATATGACTGCCCCAATAAAGAAAAGCAAAAAAATAAATACCCTGACAAGGAGCGGAACAAGAATAGACTCGTCTCAGAACCCAAGTAAAGGAAACGTGCTCTAAAGGCCTCCACCCGGAGTGATACATCGGATTCCGAGACAGAAACCGAAGAAGAGACTGCACAAGTATGCTTTGTGTCCAAAGCATCTAAGGAGGTATCATCTGATTCTGATTCTGACTCTGAGCCTTCTTATGATAATATTTTTAGTCAGTATTTAGAATTGCATAAATTCACTAAGACTCTTGCTAAGGAAAAGAAGCGATTAATTGAAGACAAGACACTGTTAGAATCTTCTAACGAGAATCTTGTCGCTCAATTAAACGATTCAAAGAAAGAGTCGTCATGCATCATTACTACATTAAAGACAGAGAATTCATCTTTAACCACTCAAAATAACGAAGTGAAATCCGAGATTTCAAATTTGAAATCAAGGAATATAGATCTAGAGAAAATGATGAAACAATTTGATACGGGATCTAATATGCTGCATCGTATTATCTTATCTCAAAAGCATGACAGTGACAAAACAGATTTGGGATACGTTGATACTAATGAAGTGTCCACCAAACCAACTAAGTTTGTTGTGTCTAAGAAAGTCGACACCCAAAGCCTCAAGTGGCGTCTAAGATAACGCAAAAACCGCCTCTTCCCTCATCACTCCCCACTTCCTCTTCATATCATGTGAAATATAATTTTGTACCATATAGATATGAAAAGAAAAGAGTGATGCATACGCGACATTCATATCATCCACGCACTACGCACACACACACAAGGACATATCAAAAACGTCCTTTATTCAATGAGTATAAAGGAGTTATTGGGCAAAGGCCCAAAGTGCATTCACCACATGTCTACTATATCGCACTTCATCTACATTCTTGCCATTTGCTAGACCGAGAAGGATCACCCAAGTATGGGTACTGAAAGGTACTTTTACCAAGAGGTGATTAACTAACTCGCAAGTACCCAAAGTTAAAAGGGTACCTAAATCATTTTTGCACATTGCAAGGAGTCCACACATCAAAAGATACAACTATAAAGTGGTTCCTTGACAGTGGCTGCTCGATGACGGGTGACCCGAGATTGTTCACAAAATTAAAGAAGGTCACAAAAGGCGGATCCGTGACCTTTGGAGACAACAACGAAGGCAAGATCATCGGAAAAGTTAAGATAGGAAATCCAAGCACTCTTCAAATCTCCAACGTCTATTTGGTAAGCAACTTATCTTACAATCTTCTTAGCATTTCTCAATTTATTGACAATGGCTTTGATGTGTGCTTCACTCACCCTTACTTCAATATAATAAATAAAAATGGAGAAACCGTTTTAAAAGGAAAACGAGAAGGTAACATTTTTACGCTTTCGATGGATGATGTGGTAGACGCTAAAGTTAAGTGCTTTATGTCAAATGAACACATTGGTATTTCCATACTAGAAAAACTCCAACGAAAGAACTTAGTACGAGGATTTCCTACACCTGATTTAGACAACTTTCAGTTGTGTGAATCTTGCATAAAAGGCAAACAAACACGTGAGTCACTTAAGCCTAAGAATGAAATAAGCACGACTAGAGTCTTAGAACTACTACACATTGATTTGTTTGGTCCTAGTCGCACTACAAGCCTTGGTGGGCGCCACTATGCATGCGTGATTGTTGATGATTTTTCTCGTTATACTTGGACCTTATTTCTTGCACATAAGGATGATAGTGCCATTGAAATTGCAAAATTAATCAAACAAATTGATAATCAATACGGTGTCAATGTGAAAAAGATAAGAAGCGATAGAGGCGGTGAATTTAAAAACAAAGATATGATTTCATTTTGCAAAGAAAAAGGAATCAAGCATGAGTTTTCGCCACCTAGAACTCCACAATTAAATGGAGTAGTAGAAAGAAAGAATCGAACACTACAAGAAATTGCTAGGACTATGTTATGCGAAAATAAACTGCCTAGATTTCTGTTGGCAGAAGCCGTAAATTGTGCATTCTACATAGTAAATCGCTTATCTATAAGAAAGAAAATAAATAAGACGCCTTATGAGATTTTAAATGATCACATGCCTAAGATTGACTATTTTCGTGTTTTTAGATGCAAAAGTTTTTTTGAATACAAAAGATAATTTAGATAAATTTGAATCTAAATCAATTGAATGCATCTTTGTTGGTTATTCTATAAATTCAAAAGCATATAGATGTTATGATCCTCTCACTAGATAAATCATAGAATCTATTCATGTGAAGTTTAATGAATTCGGTGAGATTGATAAAGATAACGAATATGATGATGACTTTGAATTGAAACCCATGTTGAATGAAGATGATGGAACATTTGATATGCATGACATGAATGACACACTAGAAATGCATGATCACTTAGAAATTCATGATAACATAGAAAACAATCAACCAAGATGGCATAGAGATCACCCGCATGATCTCATCATAGGCGACATCACTCACGGCGTGCGACCACATAGAAGAATTACTTTGGATGAAATAAATCAATTTCATGCTATGATTTCCGAAATTGAACCCAAAAATGTGCATGATGCTTTGAGTGATTCTTCTTGGATTGATGCTATGCATGATGAGCTAAATCAATTCGTTAGAAATGATGTATGGGATTTAGTGCCACGACCACAAGATAAGACCATAATAGGCACAAAGTGGGTGTTTAGGAATAAAATGAATGAAGAATGAAAGGTCGTTAGGAATAAAGCTAGACTTGTAGCACAAGGCTATAATCAAGAAGAAGGAATTGACTACGATGAAACATTTGCACCCGTAGCATGTTTAGAAGCTATACGACTATTACTTGCTATTGCTTGCATGAAAGATTTCAAATTGTATCAAATGGACGTAAAAAGTGTATTCCTAAACGGATTTATACAAGAAGAAGTATACGTGAAGCAACCACCCGGTTTTGAAGATTTGAAACATCCCGATCACGTGTACAAACTAAAGAAGGCACTATACGGACTAAAGCAAGCACCGAGAGCATGGTATGATCGTTTTGCTACTTTCCTTTTAGAAAATGATTTTAGACGAGGTACTATAGATAGTACACTATTTTTGAAACAAGATAAATCGGATTTACTTATTATTCAAATCTACGTCGATGACATTATTTTCGGTTCTACCTCACAGACTTGTTGAAGATTTTGAAAACTGCATGAAATCCGAATTTGAAATGTCTATGGTTGGTGAACTTAACTATTTTCTTGGCTTGCAGATTAAGCAAACGAGTAAAGGCATTCACATAAGTCAAGCTAAATACATAAATGACATGATTAAAAAGTTCAACTTTGAAAATTTGAAACCATCCCCCACCCCTATGAGTGTCACCACCAAATTTGATAAGGATGAACATGGTAAAGATTTTGACAATGCCTTATATCGGTCTATGATTAGTTCGTTGCTATATTTAGCTGCTAGTAGGCCTGATATCATGTTCAGTGTATGCATGTGTGCACGCTTTTAGAGTCAACCTAAGGTGTCTCACTATAATGCGGTAAAAAGAATATTCCGTTATATTAAGCACACGCCCACCTTAGGGATTTGGTATGATAAAGATTTTGAATTTAACTTACATGCTTATACTGATGCAGATTACGGTGGCTGCAAAATAGATAGGAAGAGCACGAGTGGCACTTGCCAATTTATAGAAAATTCACTCATTTCATGGTTTTCCAAAAAGCAAGCAAGTGTTGCTTTGTCCACTACTGAGGCTGAGTACATGGCACTTATCCTTTGCTGCACATAGTTGTTGGGGATAAAACAACAACTCTCGGACTTTGGAATTACCATAAATAGAATTCCTATATACTGTGATAGTATGAGTGCCATCAATCTGTCTAAGAATCCCGTATTACACTCTAAGGCTAAGCATATAGAAGTACGCTATCACTTTCTTCGTGGTCACGTAAACAATAGTGATATCGTCATAGATCACGTATGTAGCGCCCCGCACCCGGGCCTCGTCCGAATACGGTGCACCCGCCGTACTTCACTGAGGAGAGTACAAGGCGTCATGCATAACATGCGAACATCCATAACATAAGTCGTGGACTCCCATGCTAACATTCAACATGGTAGTAAAATTTAGGCAGAATTAAAACTTTTCAAATCAAACATGCATCACTAATTTACTAAGTTCCCAAAGGTAGTAGTCCACAAAATAACATAACTGAAATCCAGAGAGTTCAAACATAGTCATGATACAAACGTCTTGGCCGCACAAAAGTCCTTAGCTTAGCTCCTTTCATATCTTCTCGCCTATGGATAAGGTACCCTCGGCTCATCCTCGATCCATTCTATCTTGGCATTATCCGGCTCTGGGGGAAAAATAAAGTGTGAGTGATAAAAATCACCCAGCAAGAATACAATAAACGACCATGAAATACGTAAAGAATCATAACGTGAATGTATTACCCCAAAAACCTCAAAGAATCATAATTCATACCTGATCTTAGATCCTGAACTTACTTGACGTTCGGCTTAAGCATGTTTTTAGGGAATGCTATACCATACCTGATCTTGGATCTTGAACTTACTTGGTGTTCGGCTTAAGCATGTTTTTACGTAATGCTATACCAATAATAACTTATAACCATTAACTGTAACATGCAACATGTCCTCATGATCGTGAGTTATGCAAGATGCAATGCATGATGTCATGTCATGTCAAAACATCATTTTGGTCCCATAAGTAACATGTCATAAAAACAGAGTGTCCGATCAATTAACCCCGGATCTGAGCGGGACCAGAACATATCATCAGACCAATTAACCCCGGGTCTGAACGGGTCCAGAACAGATATCAGATCAATTAACCCCGGATCTGAACGGGTCCAGAACAGATATCAGATCAATTAACCCCGGATCTGAACGGGTCCAGAACAGATATCAGATCAATTAACCCCAGATCTGAGCGGTTCCAGAACAGATATCAGATCAATTAACCCCGGATCTGAGCGGGTCCAGAACAGATATCAGATCAATTAACCCCGGATCTGAGCGGGTCCAGAACAGATATCAGATCAATTAACCCCGGATCTGAACGGATCCAGAACATATCGTGTCATCAGACCAATTAACCCCGGGTCTGGAGTCAGGTTAGTCGCATGCTTGGCCGGCAAAGGAATCATGAAGCTTTCTTTAAAAACATGGGACCGTAAAAACTTTTCATGCATAATGAAAACATAGTCGCTTGTAAAACTTGCTTGCATCATAAAATCCATGAAAATCAGTTTCATGATCATGCATGATACATGTCGTGATATGCAATGCAAGTCATGACATGAATAATCGTATGCATTCCTTATAACATATCAACATACATGAATTTGGAAGCTAAATATTTCCAGACTTTTACTTCATATTCATAGGGCGGTTAAGCTAACCAAATGGGTCCATTTCCATAATCCTTTGTCACAAATACGTTTGGGGGAATCTTAGATACATGTCGTAAAAATTGCAGATTATTTCGATAATCATAAAGGGCTCATTTAGTTAATTTCCAAAATGGGTTAGGTGCTGAAACTGAACTGACCTATTTTTCCAAAAATTCAATTGCGGCAAATCCGTGATTCATTTTTCAGAAATTCAAACTTGCACAAGTTATAAACATGTGGAACTAGTATCCTGCTGAAGTTTAGCCCATTTTCATATCTCTAAGTCCTTTTTCTGAGTCCAGTTATCCGTTACTTAATTCCAGCTTGGTTCCAGTGACTTTAGTTGAACAGTTTTAGTAATTAATTCATTAAAAATAATCCATAACTCATTTTACCAAAATTCCAGCTGGCGTATTCACTAAACTCATAGGATTATTACCATACCAAAAATCAGCTTTAGTGGTCATCTACAAAGTCTCTTTTCAAGCCAACCAAAAGAGGCTACAATTCTGCTCAGTTCCCGTTTTTCAAGTCTGACCAGTTTTACCAAGTATTTTATTAAAAATTAACCATAACTTATTTTACCGAAATTCAAACTCTCATCTCCGCTACACTCATGGGACTAGCTCTGTGACAAAAATCAGATTTATTGAAGGTCCACAAGGTCCTCTTTTAATTCGTTGAATCCAGTGATCAATTCTGCCCAGCTCCAGAATTTTCTACTGGAGCAGTTTTACCGCATAATTTCTTAAAAATACTTCTTAGCTTATTTTAACAAAATTCCAACTCTCACTTGGGCTACACTCGTAAGGCTAACTTTTTACCAAAAATTAGCTTCATTGAAGATCTGTAAGGTCAGTTCTTAAACCATCTAAGACGTCACTCTATTCTGTCCACTTCCAGTAGTTTGCTATTTTGTCATCTATCCAAGTCAAATGTCCATGTCTTCACTCAATACTTTGGGCCGAAACTTGTGTGTTGCCTTAACCACATTTTACAACACATAATCAAGCATGCATTCATATTCAAGAGTCATCTTAATCTAAACTTACCAACAATATCATAAAGCTCCTGGCTTTCACATGTATTCTTTCCTTAGGACCTTTTAGTGATACATTCACAAGTCAATCTTGTCTAGACCTACTTAGGTGAACCTTATTTCACTCTAGGTCAGCCTTATTTCATATAGCATATAGGAAAAGACTTCATCTTTAAAGGAATAAATCGCATGCAAAGCATTGTTCTTAGGGAATCACTAAGATATAGTCTTGAACTTAAGGTATTCAACTAAAGAACAATTCTTAAGAACTTCTAAGCATTCAAGCCACAAACTCTTTAAATAAATCATGAGAGATCATTGTATACTTGTCTCTTCAAGCTAAAGCTCTTGTCTTTGCTTGGTTATGGTGTGAGATGTGTTGGAATCCTTCACCTTCTTCACCTTAAGCATACGGTTTTAAGGAAAATGGAAGGAAAGATTAGTCTTTATACAAAGAGCAAATATGATACATTTAAGGTTAGAGCATCTTACCAAAATGAGCTTGGAATGGAGATGCAAGCACTCCAAGGTATCACCTCCTAAGAAAGTTGATGGCTTTTACCTATTTGGACCTTGAATGTCACGATTTTGTCATGGAGAGAAGGAATTCATATGAGCTTCATTCTTCACCAAATAAGGATTCACTTAAGGAAGCTTGGAACAAGACTTGCCTAGATGTCTTCTTGAGTCTTGAAGTGAAGTTGAACTCCTATCCTTCAAGAGGATGGGGGCTGAAATATTGGTGAGGGTAGGAGGGAATTTTGCGAAGTGTTGCTTGGCTTGCTTGGGAAGAATTTTCTAGATGAATGTAGGGTGTAGTCTTGCAAGATTTAAAAATCTAGGAGATGGGGAGGGCTTGGCCGATTTTGGAGGGGTAATAGGGAGGTTAGGGTTTCCATGAGTGTTAACCAATGTTACTTTATTCCAACTATGGTTACTTTTGGGCTAACCCAAGTTACTTTATCAAATCATGGTTATCTTAACCTTGGTTTAAGGAAAAAAAAGTAACCATGGTCGGATTTTAAAAAAAATCCTTCATGTCTAGACATATGGGGCGGTTTTGGTTGGGGTCTTTATGGCCTCAACCATACTACCTCTTTCTTTAATGAGTTGTCTTACTTGTTCCTTAAATGCATGTCTACTTTATTTTCTATTTATTCTTTGCATAATAACTTCTTGTCTTAATGGTGTAGTAGACTTTAAGTAATTATTTTAACTAATAAAATTGGCTAGAGAATTCTAGAACCCTTACATGTCTTGGCCGATTTTTGGGCTACTTGGGCAACTTGATATTTCTTGTAATTTTAATTCATGTACTATATTGTTTTTCTTTATTTTATCATATTCTAAGATTAGCATATGTATGTATACATATATATACACGCCATGTGTACTATATATATATATATATATATATATATATATATATATATATATATATATCTTCCTATGTATACGCATGTAGGTATTTATACATTTCGTACACATATATCCTATACACGCGCATACATACATAGTGGTATATATGGTTCATATAACTCTATATTTCATATACTACTTTCTTGAAGTTTCCCTTATTTAATTTGGCTTGGTATCATCTCAATAATAATTAAGTAAAGAGGGTTAAGTTGACTTAAGTAACACGCGCTAAAAGAAATTGTCGCTTTCATTCCGTCTCTTATTCATAGTTTTCACGTACACGATCGTTGGGGTACAACATCCTCCCCCCTTATCATAAGTTTCGTCCTTGAAACTTTAGAACTAGTCAAAAAGGTAGGGGTATCTACTCCTTATGTCTTCCTCCGTTTCCCAAGTTGCTTCTTCTTCGGAATGATGCTTCCGTTGTACCTTCACCATGAATATGGATCTCTTCCTTAATGCCTTCTCTTTCCGATCAACTATACTTAACGGTTCCTCCTCATAAGTTACATCTTTTTCAACCTTCAACTGTTGATCTTCAAGGATGTGGCTTGGGTCATATACATATCGACGGAGTTGGGAAACATGGAATACATCATGTAACTGTGAAAGGGATGGTGGCAACGCCAAGCGGTACGCAACTTCACCTACTTTCTCAAGCACTTCATAAGGTCCAACGAATCTTGGGCTTAGTTTTCCTTTTATGCCAAATCTCTTAACTCCTTTGGTCGGAGAAACTTTCAGGAAAACTTTCTCTCCATCTTGGAATTCTAAAGGTCTCCTTCTTTCATCTGCCCATACCTTCGTTCTATCTTGTGCCGCTCTTAGTCTTTGCCGGACTAACTTTACGTTCTCTCGTGTTTGCTCAACAATGTCGGGTCCTACGTAGATTTTATCTCCAATTTCGTCCCAATAGAGTGGGGACCGACATTTTCGTCCATACAATGCCTCATAAGGTGCCATTCCGATGGATCTGTGGAAGCTATTATTGTAAGAAAACTCAACAAGCTTACGACTTTTATCCCAGCTTCCTCCGAAATCAAGAATGTAAGCGCGGAGCATGTCCTCAAGGGTTTGGATTGTTCTTTCCGATTGTCCATCTGTTTGAGGATGAAATGCGGAGCTCATTCTTATCTCTGTGCCCATTGCCTTTTGAAAGACTGTCCAAAATCTCGAGGTAAATCGGGGGTCGCGGTCGCAAACAATACTTATGGGCACTCCATGTAGACAAACGATCTGGTCAATATACATAGAGGCTAACTTCTCCATAGATGCTTTAATCGTCATAGCCAAAAAGTGAGCAGACTTAGTCAAACGATCCACAATGACCCATATAGCATCATTCCCATACTTAGTCTTGGGTAGGTCAGTCACAAAGTCCATGGTGATGTGATCCCATTTCCATTCTGGCACTTCCAAGGGTTGTAACAATCCAGCAGGTCTTTGGTGTTCGGCTTTTACTCTTTGACAGATCAAACATCGTTCAACAAATTCTGCTATTTGTTTCTTCATACCAGCCCACCAAAACTTTTGCTTGAGATCTTGATACATCTTATTAGCTCCAGGATGTATAGATAATCGAGAATTATGAGCTTCCATCAAGACTTCATCCTTAATTTCTTTGTTTTCGGGGACACATAACCGTCCTCGATGCCATAAACTGCCATCACTGCGAATCTCAAAGTCATCTCGCGGCTTTTCTTCCATCCTTTCCTTGACTTTTCTTAAGTTTTCATCAATTCCTTGAGTCTCCTTGATCTTATCAATTAATGAAGGGACAAGAACCAGTTTGGCGAGAACTTCATCGATTGAGTCAACTTCTTCTAGGCCAAATTCTTCCATATCTCGCTGAAGAGGTGGTTGCCGTGGGTGGCTTGTTTTTCGGCTTAGGGCATGAGCGACTTTGTTAGCTTTTCCTGGATGATACTGAATGGAGAGATCATAATCTTTGATCAGTTCCAACCATCTACGTTGCCGCATGTTAAGCTCTTTCTGGGTAAAGAGGTACTTTAGGCTCTTGTGGTCTGTGTAGATCTCGCATTTTTTGCCATATAAATAGTGCCTCCATATCTTTAGTGCGAATACCACTGCGGCAAGTTCAAGATCATGGATAGGATAGTTTTGCTCAAAGGGTTTCAACTGTCGGGATGCATACGCTATCACTTTATCATTTTGCATAAGAACACATCCGAGCCCATTCTTCGAAGCATCACTGTACATTATGTACTTCTCTCCAGGAGTGGGCTGAGCTAGAATAGGAGCGGATGTCAACTTTGCTTTCAGCTCTGAAAAACTCTTTTTACAATCAGCACTCCACTCAAACTTGGTCTTCTTTTGGGTCAATCTAGTGAGGGGAACAGCTATCCTCAAAAATCCTTCCACAAACTTCCTGTAATATCCAGCTAGTCTGAGAAAACTTCTCACTTCAGTAACATTTGTTGGCCTGGGCCATTCCGTGATAGCTTCAATTTTCTTGGGATCTACCGAAATCCCATCTTCTGAAATCACATGACCAAGGAATGATACACTTCGCAGCCAAAACTCGCATTTGCTAAACTTAGCGTACAACTTTCTTGCTCTCAGAATACTCAAGACTGTCCTTAAATGGGCTGCGTGAGTCCCTTCGTCGGGTGAATAAGTCAAGATGTCGTCTATGAAGACCACTATGAACTTGTCCAATTGTTCTTGAAAGATTCGACTCATAAGATCCATAAAGGCGGCAGGGGCATTGGTCAAACCAAAAGGCATGACTAAGAACTCATAGTGTCCATAGCGGGTTCTGAAAGCAGTCTTAGGGACATCTTCCGCCTTAATCTTTAGTTGAAAGTATCCAGATCGTAGGTCAATCTTACTAAAAATTCGAGATCTCCTGAGCTGGTCGAATAAATCGTCAATCCGGGGCAATGGGTACTTGTTCTTTATGGTGATTTTGTTGAGCTCCCGGTAATCGATGCATAAGCGCATACTTCCATCTTTCTTTTTCACGAATAACACCGGGGCACCCCAAGGTGAAACACTGGGGCGAATGAGTTTCCTTTCTAACAGTTCATGTAACTGTTCCTTTAATTCCTTTAGTTCTGCAGGTGCCATGCGATACGGGGCTTTAGATATGGGTTCAGCTCCTGGAACAAGGTTTATTTCAAAAGCAATCTCGCGATCAGGAGGTAGTCCAGGCAGATCATCAGGAAATACATCAAGGTATTCATTAACAACTGGAACTTGCGCAAGGGTAGTGCTTTCTTGTTCAGCACTTAAAACATAAACCAAGAATCCTTCTTGACCTTTCTTTAATGCTTGACTGGCACGAGCTGCGTTAACAAAGACTTTCTTGGATGGTTTCTTTAACTTAGTTCCTCCTTGGAATGACATCTCCTCTCGAGTTGGGTTCTTAATGATAACTTGTCTGCTTCGGCAGTCAATGTGAGCATGATTCTTTGAGAGCCAATCCATTCCGAGAATCACGTCAAAATCACTCATAGATATGGGGATCAAATTGGCCTCAAACAGCTGGTCATTAAACTCTAGGGCACAATTCCTGAATATGTGATGGGAAACAAGCACCTGGTCGCCAGCTGCTTGTACTCTATAAGGTGAATCTAATCGGACTGGATCATGATCGATATTCTTAGCAAACTTCCTTGAGATAAATGAGTGGCTAGCGCCACTGTCGAATAACACATTTGCGGGTATGCTACACACTAAGATAGTTCCTGAACCATGCATATTTTGCTAAGCAATGATAGGTATGTATGAGGGAAACGTACTGAAAACATAAAACTTTTAAATCTTACCAGTCACTACGTCAGCAGTCTCCTCAACATCAGCATCGGTCATAGCGTGCACCCTTGCATTAGCACGTGGCCGCTGGTTCCTTTGCTGTTGTTGTGGTTGTGCTCCCTTTTCCGGGCAATCCTTAATCATATGACCATCCTTTCCGCATCCAAAGCACTTACCTGTCTTCCACCTACACTCTCCCACGTGCCTCTTCTGGCAATGAGGGCATACTGGTATCGCTGGCTGCTGAGCTGGGGCCTGATTCTTCGGCTGATTATTTTGATTTTGCTTGCGGCGATGATTCTGTCCTTGGGATTGTCCCGGACAAGGGATTGTCCCGGACGAACAGATCCTCTGAAATTCTTCTTAGCCATTTTCCTATACTTCTGATTTCCGGTCCCTTGTCTTTCTCGCTTTTGGCCCACATCATCTCTTCGTATGATATCCCTCTCTATACGGTAGCATGCATCCAGAAGTGCTCCAAAATTGGCAGGATTTGCATTTACCAACCATGTCCTAATCCTTGGGTTTAGCCCTCTTTCAAACCTCAGCATCTTTGTTTCTTCATCGTTCATAGTAACAGGCTGAAACCTCCCAAGTGCGATGAACTTATTTGCATACTCAGCTACTGTCATGCCCGACTCTTGCTTCAGAGATTCAAACTCATGCCTCTTTTGCAATTTGACTGACGGAGGAATATAGAACTTATGAAATTCTTGCAGAAATCTTTCCCAAGTAATTGGTCTAGGCAAAGTTTGAAGATTCGTCTTCCACCATTGATTAGCTTCACTGATCAAGAAAGGTCTGATAGCCTGAGCCTTCATCTCCTCTGGGGCTTGAATTAGCTCAAAACAATTTTCAACGTCATCTAGCCACTTCTCCACGGTATCTGGGTCAGGTTTTCCCTCAAACGGTGGTACATTAGCTCTCTTGAGCTTCTCAAAATAGTACTGAGCATCCCTTACTGGCTGATGTGGCTGAGGTGGAGCATTCTGATGAATTAGGCCTTGTCCTATCGGAGTAACAACTTGGCAAAAGGTCTGAAATGCATTCATATCCGGGATGACTGGAGGAACAGGTGCCTGTAGAGCCGGTGGTGGATTATTCTGTGCTGGAGGATCCTGATCCGGCTGAGGTGGCGGCGGAACCTGTGCTGGTGGTGGGGGAATGGGCTCCTGAGCAGCTGGTCGTGCTCTCGGAGGTCTGCCACATGGTCTCACCATCTGCACTTATGGTTTAATCGTCTATTTAGAATATCGGAATAAAGTCAATTTATTTGGCAAAGGACCATAATCCAAAATTTTAAAATACAAAAGGAAAGGGCACGTCTTTCGTCATAGACCTAACTTCATAGTTCAGGATTCTTTATTAAGTTACATCCTAAACCCGGTCTACGTGGTCCTAGTCTAAGGCCATCACTCATCTAAGATCATGACTTAGGTCTACGATCAAACTTAGATTGCTAAGATCATAACTTAGTCCTACGTTCTGCCCGAAATCTAGAGCCTGGGCTCTGATACCACCTGTAGCGCCCCGCACTCGGGCCTCGTCCGGATACGGTGCACCCGCCGTACTTCACTGAGGAGAGCACAAGGCGTCATGCATAACATGCGAACATCCATAACATAAGTCGTGGACTCCCATGCTAACATTCAACATGGTAGTAAAATTTAGGTAGAATTAAAACTTTTCAAATCAAACATGCATCACTAATTTACTAAGTTCCCAAAGGTAGTAGTCCACAAAATAACATAACTGAAATCCAGAGAGTTCAAACATAGTCATGATACAAAACGTCTTGGCCGCACAAAAGTCCTTAGCTTAGCTCCTTTCATATCTTCTCGCCTATGGATAAGGTATCCTCGGCTCATCCTCGATCCATTCTATCTTGGCATTATCCGGCGCTGGGGGAAAAATAAAGTGTGAGTGATAAAAATCACCCAGCAAGAATACAATAAACGACCATGAAATACGTAAAGAATCATAACGTGAATGTATTACCCCAAAAACCTCAAAGAATCATAATTCATACCTGATCTTGGATCCTGAACTTACTTGACGTTCGGCTTAAGCATGTTTTTAGGGAATGCTATACCATACCTGATCTTGGAACTTGAACTTACTTGGCGTTCGGCTTAAGCATGTTTTTAGGTAATGCTATACCAATAATAACTTATAACCATTAACTGTAACATGCAACATGTCCTCATGATCGTGAGTTATGCAAGATGCAATGCATGATGTCATGTCATGTCAAAACATCATTTTGGTCCCATAAGTAACATGTCATAAAAACAGAGTGTCAGATCAATTAACCCCGGATCTGAGCAGGTCCAGAACATATCATCAGACCCATTAACCTTGGGTCTGAACAGGTCCAGAACAGATATCAGATCAATTAACCCCGGATCTGAACGGGTCCAGAACAGATATCAGATCAATTAACCCCGGATCTGAGCGGGTCCAGAACAGATATCAGATCAATTAACCCCAGATCTGAGCGGATCCAGAACAGATATCAGATCAATTAACCCCGGATCTGAATGGGTCAAGAACATATCATGTCATCAGACCAATTAACCCCGGGTCTGGAGTCGGGTTAGTCGCATGCTTGGCCGGCAAAGGAATCATGAAGCTTTCTTTAAAAACATGGGACCGTAAAAACTTTTCATGCATAATGAAAACATAGTCGCTTGTAAAACTTGCTTGCATCATAAAATCCATGAAAATCAGTTTCATGATCATGCATGATACATGCCGTGATATGCAATGCAAGTCATGACATGAATAATCTTATGCATTCCTTATAACATATCAACATACATGAATTTGGAAGCTAAACATTTCCAGACTTTTACTTCATATTCATAGGGCGGTTAAGCTAACCAAATGTGTCCATTTCCATAATCTTTTGTCAAAAATACGTTTGGGGGAATCTTAGATACATGTCGTAAAAATTGCAGATTATTTCGATAATCATAAAGGGCTCATTTAGTTAATTTCCGAAATGGGTTAGGTACTGAAACTGAACTGACCTATTTTACCAAAAATTCAATTGCGGCAAATCCGTGATTCATTTCTCAGAAATTCCAACTTGCACAAGTTATAAACATGTGGAATTCCAGCTGGCGTGTTCACTACACTCATAGGATTATTACCATGCCAAAAATCCGCTTTATTGGTCATCTACAAAGTCTCTTTTCAAGCCAACCAAAAGAGGCTACAATTCTGCTCAGTTTCCATTTTTCAAGTCTGACCAGTCTTACCAAGTATTTTATTAAAAATTAACCATAATTTATTTTACCAAAATTCCAACTTTCATCTCTGCTACACTCAAGGGACTAGCTCTTTGCCAAAAATCAGATTTATTGAAGGTCCAAAAGGTCCTCTTTTAATTCGTTGAAACCAGTGATCAATTCTGCCCAGCTCCAGAATTTTCTACTGGAGCAGTTTTACCGCATAATTTCTTAAAAATAATTCTTAGCTTATTTTAACGAAATTCCAACTCTCACTTGGGATACACTTGTAAGGATAACTTTTTACCAAAAATTAGCTTCATTGAAGGTCTGTAAGGTCAGTTCTTAAACCATCTAATACGTCACTCTATTCTGTCCACCCCCAGTGGTTTGCTATTTTGTCATCTATCCAAGTCAAATGTCCATGTCTTCACTCAATACTTTGGGCCGAAACTTGTGTGTTGCCTTAACCACATTTTACAACACATAATCAAGCATGCATTCATATTCAAGAGTCATCTTAATCTAAACTTACCAACAATCTCATAAAGCTCCTAGCTTTCACATGTATTCTTTCCTTAGGACCTTTTAGTGATACATTCACAAGTCAATCTTGTCTAGACCTACTTAGGTGAACCTTATCTCACTCTAGGTCAGCCTTATTTCATATAGCATATAGGAAAAGACTTCATCTTTAAAGGAATAAATCGCATGCAAAGCATTGTTCTTAGGGAATCACTAAGATATAGTCTTGAACTTAAGGTATTCAACTAAAGATCACTTCTTAAGAACTTCTAAGCATTCAAGCCACAAACTCTTTAAATAAATCATGAGAGATCATTGTATACTTGCCTCTTCAAGCTAAAGCTCTTGTCTTTGCTTGGTTATGGTGTGAGATGTGTTGGAATCCTTCACCTTCTTCACCTTAAGCATACGGTTTTAAGAAAAATGGAAGGAAAGATTAGTCTTTATACAAAGAGCAAATAGGATACATTTAAGGTTGGAGCATCTTACCAAAATGAGCTTGGAATGGAGATGCAAGCACTCCAAGGTATCACCTCCTAAGAAAGTTGATGGCTTTTACCTATTTGGACCTTGAATGTCACGGTTTTGTCATGGAGAGAAGGAGTTCATATGAGCTTCATTCTTCACCAAATAAGGATTCACTTAAGGAAGCTTGGAACAAGACTTACCTAGATGTCTTCTTGAGTCTTGAAGTGAAGTTGAACTCCTATCCTTCAAGAGGATGGGGGCCGAAATATTGGTGAGGGTAGGAGGGAATTTTGCTAAGTGTTGCTTGGCTTGCTTGGGAAGAATTTTCAACCATACTACCTCTTTCTTTAATGAGTTGTCTTACTTGTTCCTTAAATGCATGTCTACTTTATTTTCTATTTATTCTTTGCATAATAACTTCTTGTCTTAATGGTGTAGTAGACTTTAAGTAATTATTTTAACTAATAAAATTGGCTAGAGAATTCTCGAACCCTTACATGTCTTGGCCGATTTTTGGGCTTCTTGGGCAACTTGATATTTCTTGTAATTTTAATTCATGTACTATATTGTTTTTCTTTATTTTATCATATTCTAAGATTAGCATATGTATGTATACATATATATACACGCCATGTGTACTATATATATATATATATATATATATATATATATATATATCTACTGAGTTATGGCCTTGGGTATACACAATTGTGGAAAGCGGTACACAAGATAAAAGGAGGAGGTTTACGGGTCAAGGAGCTACACGCAAAGAAACTTCATATTCACACAATGGAGGACAATGCATTTTGGATGACATGAACTTCGGTCCCTTCTCATGCGCCAAGCCACTACACTGTTGTTTACATAGGATTTACTATTTGTCTCTTATTATAGATATAAACTCCTATCATATAAATATGCACGCTTTTTCCTTCGCCAAGGTTTTATCCACAAGGGTGGTTTTACTTGGCAAGGTTTTAATGTGACATATCATATATGATTGGAGAACGCAAATTATCAGAGCGTTATATTCACACTTTGCATATGATGACATGTACTATGTATAAAGGGTTTTCCTCCGCCATAAGTGAGGGTATATCAATAAAATATCTCTTCTTCTGCTAAAAATATATATATATATATATATATCTTCCTATGTATACGCATGTAGGTATTTATACATTTCGTACACATATGTCCTATACACGCGCATACATACATAGTGATATATATGGTTCATATAACTCTATATTTCATATACTACTTTCTTGAAGTTTCCCTTATTTAATTTGGCTTGGTATCATCTCAATAATAATTAAGTAAAGAGGGTTAAGTTGACTTAAGTAACACGCGCTAAAAGAAATTGTCGCTTTCATTCCGTCTCTTATTCATAGTTTTCACGTACATGATCGTTGGGGTACAACAACGTATGCATAGAAGCACAAGTAGCGGATATCTTTACCAAAGCCTTAAATCAATCCACGTATGAATCTCTTCGTTCTAAATTAGGCATAATTTCAGTTGATATGATTTGATTTGACGTGATTTGATTTTCTTTCCTTATTTACAGGTATCTTTTGATTAATTTCCAAAATAAAGGGGGAGAGAAAGCATGATTTAAGGGGGAGAGAGAGAGATACAAATTAATACTGATTGCATAAATCAAGGGGGAGCGGATTCGAAATTTAAATTTCAAATTTTAAATTATGCATAATTGAAGGGGAAGCGATAGGATTTAAATCATGTGCATAAGTTATTTTGAAAATCATCAAAAGGGGAAGATTATAGAGAAAAAGGTGTTTGAGTGATTTCAAAATATGTGATTTAAATGAGCATGACATAAAACGTGTGCATGATATAAACGTGTACAAACCTATGCATGATATATTGCTTATTACTTGCCTTATTTAGCTCATATATAATGTTGCCGTACTAACGAGCCATGAAGCGTTAAAGCTTACATCATATGGCAAACATTTGTTGTGTTTATACTATTTTCAGGTGCCATCATTAATGAACTAAACTAGTTCATCAAGTGAATACTTAGTTAATTAAACTAAGTAGTTCATTAAAGGAAGCTACATTTGGAAAAGGCACAAAGGCAACAAGGCTAAGAAAGGAAAGTCTCCTCCTCCTCTCCTCATTTATTTTACACGCCATACACATATATATAAATACATTTTCAGATTTTTTGAAAAAGACACATACACATGTATTCCAACGTACTACCGACACGTTATATATCTTACGTACGTACGTTAACGTCACACCACCATACTTAACTCATATTTATGAGTATATTCAGGTCTTATATCATTTGATATAAGTCATGGTGATGAAAAATTAAATACGACACGTTAAAAGGTTCTAAACCGAAAATTGTCGTATCGGGCGAATACCGAAACTTCGCCAACGTGTCACGTACTTGCCATAAATAGATGGCCATCCCCTACACCTCAACAATCATTACTAATTTCGTGGCTATGATGATATTTTCAGCCATAAAATCATTCCATGTTGGCACACACAAATCACCCCACATTAAGACCAAATTGTGGAGATTCCAATTTTAATTTTGTCACACGTTAATGGCGCCACTTTAGACCAGCCAAGTGCTGAGAATTAAAGTTTATACATAATATATATAACATGTGCAAAAAGTTGGAATTTAATTAGAGAAAAATCGGGTAATCGATAAATATCGAAAATTCGGTTTACTACGTACACAACACATGGAACATTTGTGGCACATCATACGACGCGTATCTAGACACTTTTTACATATGTCATACATCTTAAAGTGTTCTAGAAAATTAAATTAAGGGATGATTGGAATATAACATGTGTGTATTATTAAATATGCACTATTTTACAAAGTTAGCAAAAATAAAATTCAGTACATGCATATACATGTATACACGCCACCTACAGCTGAGATGGAGCATATGTGGAGCCTTGCTGGAATATTGATTGGTCAAGAATCAATCATACAATGTTGGTGATTTAAAGAAAGAAGCTACAAATGGTAAGGTTTCAAACTTTGTCTCATTTGAAACACATGCTGAAAATTTCAGCATGGGAAGATATAGCTGGCCGAATTTTCTGATCAAAAAGCATATATTTTGTGTCTTGAATTATGTGGATAATTGGAAGAAGAAATGGAAGAAATTTGAATGAAATACAAAGCCATAAATTGTGATATCTTGAATATCACACATGCTGAAATTTTTTAGCATGCGTGGAATGTATCTTGAACATTTTCTAGGCTTTGTTGGTGTCCAAAATTCATTTCCAATTTGATAAGAATATTTGATACTAATTGGTGACTTAGTTTAAAAGAAAAATCAATGGAAATTTGGAAGTTATTTGAATTATCTCACTAAGTAACACATGCTGAAATTTCAGCATGTCAAGTAGTGGTCATGGCCGAATTTTGTCTTGATTTAGCGGAGAAATTATCTTACTTAATTTATGTGATAATCTTGGATGTTATGGAAACTAAATTAATTTCACCTTAATTTGGAATATGCTTACATTCTAATCCATGTCTTAAACTAAATCACCACTTATAGCAATTAGATCTTTATGCATAGTCTACCTTGTTCCACTTAAGAACAACATAACTTAAGAATATTCTAATCATTACCTAAGGTAACATGGTCATAGCATGATGCATAAAAAATGACTTTCCATAAACGTAATAGAATTTTCATGACTTGCAAGACATGGCATTTTCATAACATGAAAACATCTTTCATAATTGGCTATAGCAGTTTTCAAAAAAATAATAGCACACGACATATCGAATGATTTCCCATGTAGTACATGTATGGCATAAAACATATGTACATTTCCTAACGATGACGCATTATGACGGAGACCCTGTATCCCAGACCCGGTGTTACACTCAACCATAATACAAACATGGGTCCCTGACACCACCACTCCGGTCCTGATGTTAGACCGGCGCTACAACATAACATAAACACGATCATAACATAACATAACATGTGTAGATGTAATCAATCGTCTCGCGTTTATTATTTGCTTTCGCGTATGTTCTTTTAAAACATGTGATGCCATAAAATAACTTTTCAAACTTTTTATGTCATGCAAGATGAATTCGACCTAATGAAGGTTAAGTTGGTCCTTTTACAACTTATCATCAAACATCACTTACTTAGTTACATTCTACATTTTATAACTTAAGAAAATACCATTTTTACCCCTACCATGTTTCCATTCGGACAAGACTAAAAAACAGCCCCCTTTTTGGTAATTTTCACCCAACAACACTTCTTTAATTTGTATTTTGGTGATTAAAGCCCTTAACTTCTATTTTCATGAACATGTCACCTAAAAGACATAACTTATGTTATACTTTAATCATTATTATACATTATACACAAAAATGAACATAACATGTAAATTGAATCATTTTTGTAATTTAATTGGGCCTTAGGCCCAATACATACATACATACATACATACATACATACATACATACATAGATACATATATTTTTTTAAACGGAAGGATACCTTCCGGTCTTTATTTATGCAATAAATATCTCGCGCTAAATGGCCGAGGGTAGCCGTTACTACAAACTAAAATAAAAGAAAATGAAATCAAATGATTAGTCGTGGAACATGAGGCATGCTAATGTCACTATAGTTCAAAAGAATGATGACTTCCCCGTCTAGTAACCATTGAGGACGGTGGAGGTGGTGGAAGATTCTTCCGAGCTCTGCGCTTTTTCCGAGATAGTCTGCCAAGAGGAGTCCCGCTACCAGTCGATGTCATGCGACAATCCATATCATCCGCCGCAATGAGCAAACTCTCTCGGATATCATCATAGTCATTCCCTTTACGCCGAATAGATGAGCGAGAAGCTTCATTGTCCGAACCTACTGAAAGATCAACATCATCTTCCTCTTTCCGAAAGTGGTCTTGATAGAATTGTTCAATTAAGGGATCATAATCGGGCAAGGAAGGAGGTCACTGGCTGGCAGTATCGCCTGTGGCACTGGCGATTCAATTTGAACAGATTGAATTTGGACTTCCGGAGCCACTTCAGAAGTTGGGTTCACCTCTTGAGCATGCTGTACATTCGTGTCTGAAATCTCCAAGGGCGGAGGAGATATGTGTACTGCTCTCTCTTCTATGTTAGCTTCATCGGTCTGGGTAGATAGTGTATCAGAGTAGGATGTATTCATCTCCTGCTCATCCGGATGGTCTTGAACTTCCAATGTTGGCGGCACTAATAGTACATGACATAAATCTGTAGTCAGACGAGAGAAAATCTGCAATATAGATGTATCCGCAGTAGTCGCAAGGTCCTGTGATTCCTTGGCAAGAATGGATTGAGTTGTTGCCTCATGTAGTTCTTCCCTATCATCACCATCCCCTGCTCCAACAGTCTGGACCAGATGCTGATTAGGAATAGAAACTCCAACAGGTTGTTCTCCAGCCTCTTTCTGAATATTTCTTTTAGGAATCTACACCTCATTCTTTCCTGCATTCTTCGTTGGATGCGCTGGGGAATGAACCTTCCCATCGCCACATGAACCCACTAAGTGGCAAAACGATGGCATTTGCTGCTGTTATGCCCCGTACCTCTGTAAAATAAATGAAAGATAAGAAGGAATTAAAATGAGATTAATGACGGTCAACCGTAATGAATTGCGAATTAAGTATTAGGATTAATTGGCATTTAATGAAGGGTTAAATATCAGAATTAAATTGTATTCAATTTTAGAAATAAATATTAGGAATTATCCTTTAAGGTAAATAAGAAAATAAGATATAATTTAGAAACTCCAAATTTTCCCCATTCCATATAAAAACTGACTGGACGCAGTTTCTCCCCATTACACAGAGAAAACTGACGCATTCCTCTCCTCCTAGGCGATTTCACCCCTCCCATCAACCCTAGATCAAGAACTCTCCAGGAATTGCAACCTATTCCTCTCTCGTTCTTCAAATCTCGTTAGAGTAATCAAAGGCAAGTAACTTTCTTATAAGTTCTTACGTTTTGTGAAAGAAAAAGGCCTATTTTTGATATTAAATGGATCACCATGCAGTAGTTTCTATTCGTGATTGCGTGTATATGATTTATGTGATTTGGTGTCGATGATTTGGCCATTGTATGTTGAAATCTTGTTGTTGTTCATTGTTTACGTGAGATCCTGTAAATCCCCCTCCCTTGAATCCCTCTTGGTTGATGATGGCGGTTGAAGGGAGAGAAAAGTTGAAAGGTTAGGTTTTGGGGTGGATTTGATGGAAGATTCGAGTTTTAGGATTGAATCGTTGACGTGAATATGAAGGATCTTGTTTGAAAGGGTTAAGAAGGGATTGATAGGGAAGACTAGGCTTGGATTGGTGGGAAGAACGTTGGAAAACGATTGGGATATAGGTCTGCAGTTGATGCAGAAATCGCAGGATGAAGATTCTGAAAATTTATGACTTCGATCGATCGACGTATAGCAGGTGAGAGATCGACATGCTTTAGATGCACGTCGATCGATCGACGTAGTTCAGGGTGAGGGTATGACGTGTAGCAAGTGAGGGTATCACATGTAGCCAGTGAGGGTATGACGTGAGGGTATGATGTGAGTGTATGACGTGAGGGTATGACGTAGGTTGAGTGAGAGATCGACGTGCCTCAGATGAACATCGATCGATCGACGTCAGGGTATGACGTCAACCAGTTTTGTGGGAAAGTAAGGGAAGAAAGAAGGAAGCTAGGGGACCCTTTGGGTGACCTTAGGGACTTCTTAGGACCTGATTAAGACTAGTCTAAGTCTTGGGAACATGACTTAAGATGGTGAATCAAGTTTGGAGAATTTGAAGGGTATTCGAATCGAAGTTCAACGTGGATGACTTAGGAGGGTTAGGAGATGAACGTACGAGGTGTTAGAGTTCAATGAAGGAAGGATAGGGATACTCGCACTGGTTGTGAACTTTAGAATCGGAACTAAGTAATGACGAGTTTGTCGAAGCTTAAGTTTGATGTGTAAGTTAGTATCTGGTGTGTTGCTTATACTTGCGCATGTGAATGTGAATTGCATACGAGAACGAGAAATGTGAATGAGACGAGGAGTCTTGCATCATAGCACTTGCATTTGCATATTGATTTGAAAAGAGATGTGCTTCGACACAGATTTGCGAAGGTGACCTGCAATGTTAACCGGGATGGAAATTTAAGTCAGGGTGCATTGCAGGGCACAAAAGGCTGTAACGTTAACTGGGATGGAAATATAAGACGGGGTGCGTTACAGGGTATAAAGTCCTCTGCAATGTTAATCGGCATGGAAATATAAGCCGAGGTGCATTGCAGAGTATTACGAGTCTGTGATGTTAATCGGGATGGAAATATAAGCCGAGGTGCATCACAGAGCATACGAGCCTGTAACGTTAACCGGGATGGAAATATAAGCCGGGGTGCATTACAGGGTTACGAGTTACGAGACCAGACATCGTGACATGCACTGCACTGTTTTGAAAAGAAATGGCTCATGCATTTGTGACTGTGTAGTGTAGTGCATATTTTGACATGCATCACGTGAGTCAATGTGGTATGGATGTGCGTGGTATTTGATAGCCAATGAATTGTTATTTGCGTGCAAATTGTTGTACTTGCTTTATTACGTTATTCGCCTATATATTTGGAAGTTTTACAAGACATGTGCCCCACGATTCCCTTGAGTTATCTATTACTCATGTCTTGCCATGTGTTGATCCCGTATGTCTTATAAGCGGGTTACTTGCTAGCGTTTTTCGCTAAGGGTACTACCTTTGTGATTGCAGATGAGCCTAGCTACGACATGATATTCATAGAAGACGATGGCGAGTGGGCTGAATGAGATATATAGAGTCATGTTGGGAGCTAGATGGCACAGTTGTTATTTATTTCAGTTCTTTCATACACTTGAGAATTAGTTCGTTATTACTGTGACTACCCTTAGAGATGTTATTATCATTTGATGTATTGAATTGATGGTGGAGATTTATTAGATACATGTTTCCGCGCTTATTTCTCCTATGTCAATGATGATGTGGATTCGAGAAATGAGACGTCTTGTAGTCTTCTCAGTAAGCTACGACGGGTGTACTGGTTCGGATTTCGCTGTCCGGGTCGGGGCGCTACAGGTGGTATCAGAGCCTAGGCTTCAGATCTACCTCGGAGACCTAGGGTATGACATGTAGAGTCTTAAGCTATGATCTTGACTCTAAGTTGATCTTTAAGTCTAAGTATTCAATCTTAGATTTAAGTTTGATTGGGATGGGTGTGTGTACGAGCGCGATTAAGAGTAATTAGTAAATGTTAGTTATCTTAACTTGTAAATTCCGCCTTGTACAACATTATGGACCCCAAGTACTTATTTGTGGAGCTGCTAGATACTAATAAGCGTGATTTTGCAGAAAATGCCTCCTCGACGTGATAACCAAGGAAACGGTGGCAATGGAAATGAGAACCCTCCACCACCACCACCAGTCCTAGTCCCACAAGCGCTGATTGATGCTATCACAGTGATAGCACAAGGAGTTGCGCAACAACAGCAACAGCCCCCTCCGCCACCACCGCCACAGCACGACATCAGATACTATATTGGGGAGATGCGCAAGATGCATGCCCCAAACTTTGAAGGGACCACTGACCCAGAAGTGGCTGGGTTCTGGCTGGACGAAGTGGAAAAATGCTTCAGGCTTGTGCAAGTGCCTGAAGATCTGAAGGTGGATGTGGCCACCCCGTTACTAATCGGCAGAGCCAATGCATGGTGGAATGGCATGCTGCCGAAGATGACCCCCTCTATTCAGTGGAGACAATTCGTGCAGGCCTACAAAGATTATTATGTGCCTGAGACTGCCATTCTGGAGAAGATGAGGCAGTTTGACAAGTTTGAACAGGGGAGGATGTCGGTTTCCGATTACGCCGACCGGTTCCATGCCTTGGGCAAATTCACGCCCATGGTGTTGGAGAACAATCGGATGAAAATGCTAAAGTTTGAAGAGGGTCTGAACCCCCGCATACGGACGGCTATAGCGGGGTCGAGTTTGAAAACTTTTGAGGAAATGTTTGACGCATGTTACCGCATGGAGAGTGACATGCAAAGGTCACAGATCAGAGAGGCTCGTGAAGAATCGAGCAAGAGGCCAAGGGAAGAACAGAGTAGTGGTAGACCCAGACGTTGGGTCAAGATTCCCAGGAAAGGATAGGCGAGGCCAGCTCAGAGGGCAGCGCAACAGAACCGGCCTGATTGTCAAGCACCTGCCGAATGCCCACACTGCCAGAGGAGACACGTGGGCAAATGTTGGAAAATAACTGGTGCATGCTTCAAGTGTGGAAAGGCAGGCCATAGGATCAAGGACTGCCCTGAATGGAATCCTAAGCCACAAGCAGGAGCAGGGCCGGCTCAACAGCAGAAAGGAAGGCCCAATGCGAGAGTCCATGCCATGACGGACGCTGAAGTCCAGGAGGACGCAAACGTGGTGACAGGTATGACCTAAGTTAAATAATAGTTGTTTAAGCTGAACTTTAGTCCTTTAAGTTGATGATTGATTATGTGTTATGTGAAAACCTTTATGGGTTACCCTCTTGTGATTAGGTGTGATCCTAGTTAATAAAGTACCCGCAAACGTGTTGTTTGATAGTGGAGCTAGCCATTCCTTCATTTCTAAGCGATTCGCCAAAGGACTCGACTGTTTACCCGAATGGCTCGAGAACCCATTTAGGGTGCAGGCAGCAGGCGAGCAAGTACTGGTTTCCCACCACCAGTACAAAGATTGTGAGTTGGATTTGGATGGAAGGATGTTTTCGGTGACGTTAGTTCCCATTCCAATGAAGGACTTTGATGTCATATCGGGCATGGATTGGCTGACCAAGAATCATGCCAATATTGACTGTAAACTCAAGCAAGTGACCCTCAAGGACCCTGAGATGAATGACATCACGATACAAGGAAATGTCAAGATGACCAAAGCTCCAAGGAAGGTATACTTAACAGCGATTAAGGCCTTTAAAGCCTTACAAAAGGAAGCAGAGGGATCTATGGCGTATGCACTAGATGTGAAGCAGGAGGTTCTCTCTATAGATCAAATTCCGGTGATCAATGAGTTCAAGGACGTATTTCCGGATGAATTGCCGGGAGTCCCGCCATCGAGAGAAGTGGAGTTCGAGATTAACTTGATACCCGGAGCCGAGCCTATATCTAAGGCACCCTACAGAATGGCTCCAGCAGAACTTAAGGAGCTAAAGGGGCAACTTCAGGAATTGCTAGACAAAAAGTTAACTCGCCCTAGCGTATCACCGTGGGGAGCTCCAGTTCTATTTGTGAAGAAGAAGGATGGCAGCATGAGATTGTGTATTGATTACCGTGAGCTGAATAAGATTACCATCAAGAACAAATATCCCTTGCCAAGGATCGAGGATTTATTTGATCAGTTAAAGGGAGCTCGCTGGTTCTCAAAGATTGATCTTCGTCAAGGGTATCATCAGCTGCTTGTGAAAGCCGGAGACGTACCTAAAACGGCTTTTTGGACTCGATACGGGTATTACGAATTCTTAGTGATGCCTTTTGGACTAACTAATGCCCCAGCGGCTTTCATGGATTTGATGAACACTGTGTTCCGAGAATAGTTGGACCAATTTGTAGTAGTGTTCATCGATGATATCCTAGTCTACTCTCCCAACGAGCAAGCACATGCTGAACACTTAAGAGTGGTGTTGCAAATTTTGAGGCAACAAAAGCTCTACGCCAAATTCAGCAAGTGTGAATTTTGGCTAAGAAGTGTAGCCTTTCTCGGTCACGTGATTTCTGAGGATGGGATCTCGGTAGATCCTAAGAAGATAGAAGCCATCACAGAGTGGCCAAGACCTACAAACGTGACTGAAGTAAGAAGCTTCCTAGGCTTGGCAGGCTATTATAGGAAGTTCGTTGAGGGATTCTCAGCGATAGCAGTTCCATTGAGCCGACTTACACAGAAGAAGACTAAGTTCGAATGGACTGCTGAATGCGAGCAGAGCTTTACCGAGCTCAAGAAAAGATTGACCACAGCCCCGGTGTTGGCACAACCCTCCGGCACCGACGGTTTCGTGATCTATAGTGACGCGTCCAAGAAAGGACTAGGTATGTACATCATTACAATTAACGCATTGTATATACATATGCTAGCCTTAAATTAACGCTCTGTCTATAGGTTGTGTCTTGATGCAAAATGAACGAGTTATTTCGTACGCGTCAAGACAATTGAAACCATATGAGCATAATTACCCGACGTATGACTTGGGACTCGCAGCGGTGGTATTTGCTCTTAAGATCTGGATACACTATCTATATGGAGAGAAATGTGCCGTGTTCACGGATCATAAGAGCTTGAAATACCTATTCTCACAGAAAGAGCTAAATATGCGACAGAGAAGATGGTTGGAGTTACTTAAGGACTATGACTTGACCATCAACTACCATCCGTGTAAGGCCAACAGAGTGGCGGACGCGTTGAGCAGAAAGTCTAGCCACGCGAGACAATCTCCGTTAGAAAGAGAAATCAAGGATTTTGACCTCGAAGTGGTGGACTCAATGGCGAATGTCCTTACAGCGTTATCTATCAGCCCAGACTTGGTAGAAAGAATCAAAGAAGCGCAGTATGAGGACCCAGCACTAAAAGAAGTCCGCGACAAATTGTCCACGGGACCAGTGAAGGATTTCCTGTTGCGAGGAGATGGAAGTCTACGGTTTCAAAATCAGTTATGCATGCCAGTTAAGGACGAACTCCGAACGGAATTGCTCCAAGAAGCGCACAATTCGAGGATGTTTATCCATCCCGAGAGCACTAAGATGTACAAGGATCTCAAAAGAAACTATTGGTGGATAGGGATGAAGAGATCTATAAAGGAGTATGTTGAAAGGTGTTTGGTTTGCCAACAAGTCAAGGCCGAACATCAACGACCCGGTGGTTTGATGAAGCCACTAGAGATTCTAGAATGGAAATGGGAACACGTGACGATGGACTTCGTAATGGGACTACCCAAGACCAGAAATGGAAATGAAATGATTTGGGTGATTGTAGACCGCTTGACAAAAACAGCTCACTTCATAGCTATGCCGCATGGTACATCTTATGAGAAACTATCCAACACCTATGTGGATAACATTGTGAGTCTACATGGAGTCCCAGTCAGCATTGTGTCGGACCGTGACCCCAAGTTCACCTCTAAGTTTTGTAGGGCATTTCAGAAGGCAATGGGCACCGAATTGAGGATAAGTACCGCATACTACCCTCAAACGGATGGACAATCCGAGAGAACCATCCAAACCTTGGAAGATATGCTAAGAGCGTGCGCCTTAGATTTTAAAGGAAACTGGGATAGCATGTTGAAGTTGATGGAGTTTTCATGCAATAATAGCTATCACAGTGCAATTGACATGGCGCCATTTGAAGCCCTATATAGACGTAATTGCAGGTCCCCGGTTTGTTGGGATGAAGTTGGAGAAAGGACAATCACTGCACCCGAGTTGGTTGAGCAAACTATTGAAAAGGTCAAAATGATAAGAGAGAAACTGAAGGTGGCTCAAGATCGTAATAAGAGTTGGGCCGATTCTAAGAGACGATCATTAGAGTTTGAGGAAGGTGAAAAGGTTTATCTACGAGTTTCAACCACCAAGGGAGTTGCAAGGTTTGGGATGAAGGGCAAGTTAAGCCCTAGATATATTGGCCCTTACGAAGTGCTTGGTAAAGTTGGTGAAAGAGCATACAGATTAGCCTTGCCTCCGAGCTTGTCCCAAGTCCATAACGTATTTCATGTATCTCAACTAAGGAAATACGTATCAGACCCAAGCCATATCCTGGAAGCTCAACCGTTGGATGTGAAGGAGGATATCACTTACGAAGAACATCCAATAAAGATTGTGGATAGAAAAGATCAAGTCCTACTCCGACGCATCATTCCGTATGTCAAAGTTCAGTGGAGTAACCATACGGAGCGTGAGGCCACGTGGGAGCTTGAGGAGCAAATGAAGGAGCTATATCCACACCTCTTCCAATAAGGTACGCCAGTTTCGAGGACGAAACTTTTTGTAAGGGGGTGGAATGTTATGCCCCGCACCCTCCGTAAAATAAATGAAAGATGAGAAGGAATTAAAATGAGATTAATGACGGTCAACCGTAATGAATTGCGAATTAAGTATTAGGATTAATTGGCATTTAATTGAAGGGTTAAATATCAGAATTAAATTGTATTCAATTTTAGAAATAAATATTAGGAATTATCCTTTAAGGTAAATAAGAAAATAAGATATAATTTAGAAACTCCAAATTTTCTCCATTCCATATAAAAACTGACTAAACGTCAGTTTCTCCCCATTACGCAGAGAAAACCGACGCATTCCTCTCCTCCTAGGCGATTTCACCCCTCCCATCAACCCTAGATCAAGAACTCTCCAGGAATTGCAATCTATTCCTCTCTCGTTCTTCAAATCTCGTTCGAGTAATCAAAGGCAAGTAACTTTCTTATAAGTTCTTACGTTTTGTGAAAGAAAAAGGCCTATTTTTGATATTAAATGGATCACCATGCAGTAGTTTCTTTTCGTGATTACGTGTATATGATTTATGTGATTTGGTGTCGATGATTTGGCCATTGCATGTTGAAATCTTGTTTTTGTTCATTGTTTACGTGAGATCCTGTAAATCCCCCTCCCTTGAATCCCTCTTGGTTGATGATGGCGGTTGAAGGGAGAGAAAAGTGGAAAGGTTAGGTTTTGGGGTGGATTTGATGGAAGATTCGAGTTTTAGGATTGAATCGTTGACGTGAATATGAAGGATCTTGTTTGAGAGGGTTAAGAAGGGATTGATAGGGAAGACTAGGCTTGGATTGGTGGGAAGAACGTTGGAAAACAATTAGGATATAGGTATGCAGTTGATGCAGAAATCGCAGGATGAAGATTCTGAAAATTTATGACGTCGATCGATCGACGTATAGCAGGTGAGAGATCGACGTGCTTCAGATGCACGTCGATCGATCGACGTAGTTCAGGGTGAGGGTATGACGTGTAGCAAGTGAGGGTATGACATGTAGCCAGTGAGGGTATGACGTAAGGGTATGACATGTAGTAAGTGAGGGTATGACGTGAGGGTATGATGTGAGGGTATGACGTGAGGGTATGACGTAGGTTGAGTGAGAGATCGACGTGCCTCAGATGGACATCGATCGATCGACGTTAGGGTATGACGTCAACCAGTTTTGTGGGAAAGTAAGGGAAGAAAGAAGGAAGCTAGGGGACCCTTTGGGTGACCTTAGGGACTTCTTAGGACCTGATTAAGACTAGTCTAAGTCTTGGGAACATGACTTAAGATGGTGAATCAAGTTTGGAGAATTTGAAGGGTATTCGAATCGGAGTTCAACGTGGATGACTTAGGAGGGTTAGGAGATGAACGTACGAGGTGTTAGAGTTCAATGAAGGAAGGATAGGGATACTCGCACTGGTTGTGAACTTTAGAATCGGGACTAAGTAATGACGAGTTTGTCGAAGCTTAAGTTTGATGTGTAAGTTAGTATCTGGTGTGTTGCTTATACTTGCGCATGTGAATGTGAATTGCATACGAGAACGAGAAATGTGAATGAGACGAGGAGTCTTGCATCATAGCACTTGCATTTGCATATTGATTTGAAAAGAGATGTGCTTCGGCACAGATTTGCGAAGGTGACCTGCAATGTTAACCGGGATGGAAATTTAAGCCGGGGTGCATTGCAGGGCACAAAAGGCTGTAACGTTAACCGGGATGGAAATATAAGCCGGGGTGCGTTACTGGGTATAAAGTCCTCTGCAATGTTAATCGGGATGGAAATATAAGCCGAGGTGCATTGCAGAGTATTACGAGTCTGTGATGTTAATCGGGATGGAAATATAAGCCGAGGTGCATCACAGAGCATACGAGCCTGTAACGTTAACCGGGATGGAAATATAAGCCGGGGTGCGTTACAGGGTTACGAGTTACGAGACCGGACATCGTGACATGCATTGCACTGTTTTGAAAAGAAATGGCTCATGCATTTGTGACTGTGTAGTGTAGTGCATATTTTGACATGCATCACGTGAGTCAATGTGGTATGGATGTGCGTGGTATTTGATAGCCAATGAATTGTTATTTGCATGCAAATTGTTGTACTTGCTTTATTACGTTATTCACCTATATATTTGGAAGTTTTACAAGACATGTGCCCCACAATTCCCTTGAGTTATCTATTACTCATGTCTTGCCATGTGTTGATCCCGTATGTCTTATAAGCGGGTTACTTGCTAGCATTTTTTGCTAAGGGTACTACCTTTGTGATTGCAGATGAGCCTAGCTATGACATGATATTCATAGAAGACGATGGCGAGTGGGCTGAATGGGATATATAGAGTCATGTTGGGAGCTAGATGACACAGTTGTTATTTATTTCAGTTCTTTCATACACTTGAGAATTAGTTCGTTATTACTGTGACTACCCTTAGAGATGTTATTATCATTTGATGTATTGAATTGATGTTGGAGATTTATTAGATATATGTTTCCGTGCTTATTTCTCCTATGTCAATGATGATGTGGATTCGAGAGATGAGACGTCTTGTAGTCTTCTCAGTAAGCTACGACGGGTGTACCGGTTCGGATTCCGCTGTCCGGGTCAGGGCGCTACAGCTGCAGTACCTAGGGAGATCTTCATACACAACAACTTGAAAGAAAGAATGCTCTCCACAGTCTATAAATATCTTAGATGGTAAATCCATGGTGACATCCACTTCAACACAAAACCGCGCCACAGAGGGATGATGAAAACTTAAGGTAGCCGAGTCCATCCTTAACGGTGTACTAATCAACTTTGCAATCTCATATAACGTACGATAATCGTGGAGATGAATTGGAAGACCCTCAAGTGCCACCCACACCGGGACAAAAGATGAAGTCTATTTCGTAACCTTCATATCGTATCCCTTGAAACGCCAATGATTTGAAGATAAAAGAATCGCATATAATCATCTTCGTTAACAAAGTTTAGCAGCACATGTCCCTCATCAAGGAGACCAATATTAACTGAACCTTTGAATCCAATTCTGTCAATCGAGGCGCGTAAGCCTGCCATAGTGGCCGGCCACGCCAAAAGGCTCCAACCGGGGCGTACTTGAAGCAATTTGCAACAATGGCAATTTCATCTTGCGTAAATGAAACAGCGGGGTATCCTTTATAGAGTCCCATCTCATGCGATGAGAATCTGCCTGCAACTGCAGATGATACCATAGCCGCAAATGATTTGGAGAGTGGCGGCGGTTCCATCTCGTACAAAATATGAATTCAAGACCAGTAGTAAAAGATGATGCAGCATTACAATTAAAAAGGTTGAAACTTTTGCAATATTTGGGGCCACCGTAAACAACCTGTAGATGGGTCGATCCTGATGTTTTTGAAAAAATTGGTTTTCATCATGATTTGCGGATTACATTGATTGATCAATCACACATTCTTCTGAATTTTCGGCATAAGCCAAATTAAATACGCTATTTTTACCGTCGATCCTGGAATATTTCTGGATGTCATATGAGGGTAACAAAATGGACAATGGATTTTGATCCAACAGCAGATGCTCCCATTGTTCTGGTATGGATCGCTTTTCCTGGCTTGCCGATTCATTTGCATCATAAATCTGCACTCTTCGAAATTGTCCGTCCTATTGGGACACCTATTAAGCTTGATGTTGACACAGCTGATGGCCTCAGACCATCGGTTGCACGAGTATGTGTGGAGGTAGATGTATCACAGGAGTTGCCAAAACGAATATATCTGCAGGCAAGGCAGTGAATGATTTTGCAACAGGTAGTTTATGAGGATCTTCCACGTTTTTGTACTACTTGTCGTCGACTTGGACATGCTACAGGCACTTGTAATTCGGCGCCATAGACTGCGGTTCTGCCACCTCCGCCTGCCACTAGATGGAAACCCAAAAAACAACCGAATAAGTAGAGAGCTGGTGTTGCTTCGGAGCCAGTCACGTTGCTATCGCGAGACCCATTACTGGATGCTATTCCGATATAACCTTTACAGCCTTTGAATCCGCAAATTCCCACGGATGTTCAAGATGTATCTTGCCTGGGTGTCGATGCTGAATATCTGCCACTGAAACAAACGAATCATGGTGGGGATATTGGCCACTCATCTGATACCGAAATCCATGTTGAGGAACTGTCCGTCAACTTGCCGCCGATCCCGGACACTGTTTGTCTAAAGATTCAGTCTATACCGGAATCCCCATCAGAAGAACTTCTACTATCTCGGCTTGCTAAGACTTGTACCGACGACGGTTTCTGTACGATCTGCAAGGCACCACTAGAAGGGGGGGTTGAATAGTGGGTTCGGAAAATGTGGTTTTTAAAATTGTTTTAAATTAAAAACCCAACTTCTGAAAACAGTTTCTGTTTTCAGGACCAGTTTTGAAACGTTTTGAAAACTAGGTTGCAGGTCTTCAAAAATTCTGAAATTTGGAGAGACCTTAGTCTCAGATGTTCTGAGTATCTCCTAAAAATTTCAGATTAAAGTCAACCTCTAACCCCTTGAAAAATCTTTGGTTGTCAGATTGCGCAAATCTGCCAGAAACGGTAGTCTGATTTGAAAACTTTATTCCAATTAAACCGTAACTCCAAATGCTCTAAAAATTTAATGACTAACCCCTTATTATGTGTATTTAATTGTTTTTAAACACTATTGAAAAATTCTTTTGAGAAGTTAGTCAAATACGTTTAAAGTCTCAACCTTTGCAAATATGAAAATCAGACTGCACTAGTCTCAAAATTTAGACGTTTAGATGACCTATCCTTGTCCAAAAGGGTTGAAACTTGCGCCAAATTAACCTTAAGACGTGTGGCTATGATTCTATAAAGCTTTGTGATTTTTGAAATTCGTTTACTATTTTTAATAACGTGATGAAAAACGATGCACAGTGTTGAAACTGAAAGTAAGTGGTGAAAGTAAATAACACCAGGAATTTTATACTGGTTCGGTTAAAACAACCTACTCCAGTCTTTGAGGACACCTTTCTTGGTTAGCACTAATCACAAAACACAAATAACACCTTACCACAGGGTTGATGGAGTTACACACCAACTCGAACCCTTTACAAACCTTGTATATGAATACAATGATCACGAACACCACCGCCTTGCAAGTGCAAGATTGATTACACTTTGATCAATCTTTTACAATGATAAAGAGTATAGGGTGATATGTAAGAAGCCTATTCAAGATGTATGAATATGAATACAATAGGCTTTTAGAGAGAAGAAAGAAAGAGAGTGTAGAAGAAGAGATGAAACACGTTTTAGCACTTTGAATTTGCAAGACTTGTTCTTGTCTTTTGTTTGCTCTCTTCTTTCCTTTTTATCCAAGTTGGCCGCCCCCTATAGCTTTTTCTTCCTCTTGAAAATTATCTTCTAAGTCCTTGGAAGAGTATATTGCATCATGGTGACATTTCCTTGCTTACTTGGCAACTCCTCATTGGATGATCATTAAGCTCTTCCTTACTTGGCACTCATTGATTGGACAGAAGTTGGCATCATTTGATGACTAGATAAATCTGAAAATAAACCTTGCAAAGCATGTGCCAATTAGCCATAAAATTATTTCCATAAAGCATATAATCATCCCACATAATTAGCAAGACAACTTATCACAATTTCCTTGCAAAATTTTGGCCATTATGCTTCTCCACATGCTGAAATTTCAGCATGTGTAACATTCTCACTTAATTTAAATTATTGCCATGTTTGTATTTGATTTATTCCTTGAAAAGAAAGAAGAAATCAATCATCATTTACTACACAACATTTCTACTAAATTTGGAATAAAGATTAGTCACCAAGAGGGCCAAGAATTCGGCCACATTCATTCCCACACATGCTGAAATTTTCAGCATGTGTGATATTCAAATATATCACTTTATTTATTCCATAATATATTCAAAACACTTCCATACTATCTCTCAATTAATCCACATAATTCAAATTGGTAAATATGGCATAATTTAGTAGCAAAATCGGCCATCCTATGCACACATGCTGAAATTTTCAGCACGTGTTACAAATGTGGCATAAGTTTGAAATGTTACCTTGTGTAGCTCCTTTCTTTATGTCACCAACATTGCATGCTTCATTCTTGGCCAATCAAGATGCCAACAAAGCTCCACATATGCTCCAACATGGCTGTCTAGGCGTGTGATGATGAATATACATGTGCTGAATTTTATTTTTGCAAACTTTGTAAAATAGTGCACATGTAATAATACACATATGGTATATTCCAATCAACCCTTAATTGATTTTTATAGAACACTTTAATATGTGTGAAGTATGTAAAAAGTGTCTAGATACATGTTATATGCCATGCCAAAAATGTTCCATGTGTTGTGTGTAGCGCCCCGGCCCGATACCGTCATCGGAACCAGTGCACCCGCCGTAGCCTACTATGAGAACTACGAAGCGTCAAGCAGATCAAGCGTACATCCTTCATAATGTAAGATAAAAATCAGCGGAAACGTCATAAAATTTAAAACTTCATCGTCATTAAAACATCCATAAAATGCAGCGGAATTAAAAGATGTTTGTTCTTCTCGCCAACATAAGTTTTAGATCAACATAACAACAAAAGAGTTATCCAAACTGAAATAAAGTAGTCCAGCATCTATCTATTCCCATGTCCATCATCCCATTGAGCCCACTCACCGTCGTCTTCAATAAATATCAACTCATATTCAGGCTCACCTGAAAAGGAACAGAGTAATTGTTCTTAGCGAAATTATCGCCAGCAAGTAACCCGTCTATACACCTTACGGAATCACACACGTCGAGTCACCAGTGTATAGAACATTGCCCAAAAATAAGGTGCTCGGGTTAGCAAATAACATTTTAATAAGAATTCCTCAAACAGATAAAGCACATATATGTACACAGATACGAGAACCAACATGTATTAAAACAACGTATCACATAAGCAAGTCATAGACTAACCACGTTTCTTGCATGTCAAGTCTTATGCTTCGTGTATCATGATGCATGTACATCTTTAAAATCACACACAACACCCATGCATATGTCTTCTTTCATAAACATGTCATGCATGTCATTTCACAAAACATTTCATCACTTTACATATCATATTCTTCGCGTAGCAGAACTTTATACCCTGTGGGTGATCAGTCCACAGCAAACATAACTTTATACCCCGTGCTGAAAGGTCCACGGCCCCATAACATATAACTTTATACCCCGTGCTGAAAGGTCCACGGCCCCATTACATATATCATATATCCATGCTGAAAAGTCCACGGCCCCATAAAATAACTTTATTTTCCGTGCTGATAGGTCCACGGCCCCATAAAATAACTTTATTTTCCGTGCTGATAGGTCCACGGCCCCATAAAATACTTTATACCCTGCTGTTGATCCACAGGTCACGCTTTTATACCCTGCCTTCGCAGACGTGACTTTTATACCCTGTGATCTACCAGCAGCCATTTTGTCTTTCGAAAACTTTAAACTTTTCTTGTAATCACATGTTCTTTTGCAAAGCAAATCTCAAATCAAATGCAAGTGCCCATGTCATGATGCAGGATGCACATGCAACTTCGTATCAAACATGTAACACACGCATTCATATATCACACTTATCCAGTATACAGTTTTGCACATCAAACACTCCATGGTTGTATCTTTCCAAGCCCATTCTTCTTACGAATTCACTCAAGATTTAATCTTATTCTCACTTGATCAAACTTACCATCTACACCTCATTTACCACTCAATTACCTTTGCGTTTCATGTTCAAAAGAAGTGTATAAGGTTACAACACGTACATAGGACACCTAAAGGGGTCAAAAGGACTTCCAGTATAGTTGGAACGCTACATGAAAGCCTATAGTGACTTAGAGCGCCTATACTAGGCGTTCGAAGTGTTCGGGGATGTCCCGTAGACATTGAACGCCTACATGAAGCGCCTAATGTGACATAGAGCTCCTTATGTAGGTGTTCGAAGTGTTCGGGGATGCTTCAGGACAGATTGAACGCTACATTAGGCGCCTAATGTGACATAGAGCGCCTAATGTAGGCGTTCGAAGTGTTCTGACGGTTCTAAACTGCAGTTTTTCTGTACGGGAAAGCTTCAGGACACATTGAACGCTACATTAGGCGCCTAATGTGACATAGAGCGCCTAATGTAGGCGTTCGAAGTGTTCTGACGATGCCAAACTGCAGTTTTTCTGCAGTAACTTCCTCTCCAACACCCTCCTTCTTCAACCCTTCCATTTTCAACACTTAAAGATCCATCTTAACATCTAGATTCATCTTACTTAACACACATCTAAACATGAATTGATGCCTAGTCATGCCTAGCAATATCCACTCTAGCCTTCAATCATTCACAACTTTCAAAAGATCTCATCAACTTTCTCAACAAAACAAGACTACAGAAATGTCATCACTCATCTCTCAATTTCCTGCACTTACTCTCAACGTCTAAATGTAGACAATCAACATAAGAGTAGAGCAAGACAATAAGCACGTCAAAATATACACTTTTATGGGCATGCTTGACAAACAATAAAGCACCACACAACTGTTTTCAGAAATATGGCCCAAAGAGCAAGACTTTACACAATTAGCAACAAGACTTACATATAGCAAAGCATTTAAGATAAACAAGACAAGAATACTAATGTGTGATTCATGTTTTCTCTTTGTAAGAACATAGGGCCTTAAGTATCAAAATTTACGTAAAGCGTATAGAAAGATTACTTGCCTTGGTTTCTAGTTAGTCTTACGAATTTACTGCAGAACCTTGATAAGAACTGAACCTAGAATGGCCTTTTTCCTTCTTTTCCTTCTTCTCTTCTTCTTCTTCCTTTCCTTTTCCTCTTCTCTCTCTTTTCCTACGGTTTTCCCTCTCCTCTTTGGTGTGGAAACCGTCCCCTATAGACTGATGGGGAGTTATACGAAGTTTTGGTAACTCCCCTATCCTTAGTAGGGACTATTTTGATAATTTACCATAATTTCTTTTAATTCAACTTTTAACCCCTTTCTTTTGTTCTTCTATGTTTTGTGTAACTAAGTCTCATAACCTACATAATTAATTAAGTTGCATTTAAGGTTGACCTCTAAGTATTGAAAGTTGCGCTTAAAAGTCACGGGGTGTAACATTCCACCCCCCTTACAAAAGTTTCGTCCTCGAAACTTACGTATCTTAGTCAAAGATTTGAGGGTACTTCTCCCGCATTTGTTCCTCGAGTTCCCAAGTGGCCTCACGTTCCGTGTGGTTGCTCCACTGGACTTTCACATAAGGGATCACTCGCTTCCTCAACACTTGATCCTTTCGGTCCACAATTTTCACGGGTACCTCCTCATATGTAACATCGTCCTTGAGTTCCAACGGTTGAGCTTCAAGTACATGACTTGGATCCGCCACGTACTTCCTTAATTGTGACACGTGGAACACATTGTGAACTTGCGCCAATACCGGAGGTAATGCCAACCTATATGCCAAGGCTCCTACCTTCTCAAGTATTTCATAAGGACCAATAAAACGAGGGCTTAACTTGCCTTTTACTCCAAACCTCATGACGCCCTTCGTAGGTGATACCTTCAAATAAACTTTTTCACCCACATCAAATTCCAATGGTCGTCGTTTGGAATCTGTCCAACTCTTGCTGCGATCCTGAGCCGCCTTGAGTCTTTCCCGGATAACTTTCACCTTCTCTAATGTTTTCTCCAATAGTTCCGGTCCCGTGATAGTTCTCACACCCACTTCGTCCCAATAAACCGGGGACCTACACTTCCTTCCGTACAACGCCTCAAAAGGAGCCATGTCAATTGCGCTGTGATAACTATTGTTATAAGAAAATTCCATCAGCTTTACCATTCCATCCTAACTCCCTTTAAAGTCCAACACGCAAGCCCTTAGCATATCTTCCAAGGTTTGAATAGTCCGCTCGGACTGTCCATCAGTTTGGGGATGATACGCCGTACTCAACCTTAATTCTGTACCCATGGCTTTCTGAAATGCTGCCCAAAACTTAGATGTGAACCGTGAATCTCGGTCGGACGCTATACTTACCGGAACTCCATGCAAGCTAACAATACTGTCCATATACAAGCTCACTAATTTATCAAGAGGTGCTTCACTTGAAACGGGGAGGAAATGGGCAGACTTTGTTAAACGATCCACGATAACCCAAATCATGTCACATCCACTTCTTGTCTTTGGTAATCCAACTACAAAATCCATTGTGACATGTTCCCATTTCCACTCCGGAATTTCCAACGGCATCAACAATCCACCGGGCCGTTGGTGTTCTGCCTTGACTTGTTGACACACCAAACATCTCTCTATGAATTCCGCAATATGTCTTTTCATCCCAGACCACCAATAGTATCGCTTGAGATCTCTATACATCTTGGTGCTACCGGGGTGTATTGATAACCTTGAATTGTGAGCTTCCTGCAAAACTTCCTTCCTAAGTTCGTCAACATCCGGCACGCATAATCTTTCCCTAAACCATAAGCTCCCATCCTCCTTGATCCGAAATCCTTCAACTTGACTATGTTTCACCCTTTCCGTTATCTCACTTAAAGCCTTATCTTTCTTCTGTGACTCCTTTATCCGATCAATCAAACTCGGGGTGATAGTCAAGGCTGTCAAGACGTTCACCGTGGATTCAATCAAATCTAAACCAAACTCCTCCATCTCTCTTTCCAATGGTGATTGTCGTGCATGGCTGGACTTCCTACTTAAGGTGTCGGCTACCTTGTTAGCCTTTCCCGGGTGATAATGAATAGTTAGGTCATAGTCTTTTAGCAATTCCAACCATCTCCGCTGCCTCATATTCAATTCCTTCTGCGAGAACAAATACTTTAGGCTCTTATGATCCGTGAATACCGCGCACTTCTCTCCATACAAATAATGCCGCCAGATCTTCAAGGCGAACACAACCGCGGCAAGTTCAAGATCATGTGCGGGATAGTTTTGCTCATAAGGCTTTAGCTGTCTTGAGGCATATGCGATGACTCGTTCGTTTTGCATTAAGACACAACCTACAAACAAAGTATTAGTCTAGGCTTAATGGGTATACAAGATCATAACCTTATGCTATAATTTACTTACCTAACCCGTTCTTTGACGCATCACTATAAATCACAAACCCATCAGTTCCTGAAGGTTGAGCCAATACTGGAGCTGTCGTTAATCTCTTCTTAAGCTCTGTGAAACTTTGTTCGCATTCCGCCGTCCACTCAAACTTGGACTTCTTTTGAGTAAGGCGACTGAGAGGTACGGCAATCCTTGAGAATCCCTCAACAAATTTTCTGTAATAACCCGGTAGACCCAAGAAACTTCGCACTTCGGTGACATTGGTAGGTCTAGGCCATTCAGTTATAGCTTCCACCTTCTTCGGGTCAACAGCAATCCCCTCTTCTGATATCACGTGACCCAGGAAAGCCACACTTCTTAACCAAAACTCACACTTGCTAAACTTGGCATATAGTTGTTTCTGCCTCAGAATACCTAGAACGGTTCTGAAATGATCAGCGTGAGTTTATTCGTCAGGGGAATACACCAGAATATCATCTATGAATACCACAACAAATTTGTCCAACTGTTCTCGAAAGACGGTATTCATAAGATCCATAAAAGCTGCGGGGGTATTTGATAATCCAAACGGCATCACCAAAAACTCATAGTGGCCATATCTTGTGCGGAAGGCTGTCTTCGCGATGTCTTCGGCCTTCACTCGCAACTGATGATACCCTGATCGGAGATCCATTTTAGAGAAAATCTTGGCGCCCTTGAGTTGATCAAACAAATCCTCAATTCGTGGAAGGGGATACTTATTCTTGATGGTAACTTTATTCAACTCTCTATAATCGATACAAAGCCTCATGCTACCATCTTTCTTCTTTACAAACAAAACAGGTGCTCCCCATGGCGATACACTAGGGCGGATAAACTTCTTGTCCAATAACTCCTGCAGTTGTTCCTTCAACTCTCTCAATTCTGCCGGAGCCATTCTATAAGGAGCTTTAGAAATAGGTTATGTCCCTGGAATCAAGTTGATCTCAAATTCGACTTCTCTCGGGGATGGTACTCCTGGTAAATCTTCCGGAAACACATCAGGATATTCGTTGACTACTTGAATCTGCTCAATAAGCGATACCTCCTTGGTAACATCCATGGCATACACTAGAAATCCCTCAGCACCTTTCCTTAATGCCTTGCGCGCTTGTGCAACCGACACGTACACCTTTTTGGGTACCTTCTTTCGTTCATCTCCTTGAAATATTACCTCCTCCATCTTAGCATTCTTGATTGTCACTTGCTTCAACCGACAATCAATATTAGCGTGATTCTTGGCTAACCAGTCCATTCCTAATATGACGTCAAAGTCATACATCTGAATAGGGATCAGTGTGGCGGGGAATGTTTGTCCTTCAAACTCCAATTCGCAATCTCGATACTGTTGGTATGAAACCATAATCTGATCACCGGCCGCTTGAACGCGGTACGGAGTTTCTAACCATTCAGGCAAACTGCCAAGGTGCTTAGTAAATCTCTTTGCTACAAAGGAGTGGCTTGCGCCGCTATCGAAAAGTACATTGGCAGGCATATTATTTACTAAAACCGCACCTAAGGCCATATGAAGTTTTACACAAGAGTTAAGCACGAAAACACTTAATTCAATATGAATTCAAACTTAGTTTAAATGATACCTGCTACTACATCGGTAGCCTCCTGCACATCCGTGTCCGTCATTAAATATACACGAGCATTTGCTCGAGGCTTCACTCTTGGCTGTTGAGCCGCCTCTCCAGGATTATTCTTCTTCATCTCCGGACAGTCTCTAATCATATGGCCCACTTGACCGCATCGAAAACATGCTCCAGCCACTTTCCTACACTCTCCAACGTGGTTCCTGTTACAGTGTGGACATACTCCTATAGCCTGCTGGGCCACCGGGTTCTGGGGTGGGGTTCTCTGAAAGTTTCCAACCGGGCCTCTCTTCGGAATCTTGACCCAACGTCCGGGTCTTCCACCAACTCGCACATCATCTCTTGGCCTCTTGCCTCTATCCGACCCTCCAGCGCTAGCTGCTCTTGCCGCTACTCGGCGGAAATCACTCTCCACACGAAAACACGCATCTAGCATATCCTCATAAGTTTTCATCCCTGCATTCACTATCGCCGATTGTAGCCTCGAGTCCAAACCCCTCTCAAACTTCGTCATCTTAAGACGATCATCAGACATGATCGCAGGGGCAAACTTACCCAAAGCATGAAAACGATCTGCATACTCCGACACCGTCATCCTTCCTTGCTCCAATCTGTCAAATGCTCTTATCTTGTCCAATATCGCAGTCTCCGGTACGTAGTACTTCAGGAAAACATCACTAAACTGTGTCCAAGAGATTGGTGGGGTCATTCTCAACACCATTCCTTCCCACCATTCGCCAGCCTTGCCAATTAGAAGGGGCGTGGCCACCTCAACCTTTATCTCATTCGGTACTTGCACTAGCCTAAAACATTTCTCCACCTCAGCCAACCAGTGCTGAGCCTCCTCAGGATCCGTACATCCTCCAAACTCCGGCACCCTCATCTTTCTCATCTCTCCATAAAAGAACCTGATGTTATGCTGTGGCGGTGGTGAAGGCGGAGGCTGATGCTGCTGCACATATCCTTGTGCAATCACCGTCAGTGCATCAGTGAGCACCTGGGGTAACACAACTTGTGGTGGCTGGTTCTCCTGTCCATTGCCAGAGTTGCCTGTGTTATCTCTTCTTGGAGGCATATTTCGCTGAAAGGTTAACATTTCATTAGCATTCAGTAAATACAAAAAGGTTACTGAAGGCTCGAATGCGTACTAATAGGTGAGGTGTGTAGTACAACTATTAATACAAAGTTAGATAATAAGACGCGCTCGCACACACCCAACCCATATCATACTTAACCACTAAAGAGATCAACAGTTATAACTAAAGATCAACCTTAAAGGAGAATCATTGCTTAAGTGTCTAAAAGATCATGAACCTAAGTTTTCGAAATAGATCTGAAGCCTAGGCTCAGATACCACCTGTAGCGCCCCGGCCCGATACCGTCATCGGAACCAGTGCACCCGCCGTAGCCTACTATGAGAACTACGAAGCGTCAAGCAGATCAAGCGTACATCCTTCATAATGTAAGATAAAAATCAGCAGAAACGTCATAAAATTTAAAACTTCATCGTCATTAAAACATCCATAAAATGCAGCGGAATTAAAAGATGTTTGTTCTTCTCGCCAACATAAGTTTTAGATCAACATAACAACAAAAGAGTTATCCAAACTGAAATAAAGTAGTCCAGCATCTATCTATTCCCATGTCCATCATCCCATTGAGCCCACTCGCCGTCGTCTTCAATAAATATCAACTCATATTCAGGCTCCCCTGAAAAGGAATAGAGTAATTTTTCTTAACGAAATTATCGCCAGCAAGTAACCCGTCTATACACCTTACGGAATCACACATGTCGAGTCACCAGTGTATAGAACATTGCCCAAAAATAAGGTGCTCGGGTTAGCAAATAACATTTTAATAAGAATTCCTCAAACAGATAAAGCACATATATGTACACAGATACGAGAACCAACATGTATTAAAACAACGTATCACATAAGCAAGTCATAGACTAACCACGTTTCTTGCATGTCAAGTCTTATGCTTCGTGTATCATGATGCATGTACATCTTTAAAATCACACACAACACCCATGCATATGTCTTCTTTCATAAACATGTCATGCATGTCATTTCACAAAACATTTCATCACTTTACATATCATATTCTTCGCGTAGCAGAACTTTATACCCTGTGGGTGATCAGTCCACAGCAAACATAACTTTATACCCCGTGTTGAAAGGTCCACGGCCCCATAACATATAACTTGATACCCCATGCTGAAAGGTCCACGGCCCCATTACATATATCATATATCCGTGCTGAAAGGTCCACGGCCCCATAAAATAACTTTATTTTCCGTGCTGATAGGTCCACGGCCCCATAAAATAACTTTATTTTCCGTGCTGATAGGTCCACGGCCCCATAAAATACTTTATACCCTGCTGTTGATCCACCGGTCACGCTTTTATACCCTGCCTTCGCAGACGTGACTTTTATACCCTGTGATCAACCAGCAGCCATTTTGTCTTTCGAAAACTTTAAACTTTTCTTGTAATCACATGTTCTTTTGCAAAGCAAATCTCAAATCAAATGCAAGTGCCCATGTCATGATGCAGGATGCACATGCAACTTCGTATCAAACATGTAACACACGCATTCATATATCGTACTTATCCAGTATACAGTTTTGCACATCAAACACTCCATGGTTGTATCTTTCCAAGCCCATTCTTCTTACGAATTCACTCAAGATTTAATCTTATTCTCACTTGATCAAACTTACCATCTACACCTCATTTACCACTCAATTACCTTTGCGTTTCATGTTCAAAAGAAGTGTATAAGGTTACAACACGTACATAGGACACCTAAAGGGGTCAAAAGGACTTCCAGTATAGTTGGAACGCTACATGAAGCGCCTATAGTGACTTAGAGCGCCTATACTAGGCGTTCGAAGTGTTCGGGGATGTCCCGTAGATATTGAACGCCTACATGAAGCGCCTAATGTGACATAGAGCGCCTCATGTAGGTGTTCGAAGTGTTCGGGGATGCTTCAGGACAGATTGAACGCTACATTAGGCGCCTAATGTGACATAGAGCGCCTAATGTAGGCGTTCGAAGTGTTCTGACGGTTCTAAACTGCAGTTTTTCTGTACGGGAAAGCTTCAGGACACATTGAACGCTACATTAGGCGCCTAATGTGACATAGATCGCCTAATGTAGGCGTTCGAAGTGTTCTGACGATGCCAAACTGCAGTTTTTTCTGCAGTAACTTCCTCTCCAACACCCTCCTTCTTCAACCCTTCCATTTTCAACACTTAAAGATCCATCTTAACATCTAGATTCATCTTACTTAACACGCATCTAAACATGAATTGATGCCTAGTCATTCCTAGCAATATCCACTCTAGCCTTCAATCATTCACAACCTTCAAAAGATCTCATCAACTTTCTCAACAAAACAAGACTACAGAAATGTCATCACTCATCTCTCAATTTCCTGCACTTACTCTCAACGTCTAAATGTAGACAATCAACATAAGAGTAGAGCAAGACAATAAGCACGTCAAAATATACACTTTTATGGGCATGCTTGACAAACAATAAAGCACCACACAACTGTTTTCAGAAATATGGCCCAAAGAGCAAGACTTTACACAATTAGCAACAAGACTTACATATAGCAAAGCATTTAAGATAGACAAGACAAGAATACTAATGTGTGATTCATGTTTTCTCTTTGTAAGAACATAGGGCCTTAAGTATCAAAATTTACGTAAAGCGTATAGAAAGATTACTTGCCTTGGTTTCTAGTTAGTCTTACGGATTTACTGAGAACCTTGATAAGAATTGAACCTAGAATGACCTTTTTCCTTCTTCTCTTCTTCTTCTTCCTTTCCTTTTCCTCTTCTCTCTCTTTTCCTGCGGTTTTCCCTCTCCTCTTTGGTGTGGAAACCGTCCCCTATAGGCTGATGGGGAGTTATACTAAGTTTTGGTAACTCCTCTATCCTTAGTAGGGACTATTTTGATAATTTACCATAATTTCTTTTAATTCAACTTTTAACCCCTTTCTTTTGTTCTTCTATGTTTTGTGTAACTAAGTCTCATAACCTACATAATTAATTAAGTTGCATTTAAGGTTGACCTCTAAGTATTGAAAGTTGCGCTTAAAAGTCACGGGGTGTAACATTGTGTTTGTCGAAAATCGAATTTTCGACGTTTATCGATTACCCGATTTTTCTCCGATTAAATTCCAACTTTTTACACATGTTATATATATTATATTACACATTATATACATAAATTGAACTTTGATATTCAGCACTTAGGGCTGATTAAAGTGGCGCCTAACCATGTGACAAAATTGAAATTGGAATCTCCACAATTTGGCCTTAATTGAGAGTGATTTGTGTGTGCCAACATGGAATGATTTTATGGTTGTACATACCATGTAAGCCACAAAATTTGTGGCCATTTTTGAAGTATAGGATCTGGCCATCTATATATGGCAAGTACGTGACACGTTGGCGAAGTTTCGGTATTCACCCGATAAGATAATTTTTGGTTTAGAACCTTTTAATGTGTCGTAATAAATTTGTCATCACCATGACTTATATCATATGATATAAGACCTGAATATACTCATAAATATGAGTTAAATATAGTGGTGTGATGTTAACGTATGTACGTAAAATATATAACGTGTCGGTAGTATGTTGGAATATATGTGTATGTGCCTTTTTAAAAAAATATGAATATATACAAAAATATATGTTAAAAACATGTGGAGAGGATAAAGAGGACTTTCCATACTTCAACTTGTTGCCTTTGTGCCTTTTCTAAATATAGCTTCCTTTAATGAACTACTTAGTTTATTTAACTAAGTACTTCACTTAATGAACTAGTTTAGTTCATTAATGATGGCACCTGAAAATAGTTCAAACACAACAAATGCTTTCCATTTGATGTAAGCTTAAAGCTTCATGGCTCGTTAGTACGGCAACAATATATATGAACTATATAAGACAAGTTTTATGCAACAACGTGTCATGTCATAAAATATGCCATGCATTTCTTTAATACACGTTATTTAAATCATGCATTTTGTAATCACTCAAACCCCTTTTTCTCTACAATCTCCCCCTTTTGATGATTTACAAAATAACCTACATACATGATTTAAATCTTGTCGCTTCCCCTTCAATTGTGCATAAATTCAAATTATGAATTTCAAATTTCAAATTCGCTCCCCCTTGATTTATGCAATCAATTTCTCTCTCCCCCTTAAATCATGCATTATCCCCCCCTTTATTTTGGAAATACAATCAAAAATACATGTAAATATGGAAACACAATCAAATCAAATCAGCAGAAATCATGCCTAATTTAGAAAGAAGATTTTCGTACGTGGCTTGATTTAATGCCTTAGTAAAAATATCTGCTACTTGTGCCTCTGTGCGTACGTGATCTATGACAATATCACCATTACTTACGTGATCACGAAGAAAATGATAGCGTACTTCTATATGCTTGGCCTTAGAGTGTAGTACGGGTTCTTAGATAAGTTGATATCGCTCATACTATCACAATATATAGGAATACGTTGTACTGTGATACCAAAATCAGAAAGTTGTTGTTTTAGCCATAGCAATTGTGTGCAACAAAGACTAAGTGTCATGTATTGAGCTTCAGTGGTGGATAGGGCGACGCTGGCTTGCTTTTTAGAAAACCAGAAAATAAGTGTATGGAAAGTCTTCTTCATCCTATCCACACGTTTTCAACTTATATTTTTATATATATTAAGATTTTGTTAAAAAGGCACATACACATATATTCCAACGTACTACCGACACGTTATATATTTTACGTACGTACGTTAACGTCACACCACTATATTTAACTCATATTTATGAGTATATTCAGGTCTTATATCATATGATATAAGTCATGGTAATGACAAATTTATTATGACACGTTAAAAGGTTCTAAACCAAAAATTATCGTATCGGGTGAATACCGAAACTTCGCCAATGTGTCACGTACTTGCCATATATAGATGGCCAGCCCCTACACTTCAAAAATGACCACAAAGTTTTGTGTCTTACATGGTATGTACAGCCATAAAATCATTCCATGTTGGCACGCACAAATCACTCTCAATTAAGGCCAAATTGTGGAGATTCCAATTTCAATTTTGTCACATGGTTAGGCGCCCCTTTAATCTTCCCTAAGTGCTGACTATTAAAGTTTAATTTATGTATTTTATGTGTAAATTGACAAGTGTCACTCGTGCTTTTTCTATCTATTTTACATCCACCATAATCTGCGTCAGTGTAGGTGTAACGCCCCATACCTGGGTCCCACGTACGGTGCACCCGCTGTACCTCGCTACGGAAAGTACTAAGCGACGATGCGATACAGTATAATCTCATGACTTAGTCACGGGTTACTGAATAATGATCATACTCAGTTGAGCTGTGAAGGTTATTGCCAAGCTAAACTCTGGTGTGTGCTCAGCCCAACTGACTCGGAGAAACCACATCACTGTTGTTGTACAGTGTCGCTGTGCTGAGCTCTGTTGTTTGGCTAAGGACATTCGTTGTTCTACAACATTGCTATGCTGAGCTCTGCTCGGCTGAAGCGGCTGAAAGCACAACTGTGGTTGTTGTGCTGAGGTGCCAAGATCGGCATACAATTACGCTGACTAGACTGGTCTGATCAATCTGACTATAGTTCAGCTCGGCTGTAAGGCTGATAGCACAAAACCACTGTTCTGAAGTGCTGGTCAGTTCAGATCGGCAGGTCAACTGACTATTCAGGACGCAAACTTGATTGCTCTATGTGAACTGTCTTGACTCTGCCGATCGGTCCATCCTACCATGAGCTCGATAGGTCGGCTGTTACTGTACAGAAGTCAATTTTGTCTAACTTGAATTATTCCTACACCCCTCCCCTACTCTTGAACCAGTCAAGAATGACGTTGGTTCAAGGGCTCAGTGCCTTCATCTAGATGGTGTGTTAATTGGGGACAGGAATCTGGAAACAATAGAAGAAATCAGAAAAATATTGAAGGAGAAGGTGTAAATGCATCTGTGGGAGTCCTTGCCGTGGATGGAGGCACCGGAGTAGTTGTCGGAGGCAAATACTCACCCAACGCAGCAGAAAATGTGTGCAGAAAATGTGGGACAATGCACTCTGCCCAACTCTTTAATTTTGTTGTCTTTATTATTTTAGTGATCCTAAACCGTGGTTCACATCAGGTTAAATCTGGGGTTAAGTCAGGTAAATGGTCGATTTGAGCAGTCAACGGTAAACCAGAAGGTCATCCGGATGCCAACTGATAATTTCACTAATAAGTAAGGCTGTCTAGAGCCTTCGATGAAAGTACGGATGCTACTTAAAACTTTGTGATAAAAGGTGGATAACATGTGCAATTAACTCAATTATCAAAAAACTCCAAAAGGAAAGTAATCTGACAACTATAACTGCAAAAACAAAAGGACACAAGGCATGACAAACACTCCTAAGGAAAAATTTTCTTTCTTATCGCATACAGCAAGCTAATGAATTCTTTAAGAACTGCATAAAAAATAATCTGACAACTATAGTTGCAGAAACAAAAAGACATAACTATTCTGAAAATATGAAATGACGTCTCGTATGGAAATAATTCTTTTGCTCAGACACAAAAACAGAAATAATAAACAAAGGGGCAGAACTCTTTTGATAATCAGAAATGACATCTCGTATACACATAACTCTTCTGTTTTGACACAAAAACTGAAAACAAAGTTTCAGTTACTGGACCATAGTCCCAAACATATTTTTCTTATTTTTATTTTGGTTTATCTTAAAAATATTAGTCAATTTCTAAGTATCTGTAGTCAAAATTTCTATATTATTTTTCTAGTTAACCCTTAGTCCCTTGATTCTGTGTTATCGGTCCGGTTTGGAGAATATAAGTTTTTAATAGAACACCGTTTCATGTATTATCTGTTAATCTTTGGTCAATTTGTAATTTTATACATGGGTGCATTACTTGTTTATCACTAATGAATTATTTTTATTGATCGTTTAAAAGGACAATGTTTGACCTAAATATAAATGAGTATGTTATTTGTATACAGAAGACAATATTTTGAGACAGCCAAAAAAAACAGAGGACTAATAGCATGCAACGGAGAGAGCACATGATTTTTCATTATTTTATATCAAGTAACCAATTAGAGTAGAATAAAAATAGTAGTCCATAAAGTTTATCTTATTTACATAGCGTAAAGTTAAACTAGAACAATATTTTTGGGATAGGAAGAATATTTGACTACCCAAATAATCAGATTAATAAATAATTTATAAAAAATAAAAATATTAGGTCGGAAGGAGTATTTAACTACCCAAACAATCAGATTAATAGATAATATATAAAAAATAAAAATATTGATTTTCAAGCAAAGCGCCAAGTGGGCAAGTGCCCTCAAACCCATACACAGTCAAACCCTTTTTTTTCCAAGTTAATGAAGAGTTAGATGATTTTTGTACTTGTATTTTAACATCAGAAGAATCAACTAATAGAATTTCAAAAGTGGTATACTGATAATAAACAGGAAGGATACGGCAAGGAATAAATGAACGGCAAAACAAAAAGTATTAGGGAGACCATGAAATTTCTTGTAGAAAATTCTCGTTAGCCGGTTCAAAAACCGTATACATATAGCCGGCCTATATGCTTGTATTTATAGAAGAATTCTACAAGGAGATAGATATAGAGTACAAGTAGGAAATCTATAAAAGAGGAGATAAGGTTAATAGTCATGTGTAATATCAAATATTTCAATCCTATTGTAAAACATATTCTTAACACTTGTCTTCATCCTAACAATCTGCCACTTGAAGACGAGTTTGTGACACTTATAACTCAACAGCTATCCTCCTTGTTGCATTTTTACCTACTCCAACCGAATAAGGCCCGCGACACTCGGTTATCACCGTCTGAGTCTAGCCGAGGCTTTGTATTGCCTCAACTTCTCCGTGGTGATGACTTTTGTGAACATGTCGGCGGGATTTATCACACTCACAATCTTCTTCAATGATAAAGTCCAATCGTCCACTAACTCACATATGTAGTGATACTTTAGTTGAATATGCCTCGTTGTCGAGTGATATACTTGATTCTTCGTAAGACACAAAGCACTTTGACTATCGGTGTAGAGCGGTCTGCTACTTTGATCCCTTTCGACTTTTTTCAAAAAATTAAGTATGCATACCATATATTTTCTGGCCTCCGAGATCGCAACATATTCGGTCTCCGTCGTAGAAAGTGCTACATATTTCTGCAATCTAGACATCCAACTTACCGTCTACCACCATAAGTAAAAATGTACCTGGAATTACTCTTCCATCCGTCTGTGTCACCACCAAGGTCCGCGTCAACGAAGCCTTCAAGTCCTCCACTATTTTTTTAAACACAATGCAATTTTTGAAGTACACTTCAATATCTCAGCACCCACTTAACCGCCTCCCAGTGTGTGGTACCAGGATTCATCATGTAATGGTTCACAACTCTTACTGCATGAGCAATATCGATCCAACACTCTGCTGATGTATTTTTCTTGTGACAAGATTAACGAACTTCCCACTCGATCTCGTAGGATACGCATACCAACGATTTGATTCGTCGGACCCAAGTCTTCCATCTCGAACTCCTATGCTAACTCTTGTTTCAACGCATCAATCTCCTTCATGTTAGCTCCCGCAATAAGCATGTCATCAACATGCTTGCTCCCACTTGACCGAGTCACTGAAACTTAGGGCCTCATCATAATCTTCATGCTCTATTGAGTCGGTCAAGAGGACGTAATTTGGAGAAAAGAAATACCATGTGTTTGGTTTTCAAATACGAGTGGATCTCCTCAGCAACGATTCTTGTAGACTTCCTCCATCTTACTCTGTCTCGTTAGCGTCTTTGAGCTTAGCCCTCTCGGTTTCAACCTCACCATCCGAAGTTTGAATTTTGTCTAACTCAATCTCCCTTACTTCATCACCCTTTGGATTTGAAGCTTTATCATCCTCGTCGAAGGTAGCATTTTGCGATCGAATTATCTTCCGGTCCTTTTCATCTCAAAATCTATAGCCAAAATAATTTGATCCATATCCAACGAAAATGCACTTTTCACCTTTGCGTCAAACTTGTCCCTCTTCTCCGAATCTACATAAACATAGGTTGTACATCGAAAACAGGGATAGCTTCTTAACTGTCCACTTCTCCTCGGGTAGATTGAGATTTAGGGCTATCGAGGGACTTCGATTGATAAGATATGTCGTCGTATTTACTGCCTCCATCCAGAAAAGTTTTGAGAGTTCTGCATGAAGCCGCATCGCCTTTGCCCGCTCGTTTAAGGTGAGGTAACCCTCTGAGCCGTCCAATTTTGTTGCATCCCATTAGGGGTTGTGTGCATAAGTCTTATTCCTTCACAATATAACTTGAAGTTTGTACCATTGTATTCTCACTATTGTCCGACCTCAAGCACTTTAATTTTCCGTCTGTTTGGTTCTCAATCTCCGCCTTCTACTTCTTGAAAATTTCAAATACTTCGAATTTATGTTTAAGAAAATAAATCCATATATTTTGAGTGAAATCGCCGATGAACGTCATGTTGTATCTTGAACCTCCTCACGATTGTACCGAGGCTGCCCCCCACATGTCCGTGTGCACAAGGTCCAGCTCTCCTTTCTTGCATTCTCGGCCGCCCTTCAAAAAACTCTCTTTTTTTTGTTGAATACACAATGTTTACAAAATCCAGTTTCTACCATCGGCATGCTTGGCAACAACTCTTTGGAGGCCAAAACTTTCAGCCCTTTATTACTCATGTGTCCCAATCTATTATGCCACAAAATTGGACTAGTTTTGGCCCCCGTTTCTACCATTAGGTCTGCACAATGGTCGGCCAAATAAAGTGTGTCCCTTTTGGTTCCTCGTGCTACAACCATGGCGCCCTTGGCGATTTTTCAACACCCTTCACCAAGATTAACTTTGTATCCCTCAACATCTGATTTACTTACGGACATTAGATTCTTCTTCAACCAGGGAACAGATCAAACATCATGCAATGTCCATCTTCCACCATGCCACAACTTGATGCTGACATTGTCTTTGCTCGTGATCTCCAAAGGCTTTCTACTGCTAGGAATGCCATATTTTCCCGACACAAAATCTTTCATCAATTCTTTTCATGAGTTGAATGGAATGATGCACCCTGTTGAGAATGACGTGTTTGAATAATTTTCAAAAGCATGATTTTAAGTGTTAACTGCTTAAAAATACCACTTTATATTATAAAACTATCAAAAAGTTGAAACAAGTGAAAAAGTGACGTCGATCTCTTAGGCAAACACACATGGATTGATCGATGTAAATCATCCCCTTACATCGATCGATCGATGTTGGACAGAATAAGACCAAAAACTTACTATGAGAATGTCGATCTCTCACGTGGATTGATCGACGTATTTAGCCCCTCACATGGATCGATCCAGGTCACACAGAATCAAAAACAAACCTCACTGTGAGACATGGATCTCTCAACTGCAGGGACATTGATCGATCGACGTATACATCGGTCTCTAAAATTGAGACATGGATCGAACGATGTTTGTAGAATTCTGAAATATTTCTTCAACATATGATAAACTAAAACTCATTTTTGGTATACACATGACCTTCTTTGCATGTAATGAGTTTTTAAACATTCCATATATGTTTATCATTTTTCATTACTTGGATTTTGTGAGTTTATGAGTTTATACATTCATATGTTTTATCATTAACATGCCAAGGAAGTTATTATAACTTACCAAAAGGGCAAAAGAGTATGTCTGAGCTTTTTCAGGGTCTTATCACATGGAGAATGTCCATATGCATGAAATTACAAAGTTGGAGCATCTCTAAATCCTTTTTGACATAATTGGCGCTCAAGGGTATTTTGGTCATATTGATGCTCAAGGGCATTTTGACCATTTATACATCTTTATTTTCTGTGTAATGCTAAAATAGTTTCTCTATGGATGTCTCTTATATTATATTCATGATCTTGATATTATTCTTGGCAATTCATAGACTTCATATCTATATTAACCATATATGTTATGGTTTTCGGTTTTCTTGGATTTCTTATGTTATGACATTTATTTTGTCACATTATATGCTCATCATGGTGTTTTCATACACATACTTTTGGGAATTATTGTAGAGAAAAAGGGGTTTGAGTGATTACAAAATACATGATTTAAATAATGTGTTACAAAGAAATGCATGACATACTTTATGACATGACACGTTTCTGCATAAAACTTGTCTTATATAGTTCATATATAATGTCGTCATACTAACGATCCATGAAGCTTTAAAGCTTACATCAAATGGCAAGCATTTGTTGTGTTTGAACTATTTTCAGGTGCCATCATTAATGAACTAAACTAGTTCATTAAGTGAAATACTTAGTGTTTAGTTCATTAAGTGAAATACTTAGTTAATTAAACTAAGTAGTTCATTAAAGGAAGCCATATTTGGAAAAGACACAAAGGCAACAAGTTGAAGAAAGGAAAGTTCTCCACTCCTTCATGCTACACGTTTTCAACACACACACACACACACACACACACACACACATATATATATATATATATATATATATATATATATATTCATTTTTTTAAAAAAAAAGACACATACACATATACTCCAACGTACTACCGACACGTTATATATTTTACGAACGTACGTTAAAGTCACACCACTATATTGAACTCATATTTATGAGTATATTCAGGTCTTATATAATATGATATAAGTCATGGTGATGACAAATTTATTACGACATGTTAAAAGGTTCTAAACCAAAAATTGTCGTATCGGGTGAATACCGAAACTTCGCCAACGTGTCACGTACTTGCCATTTATAGATGGCCAGCCCCTACACTTCAAAAGTGGCCACAGATTTCGTGGCTTACATGATATGTGCAACCATAAAATCATTCTATGTTGGCACACACAAATCACCCCAAATTAAGGCAAAATTGTGGATATTCCAAATTCAATTTTGTCACATGGTTAGGCGCCACTTTAGATCAGCCTAAGTGCTGAATATTAAAGTTTAATTTATGTGTATTATATGTAACATAATATATATAACATGTGTAAAAATTTGGAATTTAATCGAAGAAAAATCGGGTAATCGACAAACGTCGAAAATTCGGTTTTCTACGAACACGACGCATGGAACATTTTTGTCATGGCATATAACATGTATCTAGACACTTTTTACATACTTCATACATTTTAAAGTGTTCTAGAAAATCAGTTAAGGGCTGATTGGAATATACCATATGTGTATAATTATATGTGCACTATTTTACAAAGTTTGCAAAAATAAAATTCAGCACATGTATATTCATCATACACGCCCAGCTCAGCCATGTTGGAGCATATGTGGAGCTTTGTTGGCATCTGGATTAGTCAAGAATGAAGTATACAATGTTGGTGACATAAAGAAAGGAGCTACACAAGGTAACATTTCAAACTTATGTCACATTTGTAACACATGCTGAAAATTTCAGCATGTGTGCATAGGCTAGCCGATTTTTACACTAATTGATGGCATATTAACTATCTTGAATTATGTGGATTAAATGAAATATAAAATGGCAATGTTCTAAAGATGTTATGGAAATAATATGGTGATATCTTTGAATATCACACATGCTGAAAATTTCAGCATGTGTGGGAATGAATGTGGCCGAATTTGTGGCCTCTTGGTGACTAACCTTTATTCCAAATTTAGTAGAAATGTTGTGTACTAAATGATGATTGATTTCTTCTTTATTTTCAAGAAATAAATCAAATACAAACTTGGCAATAATTTGAATTAAGTGAGAATGTTACACATGCTGAAATTTCAGCATGTGGATAAGCATAATGGCCGAAATTTAGCAAGGAAATTGTGATAAGTTGTCTTGTTAATTATGTGGGATGATTATATGGTTTATGGCAATACTTTTATCGCTAATTGGCACATGCTTTTTAAGGTTTATTTTCAGATTTATCTAGTCATCAAATGATGACAACTTCCATCCAATCAATGAGTGCCAAGTGAGCAAGAGCTTAATGATCATCCAATGAGGAGTTGCCAAGTAAGCAAGGAAATCTCACCATGATGCAATATACTCTTCCAAGGACTTAGAAGATAATCTTCAATAGGAAGAAAAAGCTATAGGGGCGGCCAACTTGGATAAAAAGGAAAGAAGAGAGCAGACAAAAGACAAGAACAAGTCTTGCAAATTCAAAGTGCAAAAACGTTTATCATCTCTTCTTCTACACTCTCTTTCTTTCTTCTCTCTAAAAACCTATTGTATTCATATTCATACATCTTGAATAGTCTTCTTACATACCACCATATACTCTTTATCATTGTAAAAGATTGATCAAGGTGTGATCAATCTTGCACTTGCAAGGTGGTGGTGTTCGTGATCGTTGTATTCATATACAAGATTTGTAAAGGGTTGAAGTTGGTGTGTAACTCCATCAACCCTGTGGTAAGGTGTTACTTGTGTTTTGTGATTAGTGCTAACCGAGGAAGGTGTCCTCGAAGACTGGAGTAGGTTGTGTTAACCGAAACAGTATAAAATGCCTGGTGTTATTTAGTTTCAGCACTTACTTTCAGTTTCAGCACTGTACATTGTTTTTCATCACGTTATTAAAAATAGTAAACGAATTTCAAAAATCACAAAACTTTCTAGATTAGCCACACGTCTTAAGGTTAATTGGGCGCAAGTTTCAACCCTTTTGGACAAGGATAAGTCATCAAAACGTCTAAAGTTCTGAGACTAGTGCAGTCTGATTTTCAGGCTTGCAAAGGTTGAGACTTTGATTGTGTTTGACTATCTTCCCAAAAAAATTTTCAAACCTGTTTCAACCCAATTAAATACAACTATAAGGGGTCAGTCATTAAATTTTCAGAGCATTTGGAGTCACGGTTAAATAGTAATTAATTTTTCAAAACAGACTACCGTTTCTGGCAGATTTGCTTAATCTGACCATCAACAATTTTTAAAGGGGTTAGAGGTTGGATTTTAATCTGAAATTTTTAGGAGATACTCAGAACATCTGAGACTAAGATCCCTCCAAATTTCAGAATATTTGAAGACCTGCAACCTAGTTTTCAAAACGATTCAAAACTGGTCCTGAAAACAAAAACTGTTTTCAGAAGTTGGGTTTTTGGTTTAAAACAATTTTAAAAACCACATTTTCCGCACCCACTATTCAACCCCCTTCTAGTGGTGCCTTGCATATCCTACAAGTGGTATCAGAGCGCAGGAACACTCACAACTAAAGGATTCAACGATCTAAGTGAGATGGCAACCACAAACTTCAAAACCGAACAAGAAGGTATGTCCAGTCAAAGGCCTCCGCTCTTTGACGGTGAGTCTTTCATTCAATGGAAGTTAAGAATGAAACTTTTCCTTATGGCAATTGATATTGATCTTTGGTCCATTATAGAAGATGGTCCATTTGTTCTGTCAAAATTATCCACTGTAGATGGAGTCACACTAGAAGTTGTTAAGCCCAAACAAGAGTATACTAATGATGATAAGAAGAGACTAAGCATGAACGCTTGGGCTATGCATTTACTTCTAAATGGACTAAGTAAAAGTGAATCGAGTTATGTTTCAAATTGTTCTAGTGCTCAAGAAGTGTGGAGAATTCTTGAAATGAAACATGAAGGCACTAGTCAAGTAAAAGAGTCCAAAATTAACATGCTTATGTCCACACTCGAGTCATTTAAATTATTGCCAAATGAATCTATCGTTGATATGGATCTTTGCTTGACTAACATTTACAATTCTCTTGAGTCTCTTGGCAAAGCCTTCTCTATGCAGGAAAAGGTACAAAAGGTCTTGCGAAGCCTTCCATCCGAGTGGGACCCTAAAGTAACGGCAATAGAAGAAAGCAAAGAAACTAAGTCAATTAAGATGGAAGAACTAATTGGATCACTTAAGGTATATGAGAACAAACTCACCATAAGGAAATCAGAATCATCATCAAAACAAGGTAAGACTATTGCGTTTAAATCAAATGAATACGTCTCTACTTCTTCCGATCACGTAGATGATAGTGATTCTGAATCAGACAACGATGACTTAATTTTATTCGCTAAAAGCTTAAGAAAATTCATGAGAAAGTCGTTTAGAAACAAAACTAAGGCTACTTCGACTAAAAGTAATAAGAACAAGACAAATGACAAAGATGTTAAATGTTACGAATGCGGTAAACTTGGACATCTATCATATGACTGCCCTAATAAGGACAAGCAAACAAACAAACACCTTGACAAGGATCGAACCAAGAATAGACTCGTCTCAGAACCTAAGCAAAGGAAAAGAGCTTTCAAGGCCTCCACTTGGAGTGATACATCTGATTCCGAGACTTATACAGAAGAGGAGACTGCATAAGTATGCTTTGTGTCCAAAGCATCAAACAAGGTATCTTCTAACTCTGAGCCTTCTTATGATGATCTTTTAGTCAGTATTTAGAATTGCATAAATTTACTAAGACTCTCGCGAAAGAAAAGAAGCGATTAATTGAAGACAAGAAGCTGTTAGAATCTTCTAACGAGAATCTTGTCGCTCAATTAAACAATTCAAAAGAAGAGTCATCATGCATCATTAATGCATTAAAGATAGAGATCTCATCATTGACCATGCAAAATAATGAAATGAAATCCGAGATTTCAAATTTTAAATCAAGGAATACGGATTTAGAAAAGATGATGAAACAATTTGACACGGGATCTAACACGCTAGATCGCATTATTTTATCACAAAAACACGATAGTGATAAAACCGGATTAGGATACATTGAGACAAATGAAGTATCCATTAAACCAACCAGGTTTGTCTTGTCTAAGAAAGTAGACACTCCAAAAGCGAATACGGCGTCTAAGATGACGCAAAGGCCCCCTCTCCCCTCATCCCGTCATACTTCTTCTTCATATCATGCGAAATATAATTTTGTGCCATATAGATATGAAAACAAACAAGTGATACATACACGGCATTCATTTCATCCATCTAGATCACGCACTACGCACACCAACACAAGGAGATATCAAAAACATACTCCATATAATGCGTATAAAGGAGTTCTTGGCCAAAGGCCCAAAGTCCACTCACCACGCGTCTACTACATTGCACCTTCATCTACATTCTTGCCATTTGCTAGACCGAGAAGGATCACCCAAGTATGGGTACCGAAAGGTACTTTTACTAATAGGTGAATAACTAACTCGTAAGGACCCAAAATTAAAAGGGTACCTAAATAACTTTTGTACATTGCAGGGAACCCACACATTAAAAGACAAATCTCTCAAGTGGTTCCTTGACAGTGGTTGCTCAAGGCACATGACGGGAGACCCGAGCTTGTTCACAAAATTAAAGAAGGTCACAAAAGGCGGATCCGTGACCTTTGGAGACAACAATGAAGGCAAGATCATCGGAAAAGGTACAATCGGAAACCCAAGCACCCTTCAAATCTCCAATGTCTTTTTGGTAAGCAACTTATCTTATAATCTTCTTAGCATTTCACAATTTATTGATAATGGTTTCGATGTGTGTTTTACTCATCTCTATTGCAATATCATAAATAAAAATGGAGAAATAGTGCTAAAAGGAAAACGGGAAGGAAACATCTTTACGCTTTTTATGGATGATATGTTAGACGCTAAGGTTAAGTGTTTCATGTCAAATGAACCCAACGTAAATTTGTGGCATAGACGCTTAGGACACATTGGCATTTCTACACTTGAAAAACTCCAACGAAAGAACCTAATACGAGGATTGCCTATCCTTGATTTAGACAACTTTCAGTTGTGTGAATCTTGCATAAAAGACAAACAAACACGCGAGTCACTAAAACCTAAAAATGAAATAAGCACGACTAGAGTTTTAGAATTATTACACATTGATTTGTTTGGTCCTAGTCGCACTACGAGTCTTGGTGGACGTCACTGTGCTTGTGTGATTGTTGATGATTTTTCTTGTTATACTTGGACTTTGTTTCTTGCACATAAGGATGATAGTGCCATTGAGATTGCGAAACTAATAAAACAACTTGAAAATCAATATGGTGTCAATGTGAAAAGGATAAGAAGCGATAGAGGCGGTAAATTTAAAAACAAGGACATGATTTCATTTTGCGAAGAAAAAGGAATTAAACACGAGTTTTCGCCACCTAGAACTCCACAATTAAATGGAGTAGTAGAAAGAAAGAATAGGACATTACAAAAAATTGCTAGAACCATGTTGTGTGAGAATAAATTGCCTAGATTTTTGTGGGCGGAAGCCGTAAATTGTGCATGCTACATAGTTAATCGTTTGTCCATTAGGAAAAAAAATTAATAAGACGCCTTATGAGATATTAAATGATCGCATGCCTAAAATTGATTACTTCCGTGTGTTTGGTTGTAAATGCTTTATGTTAAATACGAAAGATAATTTGGATAAGTTTGAATCTAAATCAATTGAATGCATCTTTGTTGGGTATTCCGTGAATTCAAAAGCATATAGATGTTATGATCCTCTCACTAGACAAATTCTAGAATCCATTCATATGAAGTTAATGAATTTGGTGAGATTGATAAAGATAAAGAATATGATGATGATTTTGAATTGAAACACGTGTTGAATGATGATGATGGCATGATATGCATGATACACTAGAAATGCATGATCACTTAGAAATGCATGAAAACGTAGAAAATAATCAACCAAGATGGCATAGAGATCACCCACACAATCTCATTATAGCCGATATCACTCACGGTGTGCGACCACGTAGAAGAATAAATCCGAATGAAATAAATCAATTTCATGCCATGATTTCCGAAATCGAACCTAAAAATGTGCATGATGCTTTGAGTGATTCTTCTCGGATTGATGCTATGCATGACGAACTTAATCAATTTGTTAGAAATGACGTATGGGATTTAGTGCCACGACCACAAGATAAGACTATAATAGGCACAAAGTAGGTGTTTAGAAAATAAAATGAATGAAGAAGGAAAAGTTGTTAGAAATAAAGCTAGACTTGTAGCACAAGGATATAATCAAGAAGAAGGAATTGATTATGATGAGACATTTGCACCCGTAGCTCGCTTAGAAGCCATACGACTTTTACTTGCTATTTCTTGCATGAAAGATTTTAAACTTTATCAAAATGGAAGTGAAAAGTGCATTCTTAAATAGATTTATACAAGAAGAGGTATACGTGAAACAACCACCCGGTTTTGAAGATTTGAAACATCCCGATCACATGTACAAACTAAAGAAGGCACTATACGGTCTAAAGCAAGCACCGAGAGCATGTCATGATCGTCTTGCTACTTTCCTTTTAGAAAATGGTTTTAAAAGAGGCACTATAGATAGTACTTTATTTTTAAAACAAGATAAATCGGATTTACTCATTATTCAAATTTATGTTGATGACATCATTTTTGGCTCCACTTCACATAAACTTGTTGAAGATTTTGAAATTTGCATGAAATCGGAATTTGAAATGTCTATGGTTGGTGAATTAAACTACTTTCTTGGCTTGCAAATTAAGCAAACGAGTAAAGGTATACATATAAGACAAGTTAAGTATATAAATGATATGATTAAAAAGTTCAATTTTGAGAATTTAAAACCGTCACCCACCCCTATGAGTGTCACCACTAAATTAGACAAAGATGAACATGGTAAGGATTTTGATAATGCCTTATATAGATCTACGATTGGCTCTTTGCTATATCTTACTGCTAGTAGGCCTGGTATCATGTTTAGTGTATGTATGTGTGCACGGTTTCAAAGTCAACCTAAGGTGTCTCACTATAATGCCGTGAAAAGAATATTCCGATATATTAAGCACACACCCACCTTAGACATTTGGTATGATAAAGACTACAAACTAAACTTGCATGCCTACACTGACGCATATTATGTTGGATGTAAAATAGATAGAAAAAACACGAGTGGCACTTGCCAATTTATAGGAAATTCACTTATTTCTTGGTTGTCTAAAAAGCAAGCCAGCGTCGCCCTATCCACCACTGAAGCTGAATACATGGCACTTAGTATTTGTTGCACACAATTGCTATGGCTAAAACAACAACTTTTTGATTTTGGTATCACGGTACAACGTATTCCTACATATTGTGATAGTATGAGCGATATCAACTTATCTAAGAACCCCGTACTACACTCTAAGGCCAAGCATATAGAAGTACGCTATCATTTTCTTTGTGATCACGTAAGTAATGGTGATATTGTCATAGATCACGTACGCACAGAGGCACAAGTAGTGGATATTTTTACTAAAGCATTAAATCAAGCCACGTACGAAAATCTTCGTTCTAAATTAAGCATGATTTCTGCTGATTCAATTTGATTGTCTTTCCATATTTACATGCACTTTTGATTGTATTTCCAAAATAAAGGGGGAGAGAATGCATGAATTTAAGGGGGAGAGAAAAACTGATTGCATAAATCAAGGAGGAGAGAAATTTGAAATTTGAAATTCAAAATTTGAATTTATGCACAATTGGAGGGGGAGCAACAACAATTAAATCATGAATGTAGGTTATTTTGTAAATCATCAAAAGAGGGAGATTGTAGAGAAAAAAGGGTTTGAGCGATTACAAAATACATGATTTAAATAACGTGTTACAAAGAAACGCATGACATACTTTATGACATAGCACGTTTCTGCATAAAACTTGCCTTATATACTTCATATATAATGTTTTCGTACTAACGAGCCATGAAGCTTTAAAGTTTATATCAAACGGCAAACATTTGTTGTGTTTGAACTATTTTCAGGTGCCATCATTAATGAACTAAACTAGTTCCTTAAGTGAAGTACTTAGTTAATTAAACTAAATAGTTCAATAAAGGAAGCCATATTTGGAAAAGGCACAAAGGTAACAAGTTGAAGAAAGGAAAGTTCTCCACTCCTTCATGCTACACATTTTCAACATATATATATATATATATATATATATATATATATATTCATTTTTTTTAAAAAAGGCATATACACATATATTCCAACGTACTATCGACACGTTATATATTTTACGAACGTACGTTAAATTCACACTACTATATTTAACTCATATTTATGAGTATATTCAGGTCTTATATCATATGATATAAGTCATGGTGATGACAAATTTTATGACACGTTAAAAGGTTCTAAACGAAAAATTGTCGCATCGGGTGAATACCGAAACCTCGCCAATGTGTCACGTACTTGCCATATATAGATAGTCAGCCCCTACACTTCAAAAGTGGCCACAAATTTCGTGGCTTACATGGTATGTACAGCCATAAAATCATTCCATGTTGGCACACACAAATAACCCCAAATTAAGGCCAAATTGTGGAGATTCCAAATTCAATTTTGTCACATGGTTAGGCGCCACTTTAGATCGGCCTAAGTGCTGAATATTAAAGTTTAATTTATGTATATTATGTGTAACATAATATATATAACATGTGCAAAAAGTTGGAATTTAATCGAAGAAAAATCGGGTAATCGACATACGTGAAAAATTCGATTTTCTACGAACACGACACATGGAACATTTTTGGCATGGCATATAACATGTATCTAGACACTTTTTACATAATTCATACATTTTAAAGTGTTCTAGAAAAATCAATTAAGGGCTGATTGGAATATACCATATGTGTATAATTATATGTGCACTATTTTACAAAGTTTGCAAAAATAAAATTCAGCACATGTATATTCATAATACACGCCCAGCTCAGCCATGTTGGAGCATATGTGGAGCTTTGTTGGCATCTTGATTAGTCAAGAATGAAGCATACAATGTTGGTGACATAAAGAAAGGAGCTACACAAGGTAAAATTTCAAACTTATGTCACATTTGTAACACATGCTGAAAATTTCAGCATGTGTGCATAGGCTAGCCGATTTTTACACTAATTGATGGCATATTTACTATCTTGAATTATGTGGATTAAATGAAATATAAAATGGCAATGTTCTAAAGATGTTATGGAAATAATATGGTGATATCTTTGAATATCAAACATGATGAAAATTTCAGCATGTGTGGGAATGAATGTGGCCGAATTTGTGGCTTCTTGGTGACTAATCTTTATTCCAAATTTAGTAGAAATGTTGTGTACTAAATGATGATTGATTTATTCTTTATTTTCAAGGAATAAATCAAATACAAACTTGGCAATAATTTGAATTAAGTGAGAATGTTACACATGCTGAAATTTCAGCATGTGGAGAAGCATAATGGCCAAAATTTAGCAAAGAAATTGTGATAAGTTGTCTTGCTAATTATGTGGGATGATTATATGGTTTATGGCAATACTTTTATTGCTGATTGGCACATGCTTTTTAAGGTTTATTTTCAGATTTATCTAGTCATCAAATGATGACAACGTCCATCCAATCAATGAGTGCCAAGTAAGCAAGAGCTTAATGATCATCCAATGAGGAGTTGCCAAGTAAGCAAGGAAATGTCACCATGATGCAATATACTCTTTCAAGGACTTAGAAGATAATCTTCAATAGGAAGAACAAGCTATAGGGGGCGGCCAACTTGGATAAAAAGGAAAGAAGAGAGCAGACAAAAGACAAGAACAAGTCTTGCAAATTCAAAGTGCAAAAACGTTTATAATCTCTTCTTCTACACTCTCTTTCTTTCTCCTCTCTAAAAACCTATTGTATTCATATTCATACATCTTGAATAGGCTTCTTACATACCACCATATACTCTTTATCATTGTAAAAGATTGATCAAGGTGTGATCAATCTTGCACTTGCAAGGTGGTGGTGTTCGTGATCGTTGTATTCATATACAAGGTTTGTAAGGGTTGAAATTGGTGTGTAACTCCATCAACCCTGTGGTAAGGTGTTACTTGTGTTTTGTGATTAGTGCTAACCGAGGAAGGTGTCCTCGAAGACTGGAGTAGGTTGTGTTAACCGAACCAGTATAAAATGCCTGGTGTTATTTAGTTTCAGCACTTACTTTCAGTTTCAGCACTGTGCATCGTTTTTCATCACGTTATTAAAAATAGTAAACGAATTTCAAAAATCACAAAAATTTCCAGAATAGCCACATGTCTTAAGGTTAATTGGGCGCAAGTTTCAACCCTTTTGGACAAGGATAAGTCATCAAAACGTCTAAAGTTCTGAGACTAGTGCAGTCTGATTTTCAGGCTTGCAAAGGTTGAGACTTTGATTGTGTTTGACTATCTTCCCAAAAAAAATTTCAAACCTGTTTCAACCCAATTAAATACAACTAATAAGGGGTCGGTAATTAAATTTTCAGAGCATTTGGAGTCACGGTTAAATAGTAATTAATTTTTCAAAACAGACTACCGTTTCTGGCAGATTTGCGCAATCTGATCATCAACGATTTTTAAATGGGTTAGAGGTTGAATTATAATCTGAAATTTTTAGGAGATACTCAGAACATCTGAGACTAAGATCCCTCCAAATTTCAGAATTTTTGAAGACCTGCAACCTAATTTTCAAAACGATTCAAAACTGGTCCTGAAAACCAAAACCGTTTTCAGAAGTCGGGTTTTTGGTTTAAAACAATTTTAAAAGCCACATTTTCCGCACCCACTATTCAACCCCTCCTTCTAGTGGTGCCTTGCAGACCCTACACTTATTTCTTATTTTTTTGGGATGGATATTGGTCAAGAGGATGATAAACAATCAGCCACACTTGAAGGAGAGAAAAAGGGAAGTAGTTGGGTCAAATGGTGATATTTACTATGCAGCTGATTCTCACCATTATTCAGTCATTATTATCTGATTTTCTACTCATTTTGTACATCAAGAAATGTTCATATATGTATATGTGAGGTGGACAAATCAAATGTTTACATATGAGCAAGACTACTTCATATGGACCAACCAAAACACTCCAAGTTGACATGTTGGCAAATAGTTGCATTCTTGGCACTCTTGGTGGCATTAATTTCAGTTTTGGCAGCTGTATACCTGCAGATTTGGTCAGCAATTATCTTTCCAAAGTTGTTGAAGAGGTTGAGCAGAAGGTAGAGGAAGAAGTGGTCATCCAAACCACTTAAACTTTTCTGAAAATTCCTGCAGATATTTCAGCATTCAAAATGGTCAAATCACATGTTTTGAAGGTGCCAACTAATCAAGGTGGTGAGTTGGTCTTCCAATCAAATGAAGACAAGTGAGACTGATGATATTGATGATGACATGTGGGAATCCTAATCCACAAGGGGCTGCTCATACCTATAAATAGGAGTGGAGTTGAAGAAGAAAGAACACAACTTCAGGAAAACACTTGAAGCTAAATTCTTCTCTTATTCTTTATCTTCTCTATTCTCCATTCTTGTTCTTGCAGCTGATGTTATAGGTGATTTTGGTTGTTATTGTCCTGCATATACACCTCCTGTACTCATAAAAGTTGGAATTAATTAGCCATTCTATAAGGCTACATAAATAGGTGGTGAGGTGATTACATTCTTGAGATTGTAAGGTTTGTGATCAAGTCTTCATTAGGTTGGTGTATAACCCTAGAATCAAGTACTTTGTAAGTTGCAAGGTATTCGTACTAGAGTGAAAATCCAAGATAAGATGTTCTTTGGGAGCGAATAGGTCACATTGACAGAACCAAGATAATTCTTGGTGTCTTTGTCTTCTTTACCTTTCTGCCTTATTGTTTCTAGTTTCTACAGTGAATTTCTAAAATCTGGAAAAAATAGAAAAATGTTTTTAAAAATTCTGTTTTTTGGTGTCAAACTTTGGATTGTTAGCTTTCATTTGAATAACAATCACTTGATTTGAGGAAAGAAAAGTTAGTCAAACAGCCGTTGTAATTTAGTTGCACAAATCTGTCAGCAAAACTGATCTGTCTTCAATTTGCAATTCTGTATTATTTGGCTAGGATAATTGGTCAGACTTTTTGAAAACATAAGCTAGACTTCCTAAGCTTTATTTTGACATAAAGATCACATCTTTTGGATAAGTATACAAGGAGTTCTAGCTTTTCAAAGTTGAACAACTTTTCTGTCCTGTTCTAAAAAATCTTTGAGACTAAAAGTTTTTACCTTTTTGAAGGAGCAAACGACTTTCAATTTTTTTCAAATTTTTACAGGAGTTATGAAACATCTTGAAGTTTGTTTCTGAAAAGTTTCTAAGGTTTTGAATTTCTACACAAAGAGAAACAATTTTGTAAAGACAGACTCTGATTCTGAAACTTATAGAATCAGTTTTCAGGGGAGTTTTAAAAAGAGTTTTTAATTGTGTAATTTTCGCTAACCACTATTCACTCTCTCTAGTGGCGTTTATTGTAGGTGTCACGGTCTAACACACCCGAATCAAGAATCCATGATTCAATACGATTATCGCGCAAAGGACTAGAGCATCGTCGGAATTCTCCTTTGTCGTCACATTTACTGAACTCGGCATATCCCCCTTCTTCTTCATCTTCTTTGGTGCCTTGCACTCGCGCTTCACGTGACCCTTCTTCCCACAATTCCAATATTCCATCTCTTCCTTGCTCTGAGATTTACTGCGTCCCTTGAATTTCCTTTCTTGAATTTCCATTCGTTGGGTGTCCTGCCTCTTTGAATGGTTGATGCCGAACCACCCCCCTTCACCTAATCATTCCTGTGGATTCTCTCGTTAATGATACGGTCACAAACATAGTTGAGGGTCGGCTTGACTTGAGATCACCTTTATGGTAGTCGACAAACTATCTGACATAGAGTTCAACAAGTAATGTGCGAGCAACTCGTCATCCAAAGGGTATGCAATTGCATTTAGTTTGTTCACAATTTGGTTGAATTTAGCCACATGCTCGGTCACTGTGATACCTTTGGCCATTTGTAATTTGAATAGCCTCCGATAAGATGAATTTTGTTCGAACTCGACGGCTTTTGAAAAAATCGGACAGCCTCTTGATGAAACTAAACGTTGTGGTTTCGTTGGCAACGTGCAAGGCCACATCCATCGAGATGGTGTTGCCGATGAGGCCGAGTGCTCGTGGTCCAACTTCCTCCACACCCACTCCTCCATGCTGTCGGGTTTATGCTCCAACATGGCATCCTCTAACTCCTTTGCATACAACATATCGGTTATTTGTAGTTTCCAATAACTGAAGTGTTTTCGTCGAAACATCGAATATTCACCTTGCCATCCTCCATATTGATCGGCTGAAGCCAAACTCTGATACCAGTTGATAATAAAACGAGAACATGCACAATGAATAAATGAACAACAAAACAAAAATGAGATACAAAGAACACGAAATTCCTTGTGAAAAAATCTCGTTGGCCGGCTCAAAAACAACACACATATAGCCGACCTATATGCTTGTATTTATAGAAGAATTCTACAAGGAGATGGATGCAGAGTACTACTCGGAAACTTATACAAGAGGAGATAAGGATAATAGTCACGTGTAATATCAAATACTTAAATCCTATTGCAAAACATATTCCTAAAACTTGCCTACATCCTAAGTATTCCACAAGCAATTTGCTCTTCCATAATGTCCAGCAAAGGTATCCAGGAAAATAGACGTCCTGTGTATCATGACGATCCAATATCCAATTTAATAGACACTCAAAATTCTAGACTTATGCCTTTCTCCATGCCATAAAGGCCTTATAATCATGTTTGCGCCAAATATTTGCGATCCATGTTGTTCAAACAGAAGGTGCTTGTCCATCTTGGTATCATAGCCATATATGTCACAACCCGTCATGACCGATAAAGAGGTCGGATGTACCTAACCGTACACATATATCAGAAACGCACATAGGTTGTTTTTCCGATGACCCATAATGAAAATTGCGTCAAGTTGTGTCGATCAATTGCTACTTCACAATATAACAAGAGCCAAGTAGGCAAGTGTCTGTATAGCCAATGTTCAAACCCATTACATGTTGGAGGAAATTGGAAGAAATGGGTCAAGTTGCAAAGTGTGATTAGCAACGTACTTTGAGTTTTTTATGATTAGTTTTCATTACTGATAAGTGAAAATTAATGAGTCTTTAATTATCTACCTAATGAGTAAATAATTTTAAGCTTTTGAATCACTCAGTTACGATATCGGATGAATGAGAAGTTAATGCTTAAAATAAGAGAAACGTAGAAATCAGCTCAGCCCGGCAAACGGGCTCAGGTGCAAGCTACGGGCCTGATGGGCTCGTGTTTGGGCTCAGGTTCCGGCTTGCAGGCTGCAGGCCTGATCCTGCAGGTAGGGGGTCGGATCTTATCAGCTGGAAAGGAAATTTGAATAAATTTAAACTTCCAATGTTGTTGGGATTGGCTAAGGTTTAAGTTTGAAAAGTTGTTGAGCTTTAACCGTGCTGAGCTGACCTGAAGTTTTTATGATCTGAATGCTCAAGTTGAACAGTTATTTGATTTGACGGCTGTGGACAAACCTGATGCGGTTATCTGATCCAAGGTTCAGGCCGAGCAGGCATCTGATCCTAAGGCTGTGGTTGAACTGACTGTAACAAACTTTGTCTATATATTGATCTCATCCCATTATTTGAATATACAAGTCATCTTTCTCACATTTGTGAGTCTTCCATGTGTTAATTGTGTTATTTTCTCTTTAGGGTTTGTTTGAGTCAATATAGTTAGAACAATTGTTTTAGCTATTTACATTTGGAAATTACAAATATTTGAGAAATCTCATGCATTTTCTATTGTATGATTTAGTTACTCTAACGGATTCCTAAACCAAAGATGGATGTTTTGATGGAAAATATTTTATCTCATTAAATTTTAGTTTTTGATGTTTCATTCTGTACATATTCGTCTCTTTTGATGCTACACGTATCAGTTGCATTAAGTGTTGATGAATAATGGATGTGAAAAGGCCTAACATGTCTAGAACTTCACTAATCCAATGCATAGTATAGTAAGGGAGAGGTTGTCATTTATTGTGCTTCGATGTAAAATAGAGACAATATATTTGTGTCTAGAAGAGTATTATCACCTTGGTTGATTAGGTTGTTAAAGGCTTAAGATTACCAATAATTGAATAGGTTTCACGAGAATTTAGACTTCACCTTTATGAGGCCACAGTCATGCACTCTAGGTGTTTGAAGTCATGTTTAGTAGGATAAGTTGTCTTGCTAGACTAGCATGAAAACCTTGTATCATAATTAGATGTTCTTCGATGTCATAGCGATAATTAATAAATCTAATCAAGAGATTGAACTCGAAAGTAATGAATTTGGTAGAAAAATAGGAACAAGGGCGAGAGCCATGATAGAAAGAGCATTTGCTTTATGTATGTGTATCGTCGTGGTCAACTCTAGCCTTTGTAATATAAGACTCAAATCGAATCCCATTTAGGAGTAGTTTTGTATAGACTCTTTGACAAACACAATCACTACGACAAGCATCATACTTCCTCGTGGCATCGAATCAACTTCCTCTACACTAGCCATAGTATAAAGAGGTTTCAAATTATAATTTGATCTGTTTTGTTTGCACAATGATACACTATCAAGGAGCCTAGATAGAGTATAGGAGGTGGGTGGAATGGACTAAAATGTCCACGAGCTGAATTGGATTAGATTTGACAATTTGAGTTTAATTGCAGGATTTGGGCTTTGCATAGCCTTCATTTTCACCCAACAGCCTTGTAATCAGTTTTGAAATATTTTTAGCCCTACATTTAGTAGTGAGGCCAACTTTTTCAATTGATTAGGTAATTTAGGAATAAACTAAGTCTTTTAGGTTAAGTTATGTATGTTCTCGAAGCTTGTTTTTCCTTTTAGCTTGAGTTTTGTTTGCCTATATATATAGCACTGCTGTATAAGTGTTTGACACAAGTTTTTCATCAATAAAGTCTTAGAAAATTGAATCGATGTGCTCACCAGTTTTATGTGCAAGCTAGGAGTTTGTTTACTGAGTTTCTTCTTTTGGATTCGATCAATTATGAGTAAGAGTTGTGTTCTGAATTCATCGCTAGTTGTGTTCGAGATACTTTTCCAAAAGTCTTCTAAGTTTCTTGGATTGAAAATACTGAGAAGGGCTGCCTAACGTGTGTATAAACGAATGGTCTAATAGGATTCTTTATGGAGCTGCATTCTTCAAATAGTCTATCACAGTGCTTTGTTATTCTTTCTCTATATTCTTTTAGCCGTGCAGTTTTGTCTCATTGTTCTACGTTTTCTTCATGTGATTTTCATGTTCTTTTTGTGGTCTTCGTATTCTTCATGTGTTCTTCGTAGTCTTTGTGAGTTTTCATATTCTTGTTATCAAGAGAATCTTGCCAAACTGAAAAAGGGAAATCCCTAATGGTGAATAACTTCTGTGGAAAGCTTTCTAGATGAAAAAGAGAGAGGAGAAAAAAAGAGTTTCAGATTTGCTTTTCTGAAGTAGGAGGTCAAGGAACCTCAAAAGAATTCAAAGGAGAAAGTATAAGAAAGTTCAAAGAAATCCAGGAACAGTGATGAGCTTTATTACCTACCTTAAATATTTTAATTCAATTCTGGAGCAAGCTTAGTGGTAATTAGCTTAGAGATTGGCCATTCAAACTAAGAGTTGTCAAGACAACCTCTTAGTGTTGAATTTAGCCATACTACATCTTCGCTTTCTTGTTTTCTTTGAATCTTTTTCTATTTATACTTGTCTTTAACCTTTGTTGTAGGTTGTTAGCCCTTCAAAAAGAGGAAAGAACACGTCAAAGAAATATTCATCAGATCCATAACTATTCAGATTTGATTATTTCAAATGATTTGAATACTTGAGAAGCAAGGTGAGGATTGAGTGGTGAGATTATTTGAGGCGAGATAAAAGACAAATGATTGAGTGAATCCATAACGAGAGTGGAAAGACATAAGACTCGAATTTGGTTTTAGGGAAATAATCTATTTCTTTGGTCTTTTTGTTAATTTTTTTTCCTTGTTTGAGTGTTTGATTTTAGATGTTGAAGCAATAATTAATTTTTCCGTTTAATTAAAATCGGAACACTTCTAGTGGTTCAAGTGTCAAAAAGAGGAGCAACAGCTAAAAATCAACCGTTCTAAGAAAATGATAATTCTTAGGTTTGTAGCTAGTTTGAATTGTGTAATTGCTCTCTATATGTCTCGAGTGAGGATTCGAAATTCGGACCATATGTATAAATTTGCTCTTCGTGCTAAAAATAAATTAGCATGTTTACTTAGACATCAAACTAAGAAAGAAGATTTGTCTCTAATTTAAAAGCCTAGGATACATAAACTAGAATTTCAAGAACTATGAGATCAGTTTAATCCTTTGCAATGAAATTTTACAAGAAGAGAGTGAGGTTCAATTGTTTCACATAACTTAGATTATGACTCAACTATTAAAAAGAATGAGCATAAAATTCCTAATGATTCATCTATTTTTAATTATGATTTGAATGCTATTGAATTGGTGTTCAGTGCAGAACCTACATTTGGTCATGACACTCTCTTGAGACATATTCCTCAGGTTTTGACTGAAGCAGATAATGAAGGTCTCTTAGTACTACTGCAGGCTGACAAAGTTCTGAGTGCAGTGTGGCATTTAAGCCTCTCTAGTGCATCCGGCCCTGATGGTTTTTCCGACTCCTTCTATAGGCATCTTTGAGATTTGTTGGACTTGGATGTACTTCTCGCAGTGCAATAATTTTTCTTGGGTATTCGGGTCCCAAGTGCAAAGGCAGCATCCTTGATCTGTTTGATTCCTAAAATTCCTAATCCTTGTTCTTTTACATATTTTCGGCCCATATATTTGACCAGTTTTCTCTCTAAGGTGGTCACTCAAACTATCTCCTGTTAACTCTCCATATTATTGCCTAGGCTGACATCTCCGGAACAAGTTGGATTTATGCTAGGCTGATGTATTTTTGAGTAGGTCCTGATGGCGAAAGAGATGGTCCATATTTTAGATCGTAAGTGTCGTGGTGGATAGGTTATGATTAAGCTGGACATGGCCAAGGCATTTGATCGAGTTTCCTGGTTGTATCTGGAGCTGTTACTTCTTCGTTTTGGTTATCAATCTCGGGTTGTTCGACTTATCATGAATAATTTGGATTCTACACGCTGTTCGATATTGATTAACGGCAAACCTTACGGTTTTTAGGCCATCTAGAGGGGTGAAGCAAGGTGATCCCTTGTCACCCATATTTCTTTATTCTAGCGTCTGAGGGATTCTCTAAGGGACTAACAACTTTATTCTAGACTGGCAGCTTGATGGGTTTCATGAGTAGCCGGGCTCCTGTGGTTTCACAACTTTGCTTTGCGGATGACTTGTTGATCTTTTTGAATGGTACAATTGGAAATTTGCAAACGTTCAAGACATTTCTGGAGCAATATCAGAGGTCCTTGGGGCAATTAGAAAATTATCACAAAAGTTAGCAGTGGTTGATGGTAGTGTCTCTTCCCAGCGCGTGGCTGCGGCTCTGGGCATGCGAATCTCTACACTGCCAATAAAATATTTGGGCTCATATCTCTTTGAAGGTATTAATCGCTCTCGATATTATATGGCATTTCTTGATCATTTTGATGCTCGATTGACAGGTTGGTTGCAACGACTCTTAAGTATGGCAAGTCGACTAACACTTATTCAGTTGGTACTCTCCTGTATGCCTTTGCATATTATGGCTACCGCATGACTCCCACAAAGTGTGCTTGCAGAATTGAATCTGAAAACGTCCAATTTTTTATGGAGGCAGCGGCATCATTGGCGGGCATAGACGCTATATGTTATCCAAAGACAGAGGGAGGTTTGGGAGTTTGTAGTCTAGAGGTATTACATAAGGCCTACGAATGTAAGCTGTGGTGGACATATCAGACATCAAATTCGATTTGTGCGCAATATCTTAGGCAGAAGTATGGAACTCGAGATGGGTTGCAAGCATTTATTTATGATTCCCCAAATTGGAAGAGATTATGTCGTATTAATTCTTTTTGTGCCATGCGTGTTCAAGATACTCAGGACGGTCTATCTTGGTCAGACGATATGTGTCATACCCTGTGACTTTTAAGCACGACTTTTAATATTTAATGGTCAACCTTAAATGCAATTTAAGTAATGTCGTAGGACTGAGACTTAGTTACATAAAATATAGGAAAACAAGGAAAAGGGGTTAAAAGTAGAATTAAAAGTAATTAAGGGAAATTACCGGAATAGTCCCTACTAAGAGATAAGGGAGTTATACAATACTTAGTATAACTCCCCATCATCTTGAGAGGGTCGGTTATAACATCAAAAGGAGAGGGCAAAACCGCTGGAGAGAAAGAAAAGGGAGAGAAGAAGAAGAGAAGAAGAAGGAAAGGAAGAAAGAGAGGCCAATCTAGGTGCAATCCTTACCGAAATTCTGCAGTAAATCCGTAAGCTTAACTAGAAACAAAGGCAAGTAATCTTTCTATACGCTTTACGCAGATTTTGTTACTTTTGGCCCTATGTTCTTACAAAGAGAAAACTTGGATCACACATTAGTAGTTTTGACTTGTCTATGTTAAATGCTTTACTATATGTAATTGTTGTTGCTAGTTGCATAAAGTCTTGTTCTTTGGGTCATATTTCTGAAAATAGTTATGTGGTACTTTGTTGTTTGTCAAGCATGCCCATGAAAGTGTATATTTGATGTGCTTATTGTCTTGTTCTACTCTCATGTTGATTGTCTACACTTAGACGTTTGGGAGTAAGTGCAGGGAATTGAAGGATGAGTGATGGCATTGTTGTAGACTTGTTGTGTTGGGAATGCTGATGATATCTTTTGAAGGTTGTGAATGATTGAAGGTTAAGAGGGGATATTGTTAGACATAACTAAGCATCAATTCATAATTAGATGTGTGTTAAGTATGATGAATCTAGATGGTAAGATGGATCTTGAGAGGTTTAACATGAAAGCGTTGAAGGAGGAGGATGATGGGAGGAAGTTACTGCAGAAAAACTGCAGTTTGGCATCGTCAGAACACTTCGAACGCCTACATTAGGCGCTTCAAGTCACATTAGGCGCCTAATGTAGCGTTCAATGTGTCCTGAAGCTTTCCCGTACAGAAAAACTGCAGTTTAGAACCGTCAGAACACTTCGAGCACCTACATTAGGCGCTCTATGTCACATTAGGCGCCTAATGTAGCGTTCAATGTGTCCTGAATCATCCCCGAACACTTCGAACAACTACATTAGGCGCTTCATGTCACATTAGGTGCCTAATGTAGCGTTCAATGTCACATTAGGCGCTTCATGCAGGCGTTCAATGTCTACGACACATCCCCGAACACTTCGAACGCCTAGTATAGGCGCTCTATGTCACTTTAGGCGCCTCATGTGGCGTTCCAAGTATACTGGAAGTCTTTTTGACCCTTTAGGTGCCCTATGTAGTGTAGCAACTTTATACACTTCCTTTGAACATAAAATGCAAGGGTATTTGAGGTGTAATTGAGGAATAGATGGTAAGATTGACTAAGTAAGAATAAGATTGAATCCCAAGCGAATTAGTGAGACGAACGGACTTGGAAAGATACAAACAGGGACTGTTTGAGGTGCAAGACCGTATACTTGATATGTAAGATGTGTGTGTGAGATACTTTTATTATCTTCCATTGCTCATAAATTACAAAGTGTTTTGAAAGTGTGCTAGAGTTGTAAACATTAAGTGTGAATGAGTAGGGTTAAGTATGAATTCGAAGTGGATTCGTGATACGAAAGGGCATGAAGTGGTATGAATGAGGTGTATTTGAGTAGTAAACGTTAAGTGTGAATGAGTAAAGTTAGGTATGAATCCAAAGTGAGTTAACAATATGAAAGAGCACAAAATGGTACGAAAAGGGTGTGTTTGAGGAAGTATGAACGAGCAAGGTTAAGTGTGAACTCAAGATGATTACGTAATACGAAGGGACATGAAATGATACGAGCAGAATGTGATAGGGGTTCAGGACTTTGTACTTGATATGTAAAGTGTGTGTGCATGTTTACACGTTTGATATGATGTTACATTAGCATTCTGCATCATGACATGGGCACTTGCATTTGATTTGAGAATTGCTTTGCGAAAGAACATGTGTTTACAAGAAAAGTTTGAAGTTTTCGAAATACAAGATGGCTGCTGGTTGATCGCAGGGTATAAAAGTCACGCCTGCGAAAGCAGGGTATAAAAGCGTGATCTGTGAATCAACAGCAGGGTATAAAGTATTTTATGGGGCCGTGGACCTATCAGCACGGAAAATAATGTTATTTTATGGGGCCGTGGACCTATCAGCACGAAAAATAAAGTTATTTTATGGGGCCGTGGACCTTTCAGCGCGGATATATGATATATGTAATGGGGCCGTGGACCTTTCAGCACGGATATATGATATATGTAATGGGGCCGTGGACCTTTCAGCACGGGGTATAAAGTTATATGTTATGGGGCCGTGACCTTTCAGCATGGGGTATAAAGTTCTGTTTGCTGTGGACTGATCACCCACAGGGTATAAAGTTCTGCTACGCGAAGAATATGATAAGAAGTATTATGAAAAGTTTGTGAAATGACATGCATGACATGTTTATGAAAGAAGACTTATGCATGGGTGTTGTGTGTGGTTTTAAAGAAGTTCATGCATTATGTTACACGAAGCATAAGATTTGACATGTAAGAAATGTGACTAGCTTATGACTTGCTTATGTGATATGTTGTTTTAGTACATGTTTGTTCTCGTATCCGTGTATCTTTTATGTGTTTTATCTGTTTGAGGAATTCTTATGAAGATGCTATTTGTGAACCCGAGCATCTTATTTTGGGCAATGACTTATACACTGATGGCTCGTCATGTGTGGTCCCGTAAGGTGTATAGACGGGTTACTTGCTGGCGATAATTTCGCTAAGAACAGATACTCTATTCCTTTTCAGGTGAGCCGGAATATGAGATGATATTTGTCGAAGACGATGGCGAGTGGGCTCAATGGGATGACGGACATGGAAATAGATAGATGCTGGACTACTTTCTTTAAGTTTTGGAAACTCAATGTTATTATGTTGTTCTGGAACTTATGTTAGCTAGATGACCAAACACCTTTTATTTCCGCTGCATTTTCTGGTTGTATTATTGACGATGAAGGTTTAGATTTTATGACGTTTCCGCTAATTTATCTTACGTCATGAATGATGTTCGCTTGACCTGCTTTGACGCTTCGTAGTTCTCATAGTAGGCTACGGCGGGTGCACTGGTTCTGATGACAGCGTCGGGCCGGGGCGCTACAATATGCATGGGTAATTCAGTCTTCCAAGTGCGTATGAATCTTGTCGTCCGCAGGGAATCCATTATTTTTTGGTCCGATATATCTGGTAGAAGGGTACTCCTAGTGAGGGGCATGTGTTTTTATGGATGTTGTGGTACAATGGCCTTCCTATTCCGGATAATGCTTGTGCCTAGCTTGTGTCTTTTCCGACATGCTGTGCTTTTTGCCGCTGCGAGTCAGCGGTGCAGAATCTTATTTTCTATGCCTGTCTAGTGATCTGGTCAATGTGGCTTCATCTATCTTTCTTATTCCGTGGCCCGCCTCCCACTGAGTTGACTTTCAGACATTATTTAGGCGGGTGGTGGCGCCAAGCACATAATACCACTATGACTGGTCAACTCTCCACGGTGGTTCCATTGCTTGCTTCTTGGGCCATCTGGAAAGAATATGCAGCTATTCAATTTGGGGGAGATGGTTTTTCATTATCTCGCCTTCGGGAGCGTATTTGACTTGGAGTTTTTTCATTGTGTTCATCTATCTCTGGACGTAAGTTTGCCGATTTGCTTCAACCTTTGCTAGATGCACATTATTCGTCTCCTTTACGCTCTAGATGGATACGAGTTATTCGATGGCGATTATCGCCCACAGGCAAGCTAAAGCTTAACATAGATGCTGCTGCAGGCCATAGAGGGGCGGCTGGAGGGGCAGTTGCGTAATGCTGAAGGCCATTTGATCCAGGCAATTTGTTTTCCTCTGCAGGTATTGCCGCCAATGCATGCAGAGTTGCAGGCTCTGCTATTCTCACTTATTTTCTTTGCGACAGATTACTTTTCTCAACATATTGAGATAGACTGTCTGTCCTTGTTAACTTTGATTAACGACCCGATCACACTTTCAACACGTTTGGGCGTGGATTACAAACGTCTGAAACTTTTTTTTGCGCATCACGCGAGCCACCCTATCATATATACCCTGCGAGGGTAATTCATTAGCACATTTTCTAGCACAGCATGGACTCATGCGTAGCACAAGTGCATATTTAACTGTCTTTCGAATCTCCCCTCGATGGCACGTGGTAGTTTGCAAACGGATATTCATGCAGCATACATTCGTTCATAATGGTCATATGGATGCAGCATTCATATGCTTTCTCGCCTGCATCACTTTGATGCAGACGGCTGGGTGTGTTTCGTATTATGATTATTTTCTATGTGCTTCCCAGTTTGTCACCTGCCTGATGTCATATATCTCTTCCTTGCTGAGGTTTGTGGTCCTCCCAACTAGGTCCATCAATGTCTGCACTCTAGGTGACACCTACTAGAATGGATTACAATTACTTTTGTCTGTACTATCTTGGCTACGGGCAACCTGGGTATTCATTTGGCTTTTTCTATACATCTTTTCTTCTTATTGATTCAGCATTTTACATACGTAACAATTTACATGTTTGGTTTTCTGAGGTACATCATCTATCTGCGGCGCTGGCTTCCTGCTTTGATGACTTGTTCATGGTTGTATCTGCTCTCCTCTCCAGACCCTGCGACACCACTTTTCAAATTGGACCAGATTGTTTTTCTACAAATTTTTTCCCTTATCGTTTATGGTTATCTTTGTACTTTAAGGGTTTTACGAAAGTTCCTTTATCTTTTATGTTTATTTTGGGAGAGTCTCCCTGCATATTTAGGATCATTAATGTAACCACGGTATTCCTCCGCCACAAGTGAGGGATCATATATTAATAAAACGTCCAGACGATGCGCCCGTCCTTCACCTGAAAAAAATATATATTGTATTAAAGGTTGTGTGGATCAAACAACATCTCTATTTTCAAAAAACTTGATTTGTATGCATGGGCCTAAGCTTCCAATGGCGTTTAAGTTTATTTTGGTTATCTATGTTTTGCCCGGGAGTTTGGATATGCATGCATAAGAGTCTGATCATGAACCGAAGTAAATGTTGGATTTCAATGTTTCTTTTAAGAATGTATTCAAAGTAGAAGTTCTTCTTGGACTTGTGATTTGTCTTTGAAGGAGAATAGATTTGTTAACATTGGAACACGATCTCCAAGTAGTTATCACTTAATGCGTTGTCATATTTTGTGCGTAGTAACTTTTTGGTGCAGGTCCTAGTTCATCCATATCATGCTAAAAAGATGCAATACAATTTTATGGAAATTTTTTATGGAAAGCTTTGAGATAAAGGGAAGTTATTACTTGGAGTTTAAGTTTCTTTCAACTATACTAATCATATTCTTTATCATATTCATATTCATATTTGATCCTGGTAGGATTGAGAGTAAACTAGCTTTGTTTGAGTGTATTTGCGTTATCTTTTGTTCTTATACTACAAGCGTATTCATAGCTAAAGAAATCTAAAATGTACGTGAGCTGAATTGGATCAGATTTGATGATTTGAGATTAATTGCTGAACTTGGGCTATACATAGCCTTTATTGTGACCCAAAGGCCTTGTAATCATTTTTGCAACATTTTTAACCATAGATTTGATAGTGTGACCAGCTTTTTAATTGATTAGGTAAGTTAAGAATAACTTAAAGTCTTGTAGGTTAAGTTACGCAGATTCTAGAAGCATGTTTTCCTTTTAGCCTAGGTTTTGTTTGTATATAAATACGTTCAAATGGTCTATGAAGATACTTTGCTATTCTTTCTCTATTTCCTTTTAGCCATGCAATTTTGTCTCCTTGTTCTTTGTGTTATTCGTGTGATCTTTGTGTGTTGTTCATATCCTTAGTGTGTTCTTCGTATTCTTCATGTGTTCTTCATAATCTTTGTGAGTTTTTCATGTTCTTGGTACCAAGAGATGTTTTGGACAGCACGTATCTTCTATGTGCACACATCACACATTGACAATAGGAAAAGGCTGGTGAAACCTCTTTCTAACGCTTTTCCTGACGTACATTTCGGTCCAAAATGACAGCCACAAGTATAGAGGAGACAGACCTCGAGTATAGAAGCAAAAGTTTTCGTTTAGATTACAACAACATACTATTTGATTGGAACATACTCTCCAAAGATATGGATCATCCTACAGGTAATCTTCTTGACTTTGTTATAACGAGGTGGTTTAGAAGGAAAATGCTTAATAGCTAGATATTTACCGATGTTCGCATACCAACGCGTTACGAGATTTGTAGACAAGACATGTTCCTCCGGGAAGGAATCATTAAGGGGCAAGAGATGTTGTTCATTTATGATTCTACTCAAATGATCAGCAACTAGGTTAGCAGCAGAGCTCAGCTCGGTAATAACCTTCACAGCTCTACTGTGCAGAGATCTGAGGTGAATCCATGATTCTGTCCTTAATACGTATTGCTCTGGTATACTGTTCCCAACCAGAGGAGCAACTGTCTCCCAGTATACAACGGAGGTCAGTTCAGACGAGCGATACTGCAGTGTTGAACTCTACAAACCTATTATGTCCTGAACTTCTCGATATACATATACAGAAAATGTATATGAGGGAGTGAGTATGCAGCAGGAGACATATTTGGAAGTCTGTTTCCAAAGAGGTCAGATAGGCCACTATTTATAGGGAAATTTTGAGGTCAGTCTATTACAGTCAGTCCAATCTCAGCCGTAGGATGAGATACCAGCTCGTCCTGAACTATTGGATCAAATAACCGCACAAGTTCTGCCCTCAGCCGTCAGATAAACTAACTGTTCAATCTGAGCCGTCAGATCATAACAAATTCAGGTGAGCTCCGCCGGTTAAAGTTCCTCAACTTTCCAAAACTGAACCTTAGCCTAATCTTAACAATCTGGAGAGTTTGAACGGGAACAAACTCCTCCCAGGCTGATAAGACGGTGCTACAGGACCTGGCATGTAGTCTGCAGCCCACAGCCTGGCTTGTACCCTAGTCTGCAACCTGCGCCCATCAGCTCAGTCCGTCACCTGAGCCCATCAGGTATGCAGCTCAATTCGCTACCTGATTCCACCCCTAGGCACGGGCCGAGCTGAGCTGACTTTCCCTTTACTTTGAGCATTAATTTCTCATTCACTCGGTGTCAGAATCGAGTGATTCACAAACCTACAATTATCTACTCGTCGCGTAGATATTAAAGACTCCTTAGTTTCCACTTATCACTAGTGAAACTAATCATAATATTAACTCAAAGTACGCTGCTAACCACAGTTTGTAACTTGACCCAATCTAAATTTCTTTCCATTTTCTCCAACAATCCCCCACATGAGTGAGAATTAATGCAGAGTGTTTACACAGACTCTACCAAGAAGTCAGATAAGAAAATGTTGCATCAGATAAGGTAGCTTTTAGCCTTGAACCCTTCTTAGTGAAATACTATCGGATCCACTCGGTTTCAGAAAGTGTATTAGAGAATTTTGGCCTTCAAAATGGGTAAGTGCTTACTGAACTCCATAACTTAGTTGTCCCATTGAACCAAGATTCTGGGATCTCCAGTCAACAAGGTTGGATTACCGTTACAAAGATTCATGCATTTTAGGTTTTATCCCCATTCCATTTGTCAAAATTGACATCCGATCTCTAGGCAAGCCTTTTGTAAGCAGATTCGCAACATTATCCTTTGATTTTATATAATCAATGGAAATCACGCCATTAGAGATCAACTGCTTAATAGTATCGTGTCTCCGACGCATATGTCGATATTTACCATTATAGATGCTGCTTTATGTCGTCCTATAGCTGACTGACTATCACAGTGTATGCTGACAGGAGCGATTGGCTTAGGCCAGCAGGGCACATCTTCCAGGAAATTCCGAAGCCATTCATCTTCTTCCCTAGCCTTATCAAGTGCTATAAACTCCGCTTCTATGGTGGAACGAGCTATGCACGTTTGCTTTGTGAATTTCCACGACAAAGCACCTCTACCAACAGTGAATAAATATCCACTCGTGGATTTAGAGTCTTTGCTATCAGATATCCAGTTGGCATCACATAGCCTTCCAATACTGCTGGATACCTAGAGTAATGTAATCCAAGATTCATTGTGTACTTCAAGTATCTCATTACTCTATTCAGAGCATTCCAATGATCATCACTTGGATTACTGGTAAACCTACTCAATTTGTTCATTAAACACGCTAAGTCTGGTCTTGAACAGTTAGTTATGTACATCAGACATCCGATTACTTACGAGTACTCCAATTGAGCTACTGGCTCGCCTCAGTTCTTCCTTAAGTGTATACTTAAGTCAAGTGGAGTCTTTACGGGTTTCACATCAAGCATATTAAAACGTTTTAGAACAGATTCAATATAGTGAGTTTGTGACAGCACGAGCCCCTAGGTTATCCTAGAAATTTTAATTCCTAAAATAACGTTAGCAACTCCCATATTTTTCATGTCAAAGTTCCTCGTCAACATCTTCTTTGTATTCAAGATGATATCACGAGTACTTCTCATGATTAGCATGTCGTCTACATAGAGACATACTATCACATATGCAGTCTCTCCGTTCTTGATGTAGACACACATGTCACACGCATTGATCTTGAAACCATTAGCTAACATAGCTTGATCAAATTTTGAGTGCCACTATTTAGGCGCTTGCTTAAGTCTGTACAGTGACTTAACGAGTCTACAGACTTTCGACTCTTGTCATGGAATCACAAACCCTTCAGGTTGTTCCATATAGATTTCTTCATCCAACTCATTATTCAAAAATGCAGTCTTTACATCCATATGATGGATTTCTAGATTATAGACTGTAGCAATAGCAACTAGCATCCTTATAGAAGTGATTCTAGTTACTGGTGAGTAGGTGTCAAAAAAGTCAAACCCTTCCTTTTCTCGATAGCCTTTAGCTACCAACCTGACTTTGTACATTTCAGTAGATCCATCGTCTTTCTGTTTCTTCTTGAAAATCCACTTGCACCCGAGTGGTTAACTTCCTGGTGAAAGGTCAATGAACTCCCAAGTGTGATTCTGAAGAATCGAGTCTATCTCACTATTAATTGCCTCTTTCCAAAATGGAGCTTCTTGAATTGACATTACCTCGAAAAAGTTCCTTGGCTCATTTTCTACCATATAGTTTATAAAATGCAGACCAAACAAAGTTGGTATTCTGGCACGCTTGCTTTGACGAAGTTACTCATCTCCTTGAGGAGTCACCTCACGCACTCGCTTACCAGCTCTTGTTTCTTCTTTTTGTTTCTTGTATTTCCTAAGAAAGACATCTTCGAAGAACACTGCATTCCTTGACTCCATGACAACGTTTTCATGTATGTCAGGAACATCCGATTTGTGCACCAAGTAGCGATATGCACTACTAGTTGTTGCATATTCGATGAATATGCAATCAACTGTTTTATGCCCAATTCTCACTTGTCTTGGTTTAAGTACAACAACCTTAGCCAGACATTCCCACACTTTCAAGTATTTGTAGCTAGGCTTGTAACATTTCCAAAGTTCGTATAGGGTTTCATTTAAAATGACGTTAGCTGAGAGAACGGCTTCCTCCCACAAGTTTTGATGTAAGCCCAAACTTATCAACATAGCATTCATAATCTCTTTTAGATTTTGGTTTTTGCATACAACATCATTTGATTGAGGTGAATATGGTGCAGTCATTTAATGAATAATGCCATGTTCTGAACATAATTCATTAAACGGTGCATCATATTCGCCACCTCTATCACTACAAATTGTTTTATTTCGTTTGCTACATTGATTCTCAACTTCATTTTTATAGTCCTTGAAAGCATCAAGGGCCTCGTCTTTGCTACTTAGCAAATAGACATAACAGTATCGTGTGCACTCATCGATAAAAGTTGCGAAATACTTTTTACCACCTCTCGTTTGCATAGACTTTAAATCACACACATCGGTATGAATTAAATCCAAAGGTTCAGTGTTCCTTTCTACTGAAGGAAATGGCGCCTTTGCCATCTTCGCTTCAACACATATTTGGTATTTCTCATTATCAAATTTTAATTTGGGCAACAAGTCAAGATTAACCATACGTTGTAATGACTTATAATTCATATGTCCCAAACGACAATGCCATGAACAAGAAGATTCAAGCATGTAAATTGAAGAGGAAGCAATATCATTAGCCTCTACGGGTAAATCTTTCTTTGATACAATAGTGATGACACTTAACTTGAACATCCTATTTGTCAACTACCCCTTCCCCAAATACATGCAATTTTTTGAAAAAATAACCTTATTGGACTCTAACACTAGTCTAAAGCCATGCATGACTAGAAGAGATCCATATACTAAATTCTTCCAAATGTCAGGGATGTGCAACACATTCTGCAGAGTCAGATGCTTCTCCGAGGTCAGCTTCCGAACAAATTTTCCCTCACCTTCATCTTCGAAGAGATCGAGTTCTCCATGTAAAAATGTTCATTGTTTCCGGGCTGGTATTCTGTGAACATCTCTCTGTTGGAGCAGACATGTCTCGTGGCGCCACTATCAAGCAATCATTCACGCATGTTCCCCACAAGATCGCACTCTGAGAATACCGCACAGAGGTTCAGATCATCTATGGCATCGACTATGTTGGCCTTTGCGCTGGTCTGCTTCTTCTTGGGCTTCCGGTACTCATTTCTAACATGCTTCTGAATGCCATAGTTGTAGCATTTACCGATGAACTCCTTGGCAATCTGTTTGCTTTTCTTGTTCACCCCAAGTTGGCCCTTCTTTTTCTTGGCCTCTGCAACATGGGCCTTGGCCTGACTAACATTGGTCTGTGGCTTACGTTCAGATCTGCGATTGTCTTCCTCTATGTGGAGTCGGACAATCAGATCTTCCAAGGTCATTTCCTTTCTCTTGCGCTTGATATAGCTTCTGAATTCCCTCCACGAAAGAAGTAGCTTCTCAATCACTACAGCTACGATGAAAGATTCACTGAGTAACATGCCCTCCTCTTCCATCTCGGCTACCAACGTCTGAAGTTCCTCAACTTGAAAAAAAACAGTGCGAGAACCAGAATCTTGAAATTCACGAATTTGCCAAGAATAAATTTCTTAGTTCCATCATCTTTCGTACGGTATTTCTTTTCCAAAGCTTGCCACAAAGACTTGGCGGTTTTGTACGTGCAGTACAAACCGTACAAGGAGTTTTCCAAGAACCACAAAATATGGCTCAGATAAACATAATTGTTGAAGTTCCATGCCTGAACAAAGAGTTTGTGCTCCATATTTTGGGTCTGATCCTCATCAGGACCCCCCCACAGGTGGGTCCTCGATCAGGATAGAAGCCAACCCTATGGCAGTCAAGAAGAACAACATCTTCTGCTCCCAACATCTTCTCAGGTTTCTCCATTTGGGCCACCATAGGACCCTGTGCAGGAACATGCTTCGGCACCACAGCCTTTGGTGCCATTGGAGCAGAGCTTTGCACGTCTATGCCTTGAACTGAGCTAGAGCTAGCATTCTTCATTTAGTCTCTGTTAAGATGTCAGAAACAAGTAGAATCAGTAAAGAATCAAAACTAAACGTCTTAAGAATTGTTGAAAATAATTCAAGTCAGACAAAATTGACTTATGCACAAGAATGGTCGGCCTGCAGAGCTCAGGGTAGGCTGGAATGATATGTAGAGTCAAGACAGTTCAGATAGCACAATTGAGTTTGCGTTCTCAACAGTCAACCGACCTGAACTGAACAGCACTTCAGAACAGTGGTTCTGTGCTATCAGCCTTCCAGCCGAGGTGAACTAAAGGTAGACTGATCAGACAGATCAGACTAGTCCAGTCAGAGCAATTGTAATGTATTTTGGGCTGATCACCGACCTGTCGGCCTCGACACCTCAGCATAACAAACGACAGTTGTGCTCTCAGCCACTTCAGTCGAGCAGAGCTAATCACGACAGTGCTGCAGAACAACGAATGGTCTCAGCTAAACAGCAGCGCTCAACACAGCAACACCGTACAAGAACAGTGTTGCACTATCCCACGGTCAACTGAGCTCAGCACGTAGCAGAGCTCAGCTGGGCAATAACCTTCACAGCTCTACTGAGCAGAGATCAAAGGTGAGTCTAGGACTCTGTCCTTAAGACGTATTGCTCTGGTATACTGTGCCCAACTAGAGGAGCAACTGTCTCCCATGATACAACGGAGGTCAGTTCAGACGAGTGACACGACATCGTTGAACTCTATGAACCTGTTAAGATGTCTTGATCTTCACGGTATACAGATGCAGAAAATGTATATGAGGGACTAAGTATGTAGAAGGAGATTGCAGAAGGAGGAGAAGAAATTCGAATTTGTCAGTGTATGTCCACAAAGGTCAGATAGGCCACTATCTATAGGAAAATTCTGAGGTCCGTTTGTTACAATCAGTCTAATCTCAGCCGTATGATCAGATGCCAGGTTGGCCTGAATCATTGGATCAAATAACCGCACCAAGTCTGCCCTCAGCCATCAGATCAACTAACTATTCAATTTGAGCCTTCAGATTATAACAATTCAGGTCAACTCTGCCGGTTAAAGTTTCCCAACTTTTCGAAATATAACCTTAGCCTAATTTTAACAACCTAGAGAGTCTGAAAGGAAACAAACTCCTGCCTGGCTGATAAGATCCGACCCAGTGCTACAGGACCTAGCTTGCAATCTGCAGCCGACAGCCTGGCCTGTAGCCCAGTCCGCAACCTGAGCCCATCAGCTCGGTCCGTCTCCTGTGCCCATCAGGTACGTAGCTCAGTCCGCTACCTTAGCCCACCCCTGTCATACCCTGTATTTTCTGCGTCCGATATTAAGTAATTAGAAAACAACTTTAAATACAAATTTGTTAATCGTATAAGTTTATGAGGCTTAGTTAAATAAAATATAGGGGAAAAATAGCCAAAAGTGGAAATTGAGGAAATTAGGCCAAATGCCAAAATTGCCCCCAACTAAATGATGGGGGAGTACCACAATTGTATATAACTCCCCAAAAGAGAGGGGGCTTCCAGTTACAAAAAAAGAAATGAAGAAACGGCTGGAGAGGAAGGAGAGGAGAAAGGGAAGAGGAAAGGGAAAGAAGAAGAACGGAAGAAGAAGAAGAAAGAGCAGCAAACCTAGGTCCAACCCTTCCTGAAATTCTACCATATACCCATAAGATTATCTTGAAACAAAGGCAAGTAATCTTTCTACACACTTTACGTAAATTTTGGTTTCAACAGGTCCTATGTTCTTATAAAGAGAAAGTTTGGATCACACATTGGTAATCTTGATTTGTTATGTTAAATGCTATACTATACGTATATGTTGTTGGTTGATTAAAGTCATGTTCTTTGGGCCAAATCCTGAGAATATCTATGTTATGCTTAATTGTTGATAAACATGCCCTTAAAGTGTCTTCTTTTGTGTAAATATTGCTTTGTGATAACTTATCATGTTTTCTAAAGGTTGTCTTAGATGATTTGAGATGAATTGAGGAAGGTTTGAAGGATCAGATGATGTGTGCTACAAGTTTGGTATGGGTTAAAAGATTGATGACATATCTGGAAGTGTGAGTAGTAGAAGGTCTAAGGTTGATGTAAATTGACAGATGTAAGGATCAAATTGTGTTTTTGTGTGTTAAGCATAATGGATCTAGGTGGTAAGATGGAAATTGAGGTGTTTAACATGAAATGGGTGAAGGGAGAAGATGAATAGGAGAAGTTACTGCAGAATTTTCAATTCTGGCAATCATCAGAACACTTTGAACACCCACTTTAGACACTCAATGTCACTTTAGGCGCCTAAAGTATGCGTTCAAAGTGTCACAGCACATTCTAGAACACTTTGAACACCTCATAAGGCGCTTCATATCACATAAGGTGCCTTATGTAAGCGTTCGATGTGTCACAAAAGATTCCAAAACACTTCGAATGCCTAGTGTAGGCGCTTCATGTCAGTTTAGGCGCCTCCTGAAGGCGTTGCAAGTGTACTGGAAGTCCCTTTTGTTACATTAAGCACTTCATCTATGTGAGATACCTCTATTCTCTTCCTTTGCTCATAAAATACAAGGGTATTTGAGGTGTTCTTGAGTTGTAAATGTTAAATGTGAATGAGTAAGGTTAGGAATTGATCCGAAGTGAATTTGTAATACGAAAGGACCTGAAAAGATATGAGCGTGGTGTGTTTGAGGTTCAGGACCTTGTACTTGATATGTAAAGTGTGTGTGTATGTTTATATGTTTAATATGATGTAACATGAGCATTTTGCGTCACGAAATGAGCACGTTGCATTTTGGCATGAGATTTGTTTTGCGAAGGAACACGTGTTTGTAAAAGAGGATTAAAGTTTTTGAAACACAAGCTATGAATGCTGGTTGATCGTAGGGTATAAAAGACACGCCTGTAGTAGCAGGGTATAAAGCGTGACCTGTGAATCAACAGCATGGTATAAAGTTATGTTATGGGGCCGTGGACCAATCAGCACGGGGTATAAAGTTATGTTATGGGGCCATGGACCTATCAGCACGGGGTATAAAGTTATGTTATAGGGTCGTGGACCTTTCAGCATGAGGTATAAAGTTCTGATTGCTGTGGATTGATCACCCACAGGGTATAAACTTCTGCTATGCGAAGAATATGATAAGAAGAATTGTGAAAAGTTTTATGAAATGACACACATGACATGTTTACTAAAGAAGACATATGCATGGGCTTTGTTTAGTATGTGGTTTTAAAGGAGTACATGCATCATATGACACGAAGCATAAGACTTGACATGCAAAAGATGACATTCGCATATGATCTGCTTATGTAATATGCTTTGCTAGCTACATGTTTGTTCCGTATTTGTATTTCATTTATGACTTATTTGGCTTTAGTGAATTGTTATAAAGATGTTATTTGCCAACCCGAGCACCTTATTTTGGGCATTAATTTATATACTAGTGGCTCGTCGTGTGTTGTCCCATAAGGTGTATAGATGGGTTACTTGCTAGCGATGTTTTCGCTAAGAATAGATACTTCATCCGCTTTTCAGGTGAACCAAAGTACGAGATGATTTTTGTAGAAGACAACGGCGAGTGGGCTCATTGAGATGATGGTCACCAAAGTGGACAGATTACATTCCTTTTCTTTTAGTCAGAAGACTTATTGGTTAATGTGTTGTATTGAAGAATATATTAGACTTTCCCCCAATTACGTTTCGTTTCCGCTGTATTTTATTTGGTTACACTGATGTTGGTGAAGTTTTAAATTTTACGACGTTTCCGATGATTTATCTTACGTCATGGATGGTGTATGTTTGATCTGCTTTGACACTTCGTAGTTCTCGTAGCAGACTACCGCGGGTGCACTGGTACCGATGTCCGGTATCGGACTGGGGTGCTATACGTGGTATTAGAGACTAGGCTTCAGATCTATCTCGGAAACTTAGGTTTAGGATCTTTTAGCCATTTAAGATGTGATTTTCCCTTAAGTTTGATCCTTAGGTATAAGTGCTGATTTTCTAGTGTCTAAGTATGATCGGGGTTGGGTCTGTGCGAGCGCATTTATCATTTAATATTCGTATTAACATTCTTATTTCATACCCCACTCATTCTTACGCATTTAAGCTTTCAGTAACCTCTTGTATCTACTGATTGCTAATAGAACGTTGACCTTTCAGAGAAAATACCTCCAAGAAGAAATAACACAGGAAACTTTGGTAACGGACAGGAGAATGAACCACCACAAGTTGTTGTACCCCAAGTGCTCATGGACGCACTGACGGTGATTGCACAGGGGTTTGTCCAGCAGTAGCTGCCTACGTCTCCTCCACCATCGCATCATAATATTCGGTTCTTCTATGGAGATATGAGGAAGATGAAGATTCCAGAGTTCGGGGTATGTACTGGCCCCGAGGAGGCTCAGCATTGGTTGGCTGAGGTGGAAAAGTGTTTCAGGCTGGTGCAAGTGCCCAAGGAGATCAAGGTGGATGGTGGGCTGGTATGGTACTGCGTGCGAGAGACTGCAATATTGGACAAGATAAGGGCGTTTAATGGATTGGAGTAGGGTTGAATGACAGTGTCAGAATATGCCGATCGATTCCATGCTTTGGGTAAATTTGTTTCGGAGATTATGTATGATAATCGTCTAAAGATGACGAATTTGAGAGGAGATTAGATTCCAGAATTCAGTCGGCAATAGTGAACGCAGGCATGAGAACCTATGAAGATATGCTGGACGTGTGTTTTCGCATCGAAAGTGATTTCCGTAGAGTAGCAGCAATGGAAGCCAGTGTAGGGCCGTCTGATAGAGGAAAAAGGCCAAGGGAGAAGATTAGAGTTGATGACAGACCCAGACGTTGGGTCAAGATTCTGAAGATGGGTCCAGTCGGGAATTTTTAGAGACCTCCAGCACAGATTCCAGTAGTCCAGCAGGCTGTAGAATCACGTCGGTGAATGTAGAAAGCTTGCTGAAGCATGTTACCGATGCGGACAGGTGGGCCATATTATTAGAGATTGCCCAGAGATGAAGAATAATACTCCGAGAGAAGCGGCCCAGTAGCCTAGGGCAAAGCCGAGAACAAATGTTTGTGTCCATGTCATGACTGATACCGATGTTCAGGAAGCCACCGATGTAGCAGCAGGTATGACTTAAAATAAGTTTAAATTCTAGTTGAATTAAGCATATATGTGTTTAACTCTTGATATGAAACGTGATGTGGTCTTAGGTGCTGTCTTAGTGAGTAAAATACCAGCCAACGTGCTTTTTGGTAGTGGCACAAGCCACTCTTTTGTGGCAAAGAGATTCATTAATCATCTTGGTAATTTACCTGATTGTTAGAAACTTCGTACCGTCCAAGCGGCCAGAGATCAAATTTTGATTTTGCACCAGCAATACTGGGATTGCGAGTTAGAGTTCGGAGGACAAATGTTCTCTGCCACACTGATTCCTATCTAAATGTACGACTTTGACGTCATATTAGGAATGGATTGGTTGGTCAAGTATCATGCTAATATTGACTGCCAAACAAATCAAGTGACGGTCAAAAACGCTGAGATGAAGAAGTGATGTTCCAAGGGGACGGAACGAAAGAAAGTTCCCAAGAAGGTGTATATGTCGGTTGCTCAAGCTTGCAAAGCCTTAAGGAAAGGTGCTGAGGGATTCCTAGTGTATGCAATGGATGTTACTCAGGAAGTACCATCTATTGATCATATTCCTGTGGTTAACAAATTTCTGGATGTGCTTCCGTAGGAACTGCCTGGAGTGCCACCTCTGAGGAAAGTCGAGTTCAAGATAAATCTGGTCCCAGGAGCCGAACCCATTTCCGAAGCCCCTTGCAGAATGGCGCCGACAGAATTGAGGGAGCTGAAAGAACAACTTCAAGAGTTATTGGACAAGAAGTTCATCCGCCCTAGTGTGTCACCTTGGGGAGCACCTGTTTTATTTGTGAAGAAAAAGGATGTTAGTATGAGGCTCTGTATCGATTATCGAGAGCTGAATAAAATTACCATCAAGAATAAATACCCCTTTCTGCGAATTGAGGATCTGTCTGACCAGCTTAAGATAAGTTTTGTTAAGCTTGACCTTTCGGTAAAAATTTTGTGGTTCTAATGGAAGGATTTCTTACATCTGTCAGGGTGCCAAGATCTTCTCTAAAATTGACCTCAGATCAGGATACCATCAATTACGAGTGAAGGCCCAAGACATCGCGAAGACAGCTTTCAGCACGAGATATGGCCACTATGAGTTCTTAGTGATGCCATTTGGGCTGACAAACGCCCCTGCAGCCTTTATGGTCCTTATGAATACCGTCTTTCGAGAACAGTTAGATAGGTTTGTAGTGGTATTCATAGACGATATTCTGGTGTATCTCCTAACGAGCAAACTCACGCTGAACACTTGAGAATCGTTCTAGGCATTTTGAGGCAGAAACAACTTTACGCTAAGTTTAGCAAGTGCGAATTCTGGCTATGGAATGTGGCTTTTCTAGGTCACGCGATATCAAAGGAAGGGATTGCGCTGAATCTGAAAAAGGTGGAAGCAATTATGGACTTGCCTAGACCCACTAATGTCACGGAAGTACGAAGTTTCTTGGATCTAGCGGGTTACTACAGGAAGTTTTTCGAGGGATTCTCAACAACATCCGTGCCTCTCAGTCGCCTTACTCAAAAGAAGTCCCAGTTTGAGTAGTTGGAGGCATGCGAAAAAAGCTTCATTGAGCTTAAGAAGAGATTAACCACAGCTCTAGTATTGGCTCAACCGTCCAGAATTGATGGGTTTGTGATTTATAGTGATGCGTCGAAGAATGGTTTAGGTACATAAATTGTAGCATAAGGTTATGATTTTGCATACCAATTAAGTTTAGTCTAATACCTTACTTTTAGGTTGTGTTTTGATGCAACACGAACGAGTTATCGCGTATGCCTCAAGACAGCTAAAGCCTTACAAGCAAAATTATCTGACGCACTATCTTGAACTCGCAGCAGTTGTGTTTGCCTTGAAGATCTTGCGGCATTATATATATGGGGAAAAGTGCGCGGTATTCACTGACCATAAGAGCCTAAAGTACTTGTTCTCCCAGAAGGAATTAAACATGAAGAAAGAGCGGGCAACCTAGGTCCAACCCTTCCCGAAATTCTACCATATACCCATAAGATTATCTTAAAACAAAGGCAAATAATCTTTCTATACGCTTTACGCAAATTTCGGTTTCAACAGGCCCTATGTTCTTATAAAGAGAAAGTTTGGATAACACATTGGTAATCTTGATTTGTTATCTTAAATGCTCTACTATACGTATTTGTTGTTGTTGGTTGATTAAAGTCATGTTCTTTGGGCCAAATCCTAAGAATATCTATGTTGTGCTTGATTGTTGATAAACATGCCCTTAAAGTGTCTTCTTTGGTGTAAATATTGCTTTGTGATAAATTATCATGTTTTCTAAAGGTTGTCTTAGATGATTTGAGATGAATTGAGGAAGGTTTGAAGGGTGAGATGGTATGTGCTACAGGTTTGGTATGGGTTAGAAGATTGATGACATATCCAGAAGTGTGAGTAGTAGAAGGTCTAAGGTTGATGCAAATTGATAGATGTAAGGATCAATTTGTGTTTTTGTGTGTTAAGCATGATGGATCTAGGTGGTAAGTTGGAATTTGAGGTGTTTAAGATGAAAGGGTTGAAGGGAGAAGATGAAGAGGAGAAGTTACTGCAGAATTTTCAGTTCTGGGAATCGTCAGAACATTTTGAACACCCACTTTAGACGCTCAATGTCACTTTAGGTGCCTAAAGTTTGCGTTCGAAGTGTCACAACACATTCCAGAACACTTCGTACACCACATAAGCTGCTTCATGTCATATAAGGCGCCTTATGTAGGCATTCAATGTGTCACAGCACATTCCAGAACACTTCGAATGCCTAGTGTAGGCGCTTCATGTCACTTTAGGCGCCTCCTGAAGGCGTTCCAAGTGTACTGGAAGTCCCTTTTGATACATTAAGCGCTCCATGTATGTGAGATACCTTTATTCTCTTCCTTTGCTCATAAAATACAAGGGTATTTGAGGTGTACTTGAGTTGTCAATGTTAAGTGTGAATGAATAAGGTTAGGAATGGATCCGAAGTGAATTTGTAATACGAAAGTGTTGAGAAAAAGGGTTTGAGTGATTCACAAAAATGCATGATTTAAATAATGTGTGCTAAAGAAATGCATGACACATTTTATGACTTGACACGTTTTGCAACAAACCTGCCATATATACTTTATATATAATGTTGCCGTACTAAAAAGCCATGAAGCTTTAAAGCTTATGTCAAATGGCAAACATTTGTTGTGTTTGAACTATTTTCAGGAGCCACTATTAATGAACTAAACTAGTGCATTAAGTGAAGTACTTAGTTAAATGAACTAAGTAGTTCATTAAATGAACAAATACTTGGAGAAGGCACAAAGGCAACAAACATGGAAATGAAAAGTCTCCTTCTACCTCTTAAAACACATGCCTTATATATATATATATATATATATATATATATATATATATATATATATATATATATTATAAAACGGTGTTTTTATTGATATTAACCTCACTTGTGGTGGAGGAAAACCTTAGTACAAAATGTCTGAGTATGCGAATAAATGACACAATGAACTAATAAGAACATATCTCCAGTCATATATGATATGCCGCATTAAAACCTTGCCAGGAAAAACCACCCTTGTGGATAAAACCCTAGCGAAGGAAAAAGCGTACATATTTATACAACCATCATTGAGATGTTTTAGATTCGAGATTGAGTACAAATATGTGTAGTTTACAATCCGAGTGTTGGGTCGAGTGCGCCAAATGATGCAGTTTTTGCTTGATGGTGTCGCGTCCAGGTGTACCACAGGACAAAGCCAAATCATGGTGATGCCAGTGAGTATGAACAGCCACTTGATGAAGAGAGGCGGTGTAACAGCCACTGAGTCCGCCAGTGAACAACAGAGATATCTCGCCACCAACAGATATAGTCCAAGACATGAAAGAGCAAGTATAAAGGGGCAGTTACGAAACAGAAGTGAACAGTATAAAGGGTTGGCCAATAGATAACAGTACATACCGAACCTGCCTGAATCCCTTAGAAGACAGGCAGGGGATTTCCGGACTCGCCAGTCCCTGTGGAAGACAAGCTGGGACAGCATAAGGGAGAGACTCCAACTCCAATGTATCCGATTAGGTTTCTCCAAAGCACAGACAAATGAGCGAACGAGAATCCAAGTCACATGTAAACTCAGGAGAGTAGTGACCATCAAACGTCGAAGACGCGAAATTGCCAATGTAGCAGTAATACCAAAGAATACATCAGTCTTGTACAACATATACAGTATAAGAAAATATAGTGTTAAGATGGTAATCTCACCAAAGCTGCCTATACTGACAAAAGTACATGCAGCAACAGCATATAGACGCCAATCCATGTGGAAGACCTTGATAGTGCGACCCTCTCCATGTATAAGGAGCATCCTCAGTCCCTCGCAAAGTTTGAAAGGAAAAAGAATGTGTGCATAAGCATTTAGAAGGCCAATAACGAGGAAATGCAAGAGTACTGACAGCATACCATGGCTGCCTGCACTCATAGGAGCACAGGCAGAGGATAAGAAAGTGTGCCAATCCATTTGGAAGACTTAGTGATTACCGCATACGTAAGGACACTGACGTGAGGTCCAATGAGACTGTAGCACGAACCATAGAAGGCAGACTGGAGGAAGTGAAGTAGGAAGTGATGGCCGACGTCATGGCATGATGAGCAAGGTAATGTGCTGGCATATTGGCCTCTCTGTATATATGATGAATGTCCAAATTATTCTGAATAACCAACCTTTGAAGTAATCTTAGGTGGAAGTTGCCAAATACTGGTTGATGCTGACGTAAACGTTGCAATAGTTGCGCACAGTCCGTCTCTAGAATAAGTGTCCTATATAGTGGAAGAAAGTAAAGCAAGCCAAATAAAACTGTCTGAATTTCCGCCTGCAATGGTGTATACGTAGGCAGGCGGAATGCTGCGGCCCGCACACAAGCACCCGACGAGTCACGCAGAATGACTCCACCTGCAGCATAGTGGCGTCCAACCGTGGCATCAACATTCAGTTTAAAACGACCTGATGGAGGAGTGAGCCATTTGATCACATGGAAACGTGAAGAACGAACCTTTGGAATCCATGATATCGGAGGGAAAGGCCCTGCAGCGAGCTTGGAACCGTGAAGTGTGTGTACCCACATGTCTATATCAAAATGGATGGTAGCCCGGAGGGTAGAGAAAGAAAAATTGGTCTGGTCCCCATACACTAAATTAGCATAACAACGCCAGATGTTATGTATTATGATCCCAGGAACAACAATTTTCAGAACCCCGTATATTGAAGAAGAAGAGGATCTATACCACCAAGACAGTAAATATTGGCGAAGGTGTAGAGAAGAAGGAGAAGCTCCTTGCAACTCTGCCGCAAAGAACCTCCAGAGAAAACGAATTGGTGGACAATGCAAAAAAACATGATCAACTGTTGCTGAATGATGCTTACAAAAAGGGCACTGCGTAGGACGGGCTGCCAAATAACTGCCAATATAATCTTCAAATGGTAGTGCACCATGAAACAATCGCCATAACAATAACCTAATGGATGGTGAATGCTGCTTAAACCAAATAAACTTAGTTGAGAGCAATGTAGGTCTAGATGGGCGACAGATGTCATAAGCAGATTTTAACGTGAATTCTCCCGAGGTCGAGGGCTGCCATGTGAGAGTAGTATTCGCACCTACTGTGTGGGAGATACAAATATTATTAATGCGACAAATAAGCTTCCAAACTGGCGAATCTGGTAGGCGTGGGTGAAAATCTCCCTTGCGGCCATATTTGGCATGCATATAATGACTCCATAACGTGTCCTGCCTATGATAGAGCCACCAGATTCTGTATTGATATGACTGCTGTAATGCGCTGAGATCCCGAAGCCCCAAGCCGCCCTCCTCAACTGGCAAAGTAATTTTTGGCCATGCAACCCAATGATGTTTGTTCCCCCAAAAGAAAGTGGCCATTTTCCGATGAATCATTCGAATGACAGACTTCGGCAATCCTCCTGCCGCCATGACATGAAGGGGAAGCGCAGAAAGTACAGATCGCAACAGCATTAAACAGCCTGCAGAAGAGAGAAGACGGGAATGCCAACCATTTAACCTGCCATCGAAATGCTGTAAAAGAGTAGTGCAAAACCGAGCTCTATTGATACCCTTATGAAGATAGGAACCCAAGTATCTAAACGGCAATGCCGAAAGTCTCATCCCAAGTATATCCTGTAAGTTTCTAACACACCGTGTGGAGAGACGAGCCGATGGAATGAGACTACTCTTTTGGAAGTTGACTTTTTGACCAGAGGCAGTTTCATATTCCGTTAGAAAACTTTTAAAATGACGTATATTACGCTTCGTGCCTTGGAGGAAAATAAGAAGATCATCAGCATATGCTAAATGAGAAATAGAAAAAGGTATCCGACCAAGCCAAAATGGCTGTATGCGTCCAGCAGCCACTAACGATGATAATCCTCTGCTAAAACCCTCTGATGCCAGAATGAAAAGCAAAGGAGATAAAGGGTCTCCCTGTTTAACTCCTCGACGAGGCCGAAACACTGGCGACGGCTCTCCATTGATCAGAATTGATAACGTAGTGGCACGGAGATGATTAAGAATGAGCCGAGTGAAAAATGCTGAAAATCCAAATTGTAACAAAAGACGTTCAAGATAATCCCAACTAACCCGATCAAAAGCTTTCATCATGTCCAATTTCAAGCATATATGTGAAGAACCACTATCCCACAGATGTACCATTTCTCTTGCCAGTAATACCTGTGTCGAAATATCATATCCAGGAAGGAAACCTGTTTGTTCCGGGGAAATCAGCTTGGGAAGAAGCAGGCCCAATCTCGTCGCTATTATGCGGGTACATACTTTACTCAGAAAATTGGTCAAGCATATGGGTCGGAAGTCACTGAAAGACTGCGGAGATGATGTTTTGGGTATCAAAGTAATTACTGCGCGAGCCATAATAGACGGCTGGGGGATACCAAGAAAAAATTCCTGCACAGCCTTAACCACATCAGAATGTATGATCGACCAACATGAACGATAAAACATACCATGGAATCCATCTGGGCCAGCTGCACTGTTAGGATCCAAATGCCACACTGCATCCTTAACCTCGACAGCGGTAGGCAGTCGGGTCAACATGATATTATCCTCGTCTGTTAGCAACTGAGGGATGTGCGAAAGTATATTAGAATGATTCTGCGTTGGTGCTGGGGCGAACAGCTCCGTATAAAATGAGACCGCAGCTGCCATGATGTCAGACGGTGCTGTTAGCAATCGACCCTCAGCATTATGGATGTGCTGAATACACAAATGTGTCTGCTTCCCTTTCACAATAGAATGGAAAAACTTTGTATTTGCATCACCCTCATTAAGCCATTTAACTCTAGCTTTTTGTTTCCAGAAAAGCAATTCAGAGGTAGATGCCCGCAGATATTCGGCCTTGGCTCTATTAAATTCGGTCCTGAATTCGTCCGTAGGGTGTGCATCCAAGGCGGCCTCGGCGTAATTTAGTTGAGTCTCCGCATGTTTGAGGTTGTTAAAAATATTGCCAAAGATGTCTTTATTCCAGCGTTGAACATCCTTTTTGAAAGCGAATAATTTGCTATAAAAACCATACATACCGCTAGTCGTAGGATAGGATAACCATGCCTGCTGCATATAAGTATGAAAATCAGGATGATGTAACCAGGCGTCCAAAAAACAAAATGTGTGTTTTCTATTAGTCACACTTTGCCGACACAACAGGAGTAACGGCATATGATCAGAGGCAACCCTCGGCAGATGTGATAACCACAGCTCCTCAAAGCTATCCTGAAATGTAGAATTGATAAAGAGCCAATCTAACCGTCGCCTGATTCGGCCCAGACCTCTCCCATCTGCCCATGTAAATCTAGATCCTTGATGTGGGGGAGCCATTAAAGAGCACTGTTCAATACAGTCATTAAAGTCTTGTAATGCTGCTAAAGATGGAACAGACCGACCACTATGATCCTCTAGGGCGCGGAATGTATTAAAATCACCAGCAACCATCCAAGGCAAATTACACGAAACTGCAAAGTCACACAGCTACTGCCAAAGCGGACGTCTTTGTGCAGGCGCAGATTTGGCATAGACCACTGAAAATACAAACGTCCATTGTAGAGAAATGGACTGGAGGATAAAATGTACCACCTGATCTTGATCCTGAGTAGCAAGTAAACGAAACTCAGCATCACGCCAAAAAAACCAAATACGATGAGACTGCGAAGCGTAAGAATGTGTAAAACCAAGCTGCAACATAAATCTACGTATGTTCGAAGGAGTATGTTTGGGCTCTAGTAAAGCTAGTAAATGCAAACGATGCTCCAAAATCAGTTGTTTTAATCTAGGTAACAAGGCACGCATGCCCCGAATGTTCCAAACTAGGGTATTCATTGAGAAAGAGAGGTACTTCCCTGTACGACGTGAGAAGCGCTACGTGTTAAGATCGTGCAAGGCGAAAGAGGTGGAAAATCTTTACGAGTCCTGCACTTACGCCGTGGCACCACGGATGCAAACTCCGTCACAGTATCGCAATCTACCAAGCGAGATATCAATACCTCCTCATCCGGCGAGGGCGGTATACACTGCATGTGACGTGCTAAATCCTCTGGTACATTTGAAATATCCTCAGCCAAACCCTCAATTGGCAAATCAGTGTCAGACGAATGGCCTGTTTCAACGCCGATAGGCTCAGTGGGCAGTTGTTGATCTTCTGCGTCACAAAATTCATCTTCAGCGGTGGCAGCAGCAACATGCGGATGGGCAGGAACTTCCACAGCTGGGGGCATGTCATGTGCCCTACCTTGTTGTGACGTCGTCATGGATGGGTTATCTGACGGGGCAAGTGGTGCAGCAATGTCCATGGGCTGTGACAAATGCGACTCCGTAACTCAATTCTTAATTGGAGTCCAGCGTTGTTGTGAGGGGCGATCCCGCCTTGGCGGAGGTGGCGGCGGGGGGGGGGGGGGAGGCGGCAGTGGGGCCGTACCCTTGTCCTTAGTGGGACATGCAGCTGCTGCATGCCCTAATCTCCGGCAAGATGTGCAGAACAATGGTAAATCCTCATAAACTACGGATTGCAAAATCAATCTTCCCTTTGCCTGCAGATAAATTTTTTAAGGCAAATCCTGGGAGACATCTACCTCAACACAGACTCGAGCCACTGACGGACGCAGACCATCTGAAGTGGCGACATCCAATTTTAAAGGAGTACCAATCGGTCGCACAACCTCAAAAAGGGCTGCACGGTGATGCAGATGAATCGGCAATGATGGGAGCGCAACCCAGACTGGAACAATAGGCACGTCCGCACTTGGATCAAAATCCACTGTCCACTTTGTAATCCTCATATGACATCCAGAAATATGCCATGAACGGCGATAGAAGCAATGCAAATAATCCGCTTCACTGCGGAAATTCAAGAGGATATGCGACTGGTCGATCAATGTAATGCGTAAATCTTGATGGAAACAAATTTTCTCAAAAACCTCACGTATAATTTTCAGAGGTGGTCGGCCATACCAAAAAGGGCCCACCAAAGAGTACCTGTAGGGTTCAGCCAAAGCGTCAATTTCAGCGTCCAGAAAAGAGATCAACGGGAGTCCTTTGTATCGGGAAACCATTTTCGGCGCAATGTCGATGGTGTCGGAATGGCCTGCGCCGGCGACAACCGCAGCAAAACTCGGTGTGGTTGCCATGAGCCTTGCGATCGGAGTAGCGAAACTGTAGCCACCAAAGCAGAAGCCCGGATTTAATGGCGATGATGAAACGGGAGTGACGGAGCAACGGTAGCGATATCAGGAGTGTGGAATTCCGGCAGCGATGGCAGCGGCTAGCGCCGCCAGGAATCGCCAGAGAGCAGCATCGTTTGTTTTACCAATCCGCTTTATATCCATATGTGTGTGTATATATATATATATATATATATATATATATATATTCAGATTTTTTTAAAAGACACTATCACATATATTCCAACATACTACCGACACGTTATATATTTTATGAACATACGTAAACATCACACCACTATACTTACCTCATATCTATGAGTATATTCCGGTCTTGTATCATATGATATAAGTCATGGTGATGACAAAATTGTTACGACACGTTACAAGGTTCTAAACCAAAAATTATTGTATTAGGTGACTACCGAAACTTCGCTAACGTGTCACGTACTTGCCATATATAGATGGACAGCCCCTATATTTCAAAAATGGCCACAATCCATAAAATAATTCCATCTTGGCACACACAAATCACCCCCAATTAAGGCCAAATTGCGGAGATTCTAAATTCAAGTTTTTGTCACATGTAGGCGCCACTTTGATCAGCCATTAGAGCTGAATATTGAAGTTACATTATGTATATTATGTGTGACATAATATATATAACATGTGCAAAATGTTGGAATTTAATCGGAAAAAAATCGCATAATCGACAAAAGTCGAAAATTCAGTTTTCTACGAACACAACACATGGAACGTTTTTGGCATGACATGTAACATGTATCTAGACGCTTTTACATATTCAATACATGCTAAAGTGTTCTAGAATATTCAAATTAGGAGTGATTAGAATATACCATATGTGTATAATTATTATGCACTATTTTACAAAGTTTACAAAAACAAATTCAGCACATGTTCAAGCTCAATTCACACGCCTACTCAGCCTTGATGGAGCTTGTGTGGAGCTTAGTTGGCATCTTGGTTGGTGAAGAATGGACTATACAAGGTTAGTGACATAATAGAGGGAGCTACACAAGGTAATATTTCAAACTATGTCACAAATATAACACATGCTGAAAATTCATCATGTGTGTGTTAATATGGCCAAAACTTTTACCCTAATTGTCATATATTTTCCTCTTCATTTTCAAGGGATTGACATAATACTAATATGACAATAATTTGAATATTACACATGCTGAAAATTTCAGCATGTGTTGCATAGGGATTAATTATGTGATAATTGCCAATGTTTTTATTAATAATTTGGCACATAATTTAAGTGTAATTCTCAGATTTATACAGTCATCAATTGATGACAAATCTCATCCAATCAAGGAGTGCCAAGTAAGCAAGACCAAGACAATTATCCAATCAAATGGTGTCAAGTAAGCAAGTTGATGTCACAATTATACAAGGAATTCTTCCAAAGACTTAAAAGAGAATTTCAAGAGGGAATGAAGCCCTAGAGTGGGCGGCCACTTTGAGATAAAAGGAAGAGAGGAAGAGCGAATAAAAACACAAGACAAGTCTTACAAGTTCAAAAGTGCAAAAAGTCTCTCTACTCTCTTCTTCTACATTTTCTTTCTTCTCTTTCTCTTTCAAAGCCTATTGTATCTATATTCAAACATATTGTATAGGCTTCATTCATACCACCATACACGCCCTATTTTTGTAAAAGGTTGATCAAGGTGTCATCAAACCTTCATCCGCTCGGTGGTGGTGTTCGTGATCATTGTGATTGCTTGTTTCAATTGTAAAGGGTTGGAGTTGGTATATAAATCCATCAACCCTGTGTGGTAAGGTGTTATTTTGTTTAATGATAACCGAGGAAGGTTTCCTTGAAGACTGTAGTAGGTTGATTTAACCGAACCAGTAGAAAATTCCTTGTGTTCTCTACTTTTATGCACAGTACTTTCAGTTTTCTGCACTTTGCATCTATTTCATCACGATCTTCAAAATAGTAAAGGAATTTAAAAAATTGTAAAATTTTGCAGAAACATAGCCACATCTTCTAAGTTTTATTTTTCGTAAGTTTCAAACCTTTTGGACAAGTATAAGTCATTCAAACGTTAATAGTTCTGAGACTTCTGCAATCTGATTTTCAGATTTTCCAAGGTTGAGAACTTGAACGTATTTGACATACTTCCCAAAGGAAGTTTTTAAAACTGTTTCAACCCAATTAAATAAATATAGTAAGGGGCTAGTCATTAAATTTTCACACCATTTGGAGTCACGGTTTAATCGGAATAAAATTTTAAAATCAGACTACTGTTTCTGGCAGATTTGCGCAATCTGACCACAAACAATTTTTCAAAAAGTTTAAGGTTGAATTTTGATCTGAAATTTTTAGGAGATACTCAGAACATCTGAGTCTATAATCGTTCCAAATTTCAGAATATTTGAAAGCCTGTAACCAAGTTTTTCAAACGTCGCAATACAGGTCCTGAAAACAGAAACTGTTGTCAGAAGTTGGGTTTTTTGATCAAAACATTTTAAAAAAAACCAAATTTTCCGCACCCACTATTCAACCCCTCCTTCTAGTGGTGACCTGCAAGTCCTACAGAAAGGACCTGAAAAAGTACGAGCGTGGTGTGTTTGAGGTTCAGGACCTTGTACTTGATATGTAAAGTGTGTGTGCATGTTTATATGTTTGATATGATGTAACACGAGCATTTTACATCACGACATGAGCAGATTGCATTCCAGAATGAGATTTGTTTTGCGAAGGAACACATGTTTGTAAAAGAAGATTAAAGTTTTCGAAAGACAAGCTATGGCTACCGGTTAATCGCAGGGTATAAAAGTCACGCCTACAGTAGCAGTGTATAAAAGCGTGGCATGTGATTCAACAACAGGGTATAAAGTTTCGTTAAGGGGCCGTGGACCTATCAGCACGGAGTATAAAGTTATGATATATGGCCGTGGACCTTTCAGCACGGGGTATAAAGTTCTGTTTGCTGTGGATTGATCATCCACAGGGTATAAAGTTCTGCTACGCGAAGAATATGATAAAAAGAATCGTGATAAGTTTTGTGAAATGACACGCATGACATGTTTACGAAAGAACACATATGCATGGGTTTTGTTTAGTTCAGTGTGTGGTTTTAAAGGAGTACATGCATCATGTAACATGAAGCATAAGAACTGACATGCAAAAGATGACATTCGCATATGATCTGCTTATGTAATATGCTTTGCTAGCCACATGTTTGTTCCGTATTTGTGTTTCATTTATGACTAATTTGGCTTTGGTGAATTGTTATAAAGATGTTTTTTTATCAAAATGTAAATTTTACTAAAACGTAATTCCTCACTCATGGCGGAGGGAAACCATTATACAATAAAGTCATCGTAAGTAAAAAGATAATGTAAAGAGGTGATGATTGCCATTCTCCAATTATATATGATATGCCGCATTAAAACCTTGCCAAGTAAAACCACCCTTGTGGATAAAACCTTGGCGAAGGAAAAAGCGTACATATTTATATAATTTGAGTGTTTGGGCATGGAAATGTACAACATAAACGTGAATGGCAATGAAAACCATGAGATATACGATCCTGCTTGACAAGAGAAGTTTGTGTATGTTGACGTTGTCTCTGTTGCATAATCCAAAGCCCCCGTAACCACATCAGCCGTGTGACAGCAGTCCATGGAGCATGCATGTGAGAACCAAAAGTTAAAGACATAAATATAAGTCTGAAATTCACCAAGTCTTTTGCGTTTAAGGAACGTACCGCCGTTGTCTGCACTCGGCTGGAGCACAGACAACATAGAAGGAAAGATTGGCGGTGTATGCATAATCCATTGTAGGGAGAAGTGCCTCCACAACATTGCATCCATGTGAATAGCCATTTGCCTCGCAAGAACATCAATCGATAAAGGATGTAAGAGAAATAAATGTATAATTGAAGTATGTAATAGTAGGGGAAGCAGTAGAATATGCAGAGTACCGATGCTTCCTGTATCAAAGCAATGATACAGGCAGATAGCAGCAAACTACCCATGCTCAGGACGTAAATGCGGAGTTGATAAGTCTGTGAGAATGCATCCTCTGACAACCGGCGGCAGTTGTGTTGAAGACGAGAAAATTTGAAGATTTGTGTGTAGCATCGCGTAGGATGCCAAATGATGTGCTGCTGCGTTTGTTTCTCTAGGCGTATGTTGTAGTTCTGATCGAGTTATTTGCAAAAATATGCGCAAACGATTCAAATCCATCTGCAGGTCTCCAGTGGAACCATGTGAGGCTAATAACGTTTGTATGGCTAAGCAGTCGGTTTCGATAATTAGCTCTGCATGATGTTGTGAGAAATATATAAGGGAGTACGTCAAAGCTTGTATTTCTGCTCTCAAGCGTGATAATTTTGGCAAGGCAAACGCAATTGCGTTGATAAAACGGCCAGATGAATCACGGACAATAGCTCCCGCTGCAGCACTCCTTTGTCCCGCTGCAGCGTCTACATTTAGCTTTAGTCTACCAGCTGGTGGAGTGTGCCAACGAACTAGCATGAGGTGGCGGGAGCGAATTTTGGGAGATAAGCCCACTGCAATTAAAGAGGGTAGGGAAGCTGCAAAATTTTTCCCAGAAACTGACGCACACCAACTGTGTATATCCATACGAATTCGTTCTTCCAAACGACCTTGATGAGTTTGTTTCAAACCAAATGTTATTTGTGCATATCCCTTCCATATATTCCAGCATATGAATTGAGGAACGATTACTTTCAGTTGACCATGCATAGAAGAGGAAGAAGACCGTAGCCACCAGCTTAATAAATGGGACCGCAACGAGGTACGTGAACAGCAAGGGCCATCAATCAATGCCGCATATTTGGGCCATATTTGTGCAATCATGGGACAGTTCAGAAACAAATGATTACTATCGCTGCTGTTTCTTTTGCAAAATGGGCATTGCGAGGGGTATGCTTCCAGAAAAGAGGACAAGTTTTTTGGTAAAGGCAACGCTCCAAAGCAAAGTTTCCATGTAAACATCTTGCAGGAAGTCGGGATATCTGGCCACCAAATGTATTTGCAACTACGTAATATGACCTTCTTATTTCTGCATTCTTCGTATGCGCCCTTTAAAGTGAATTGTCCATTTGTATCCGGCAGCCATGTCAATCCAGTGTGTTCTGTTTGGACCCTTTCCTGACAAAGTCATTTATCCTACAGATTCGTTTCCACACCGGAGAATCATATAAGAGAATTCTGTAATGTGTTCTCCTGCCATATTTTTGCTGCATGTATGTTGACCATAATGTAGATCCTTGGTGGTATGACCACCAAATTTTACAATCAAATGCCTTTTGAATTGCATGTAAAGAACGAACACCAACACCTCCCTCTAAGACCGGGTAACATAAATCTTTCCAGGATCGCCAGTGATGCTTATTTGTCCAAAAGAAAGCAGACATTTTCTTTTCTAGCTCTTTTAGTATGCTGACTGGGAGCCTTGAAGCTGTGAATAAGTGAAGTGGTATGGAAGACAACACTGAGTTAATTAGGACTAACCTGCCTGCTGTACTGAGTAGATTGGTTGACCATCCAAAAAGTCTTTTATCAAAATGCTGCAACAAAGTGGAGCAATATGTACCACGACATATGCCTTTGTGAATAGGCGCACCAAGATATCTCATTGGCAGCGTGCCGAGTCTCATGCCTAGAATATCCGCCGTGCGCTGGCCATTTTGTCTTTCGCCCACCACAACTGAACTTTTATGAAAATTGACTTGCTGTCCTGAGGCTTGCTGATACATTTGTAGAAAAGAAATGAAACGACGTAAATTCCTTGGTGCCTCATTTAAGAAAATGAGTAAGTCATCAGCATAACCCAGATGAGTTGGTGTAGATACCCTCCCTTCATGAAAACCTTTGATCCATTGAGAATCTGTCAATGCTTTGAGACCTCTGCTAAAGCCTTCATATGCCAAGATAAAAAGAATTGGAGACAGTGGGTCTCCTTGTTTGACCCCACGGCTCGGACTAAAAAATCCACATGGTGTACCGTTAATTAATATAGAACATTTAGTAGCATGTAGGTTGTTGATGATCAGCCGCACAAAAAAAGGTTTGAAACCCATCTTTAACATGAGAAGGCGTAGGTATTCCCAGGACACTCTATCAAATGCTTTAGCCATGTCTAGTTTAATTATTGCACGTCCTCCTCTTTGTGGTTTGTCAATAACGTGTAACATTTCTTTGGCTAAAAGTATTTGCTCCGTAATGCCACGTCCTGGCATAAATCCCGATTGTTCTGGTGAAATCAATTTAGATAATAGTGGAACAAGACGAGTAGCAATCAAACGGGTTATGACCTTTGATATAAAATTAGTGAGGCAGATAGATCTAAAATCTGTAAATGTGGTCGGTGAGGCAACCTTTGGGATCAACGTGATTAATGCAGCTGCCATTGCTGTAGGTACCTTTATCCCAATAAAAAATTCCTGTACAGCTTTAAGAACATCACTTTGTATAATATCCCAGCAATGTCTGTAAAAACAACCATTGTACCCATCTGGGCCTGCAACACTAGTCGGACTAAGTTTCCAGACCGCTTCTTTCACTTCTAATAGCTGTAGGATGGCAGCCAGACTATCATTTTCTGAGTCTGATATTAATGGTTGTAGGTACTGTAAAACATTGTCGTGACATGATGTGGGTTCAGCTTGAAAAATTCTTGAAAAGTATCTTATTGCCTGATTTTGGATAGCAGTTTCCTGATCATATTCTTGGCCATGCACCGATGTGATCTGTACTAACCTCTGTTTTCGTTGTTTGTCTTTGACAATGTTATGAAAATATGCGGTGTTAGTGTCGCCTTCCTGCATCCAATGCACCCGTGCTTTCTGTTGCCAATATTGGCAAACTCTTGTCTGCGCTAACTGTAAAACCGCTTTTGCCTGATGATATTGTTCACGATTATGGTCAGTAGGACTGTTATCATATGCTCGTTCCTTCTTAACAACCTTCGATTCTGCCTCCGCTACATCATCAAACACATTTCCAAAGACTGTTTTATTCCATTATCGAAGATCAGTCTTAAGATGGCGTAGTTTTGTGCATAAACCGCGCATACCTCCAGTTGTTGGATATGAATTCCAAGAGTGCTTCATAAATTGCATAAAATCCAGGTGAGTCAACCACACATCCAGAAATCAAAAAGAGCGTGGACCTGTTACTTGCGTATCACGGCACGTGAGGTACAAGGGCGCATGGTCCGAAGTAGCGCGGTTTAAATGTTGAACCTGTACTGTACCGAATGTGTCATGGAAAGATGTAGAACAAAGCAATCTATCCAGTCTTCTGCTTACTCTCCCAAGTCCTCTTCCATCTGACCAAGTGTATTTGGAACCCTGATATGGAATGTCAACCAAACCTACTGTGTTAATCCATGCAGCAAAATCTGTTGTTTGACGGACTGTTGGTACTGATGCCCCTCTATGTTCATCCAAAGTAGCGAATGTGTTAAAGTCTCCACCTACGATCCAAGGGTCTCGAATGTTATATGAAAAATTTAGCAGATCAGACCATAAGTTTCTACGTGCTGCCATAGTGTGAGGACCATATACTGCCGTCCACCAGAACCATGTGTTATTTGGAATCCAGTTAAAACGAAATGAGATGTTTCTGTATCCTTGTTTTATTTCTGAGTGATTCATCAATGCTGCAACCCAAAAGGTCCAGATATTTTCATCCGATGAAATTGCTGCTTTAGTAAATCCAAGTTTTAGACGATATAATTCTAACCTAGAAGCTGGCAACTTTGGTTCAATGAGTATAAGTAAGTGAATGTGATGCTGACGCACCAGGTACTGCACACGGTTATAGGAGGTGCGCAAACCCCCTTACATTCCATATTATGCAGTTCATGATGGAGACTGAGGCTCCAAGCTTGAGGACGATCTGGTTACCATACCAGAAGGTGGTGGGCGAGCCATATCTTTTTTCTTCGTGCGGTGTCTTTTCTGTGTGCATTCAATTATTCCACCCACAACCACCATATCCAAATTGCGATCTGTCTGTTGAAGAACGTGTTGTGAGCCTCCCTCTTGTTGTAATCTCAAAGATATATCCTCAGTTGCAAGCAGCAGTTTAGATGGTTCTTCTAATGGGAGTGATAAATGTTCTTTTGTGTCTGTGGCATGACCTGATATTGGAGAACCCATATAGTCCTTCTGTGGTAAAGGCTCCACTGAAGTTGAAATTAGTCGTGTTATATCCTGTTTGTCAGTGACTTGGATTTGTATATCAGTGTGTACGGTTGAGTCTGGGTTGGAGACTGAGGCTTTATTGTGATCTGTTTGAAGGACTTCTGTCTCCTTTTCATCTTCCGCATCCGTAGTGTCTTCATCTATTATATTTTTTCTCAGACAGCCCGTGTGTAGATGTGGACGGAATCAAATATGGTTGTATGTCTGACCTTGATAATGTTCCTTTTTTTGGGGTCCAACGCTGAGGCCGTTTTGTATTTGGCTTGGTAGAATTAAGGTTTTGGGGTGCAGTAGTCGTTTCAATTTCTGCTGAGCCTTCCTTTTTATAAGAGCTTGCAGAATGGCCTAACGTTCTGCATGTGGCACAGTATAAAGGCAAATTTTCATATTCAACTGGTTGAAAAAACTGATGATCTGCACTTTGAATAAACAGTTTCTGTGGCAGTTCTTGGGAGACATCAATCTCTATACAGATATGAGCAACTGAAGGTCTCAATAAGTTTGATGTTGCTGTATCTGGACGTAGGGGTGTCCCGATCATTCTTGCGATCTCGTATAATGCTTCTTGGCTGTGAAGATAAATAGGTAGTCCCGGCAATGATATCCAGACAGGCACAATGGGAACATCTATTTTCGGATTGAAATCATATGTCCATGTAGTAACTCTCATGTGATAACCTAGGACTGTCCATGTACGACAGGAAAAACAACGATAGTAATCTACTTCAGCGTCAAAATTCAGTAATATATGTGTAGGATCAAGCAATGTGATTTTAACTGCTGCAGAAAATCCAATATTTTCAAAACATTTACGAATAGCTTCTAACTTTGGACGACCATACCAAAATGTGCCCACAAGACAATGTTGGAAAGGGGCAGATAATTTCTTTACCTCCTCGCTTGTAAATTTTATAGCAGGAATGCCTTTGAATCTGGTGATTTCGGGAGGAGGGATAAGCGTTGACGAAGGTTTGAGAACTGAGGCGTAGGTTCGTTTCTGATCCATTGCTGATCACCTTCGCGATCATGCATGAAATACGGAAAAAACGATTCTTTTCTAGAATGCAGGATGACAATGCAAAGGGGAGGTTGAAAACGAGTTGGGGAGTGCAACGGCAGACCGACGCCGCCGTCAGTAGGGTAGGCCATGGAAATCGCTAACACCCATGAGCGCCGCCACCTGTTTTTCTCAATTGTTATAAAGATGTTATTTGCCAACCCGAGCACTTTATTTTGGCATTGATTTATATACTGGTGGCTCGCCGTGTGTGATCCCGTAAGGTGTATAGACGAGTTACTTGCTAGCGATGTTTTCGCTAAGAATAGATACTTCATCTGCTTTTCAGGTGAGCCATAGTACGAGATGATTTTTGTAGAAGACAACGGCGAGTGGGCTCATTAGGATGATGGTCACTAAAGTGGACATATTACGTTCCTTTTCTTTTAGTTGGAAGACTTATTGGTTAATGTGTTGTATTGAAGAATATATTAGACTTTCCCCCAGTTACGTTTTGTTTCCGCTGTATTTTATTTGGTTACACTGATGTTGGTGAAGTTTTAAATTTTACAACGTTTCTGCTGATTTATCTTACGTCATGGATGATGTATGCTTGATCCGCTTTGACGCTTTGTAGTTCTCGTAGCAGACTACGGCTAGTGCACTTGTACCGATGTCCGGTATCGCACCGGGTCGCTACATCCCCCAGGTACGGGCCGAGCCGAGCTGGCTTTCTGTTTACTTTGAGCATTAATTTTTCATTCATCCGGTATCGGAATCGAGTGATTCACAAGCGCACAATTATCTACTCGTCGTGTAGATAATTAAGGACTCATTAATTTTCACTTATCACTAGTGAAACTAATCATAATGTTAGCTCAAAATACATTGCTAACCACTGTTTGCAACTTGGCCCAATCTCAATTTCTTTCCATTTTCTCCAACAATCCCCACATGAATGAGAATTAACACAGAGTGTTTATGCAGACTCTACCGAGAAATCAGACAAGAAAATGTTGCATCACATCAAGTAGCTTTTGGCCTTGAACCTTTTTTTTTTAGTGAAATACGATCCATGGTATAATAATTTTCAGATTCTTAAAAGATTCTTGGGAGTTCAAAGTCGTCTCCAGAATCGGGATAATCTCCTTTTTACTATTCAATTTTATTAGTTAAGTATTCCAGAATCTGATTCATCCGGAGGAATGAATGTATCTACAATTGCTAGACGATCAACTGAATTAAGGTATGACGGGATCGTTAGGCTTTTACCAAGAACATCAATTTTAGTTTGAGAATTTTTCCAGAATGGTCTTCCTAAGATTAAGGAGGCTGAGTTTCCAGACTCAACATCCATTGGAATTAAAAATCATCAGAGAACACTAATTCATTGACTTGGACTAGAACATCTTCGATGACATATTTTGGAAAAGATATAACGTTAATTAATGCATCAAGATCAATCAGAGCTTGGGTGAAAGTGGAGTTTTCTATTTTTAGGAGGATATTATTGTTATGCCCCATGTTCTTTTTCGTACATTATATATATAATATATATGTGTATGGAAATTTCGGCAGGCAAAGGAGAAACAAAAAGATAAAAATAGATATAAAGATAATAACAAAATTCTATCCTACACTAATGGAATTAATTTGAATTAGGATATCTCTTAAGAATCAAACCTTAACCAACTAGGAAGTTTTCTAAACCTAACCACCTTTTATGTATCTATTTATACTTTCCTATCTCCTACATAATAAAAAAAGAGAGCAAACCCTAAACTACCCGGTAGCCCCCAACCAATCGAAAAAAAATAAACCTGCAGCAGCCACATTCTTTTGGTGTTAGATTTCTTCAAGCGGAGAGCCCTTAAGGCCAAGAATAGACGATTTTTTCATCCGTCAATCCCGATTATTCACATATCGTATATAATCGAGACACGAGGCAATTACCCTTGTTATATTTGCTATGTTTTTTTTCTGGCATTATTATATTATTTTTGTATCAAATCGGATCATACACATTTATTTGTGATTGAATAAATTGTTGAATATATATACATATTCGATGTAATTATGCATCGATCATATATATGTATATGTTTACGGATGTGCCAAGGAAAAATAAAAGCATGAGTATAACAAAATTAAATTGCTGTTTCTTGTTGGAATATTGATGTCGCCATGGGTTTTTCAAAAGATATGTGGGATTTTGAAAGTAAAAAGGGTGGAATTTGGACATTGTACGAAATGAGCTTTCAAAGAAGAAAAAAGGGGGCTGTGATGTTTCCATTTATTCAATGGTAATGAGGTTGTCGAAATTGATATGTTGGTAGTAACTAAATTATTTTTCAAGTGTAGATAATATATAAGATGGCATATGACATATAAATGAATAGACATGAAATTGTAAATTGTTGAGATTGTGTATAAAAAGGCCGAGACTCACAAGGAATTGGAGAAAAATATATTTTGGACACTGGCCGCCATACCGAGCTAAATTTGTGGTTGATTTTTATATATTTTATATGGTAATGTAGTACTAAATGGTGACTTTTGCTTGTAATGGCCGAAACTTATTTGAGAAAGTATATTTACATGGACAGCCAGCTAGGTTAGGGAATGGCAAGAGTATTGTTTGAATATAAGATATAAGTCAATATGTACATATATGAATATGGTTATAAATTGTGTTGTTTTCTTTGTCAACTGGCCGAATATTTTGAGTATGTATAAACAAGGGGCATATTGCTAATTAAATGTCGGCCAGTGAGGAAATGATTTGTAACTTTTTTTAATACATGCTATATGCCAGACATAATTGATATAAATGTAATATATTTATATAAGCATTTATCTTGTAATTAAATACGCGTAAGTATAAGCGCGTATATGTACGTGTATGAGCGCGGGTATATACGTGAGTATACTTATACGCAGGAGATAAGTTGGAATTGAAACGGTAATAAAATGGTAAACGCATAAGTATACTTGTCAACTTCCTGGATTAAGTGTGGAAGTTAAAGTTTTTTTTTGTCCTTTTCCAAAGCAACAATCCGAGGCCTTTAGGAAAAAATGAAGGATTTTGCCCAACACCAAGCATAGAGGTCAGCAATGTTAGGAAGAAGAGATTCTGCATAGGAAGTTAATTCGTCAAAAAGGTAGGTGCCTCTTCCCCACTCAAATGGGTATGATTCATGCATATTTTGATGATATACTAATGTGTTTCGTTTTTTTACTTGTTTAAGTTGTAAATTTTGTTTCGTTGTTTTTATTTGTTTAAGTTGTAAATTTTGGTTCGTTGCTTTTATTTGTTTAAGTTGTAAATTTTGTTTCGTTATGTTTATTTGTTTAAGTTGTAAATCTTGTATATGTTGGAAAGCATGAGATATATTGTTTATGCCTACTATGTGCGTGTATGTGTGTGAATTTAGTGGTAAGATTGAATCGAAAAAAAATACCCTTAAAGAATTGGAAAAAAAGGAACTGTTACACTAGGAGCCTTTAAAAAGTTGTGTTTTGGCCTTAGAATAGGTTCCTATAGAGTGGAAATATGAGAAAATGGGGTTTGGATCGAAAAACGAATCATACTGGTGGAAAAGCTATTAAATAAAAATTAAATTAAGGCAGAGAACAGGCCAGCCAACGGACCGAACCGACTGGCCAGCGGGTCAGATCGAAGGCGGTCCATTAACCACTCAAAAAAATATACAGAAAAATATAATTAAATACCAGTAAAATTCAAATCAATTCCAGAAAATATAAAAGGTTAAAATTAAATTATTTCTACTTAACTTCTAAAGTTTGGTAAATTTAAGAAATTAAAAATAAATAGTAATAAATAGAATTAAATAAGGGAGAAATAGGGAAAATTAGTAGAACATTTTAGAAAATTAATACAAGCTAAGGAAAAATTAAGAGTGATGATAGATAACAACTTTCTAATATTCGAAAAATTTACGAACCTAGATTTGAGTGCCGAAGGATGGTGAGTGGCCTCAAGCGATTGTGTTTTTGCATTCATGTCACGTGCATTGCATTTATGGTGGGTCGTGACGTACGGGTCACGGGCGCTCAGGATGGTGTACGGTGGCAGGGCCACGCACACTCAGGATGGTGTACGGTGGCGCGGCCATGCACACTCAGTATGGTGATTGTGGGTGGGTATGACCCACAGCCACTCAGTAGGACCCGGGTTCATGCATTGCACGGTGGAGATATCGGCATTCTGTGTGACATGACTTTATTGCGCGTGACACGTGGATGGAGCATGCATCACGTAGTTGTGTATTTTTATGTGGAGTGCTTTACTTGCCGCATTTACTTTATCTTATGCATGTTATATCATATTTATGTGCTATGTGGTTATATCATTCGGTATGCATGTTTTGTATTTGTTTGGGGAGGGCATCTACTGGGTGATTTTCTGTCACTCACCCCTACTTCTCAGGTGAGCCAGATGAGGAATACGAGCACATCTTTGTTGAGGACGAGATGGACATAGCAGAGTGAGCTGGTTGATAGCTGCAGCTAGGTTACGAGGGGGCCCTGCAGCTATTTGTGTTTACGTATACTTTGGGGATTTTTCACAGACTTCTTAGTACTTTTATTATCAGAGTTTTATTCAGTAGTATAAAGATGATTATTGGGGGTTAATTTAAGTTATGATTTACGTTTCTGCGAGAAAAATTTCTACGTCATTTCTGACATGTAAGAGATTGATTTGACGCCTTGTATTCTCCTAAGTGAGATACGGCGGGTGCACTGTTCACGATGCTAGGGCTCGGGAGCGGGGCGCTACAATTATACATGCTAGGATCTTTGTTTTTATGAGGTAATTTGCAGTGGCATATATTTGACGCATTCTCATAGAATCTGACTTGTTCGATGTTCTCAATTTTCTTCTTTACAACAATAACATTATCTCATTGCCTTAGAGGCTCCCGCGTATGGCGATATATGGGGGAATCGGATGTATGCAACCATACCCATGTGTTAGAAGCACATAGAGGTTGTTTTCTGATGATCCATAATGATGGGTCAGCTATGTCGATCAACTGCTACTTAACAATATAAGAAGCGCAACCAATTAGTGAGTCATTTTTCTTTATTCCATCATATTCCAAAGTCATGGAAGAGTGTGTCTTTGACTCCATTAGAAATGGAAATTTCTCAGTTTTCTTTTTTACAACAACAACAACATTCCTCCATTGCCTTAGAGGCTCCAGCTTATGGCGGGGTATGGGGGATCGGATGTACACAACCATACCCATGTGTTAGAAACACATACAGGTTGTTTTCCAATGATCCATAATGATGCGTCAGCTATGTCGATCAACTGCTACTTCACAATATAAAAAGCGTAACCAATTTAGTGAGTCATTTTGCTCTATTCCATCATATTTCAAAGTTAAGGAAGAGCGTGTCCTTGACTCCATTGGAAATGGAAACTTCTCAATTTTCTTCTTTACAACAACAACAACATTGCCCCATTGCTTAGAAGCTCCCGCCTATGACGGAATATTGGGGGATCGGATGTACGCAACCATACCCATGTGTTAGAACACAATTCTTTAAAGAACACAATTCTTTAAATGTTTTGCGTATGTAGGTACTTGCTTAATGGCATCCTAAAGAGGTATATGAACGTAAAATTTTTCTAGCCATTGTCAATACTTGTCTGTATTCTACTTCGTTTTTAGATCTTGTGAATCGTTGAGGGAAAGGAAGAGGAATATAGAGATCATTAATGGGTTCTTTCGTTTTAGGATTTATCTCTTCGATTTCTTCATATATCGCCTGTGTTGAGATATCAGGTTCATGCTGATCATTTAACTTTTGTTGTTCTAAGGGTTCTTTAGAGTTTTCAACTATCTTTTATGTTTCAACTTCCTTTAGATTGACTATACAGTCTATGTTTTCTTTTCCTTAGTAATTTTAGGTCTTTCTTTTATGTCTTCTCCACTTCTTAGGGTCTCTCTTGGGTTTACTATAGGTTGAGAAGGAAGTCTACTTTATATCTCGAGCCTTAACTCATTTAGAGATGAAGCAATTTGTCCTAATTGTCGGTCGATATGAGAAGATCTTTGCTCAAAATTAGAGGTACATTGCTTCAGAATCGAGCTATGTTGATCATTTTTGACAATATATTATGCAAGAGTTAAGGGCATTGTTCAGTATAACGACCCTTAATACAGAGTTTACGTACCTGAGTAGTCGAGCGGAATCGAAGAAGTATAGAAATGTTAAGAAGATGATTTAGTATAGAAAGAAGGTCAAAAAACTCGTTTAAGAGGTTGAATACTCAGTCTTATTTATCCAATCACGAAGCATGCGTTTATATGCACGTATAAAAGATAGCCATTACAACGGCTATATTTCCTATCCTTTTACCCATCAAATAATTCCATGATCCCTGTGTATCTGACGTGATTAACACTATACACTCTGTAATCTGCATATTAAACTATTTGAATCTACAAATTACACAAGATTAAACACAATTATCAGTAAGATATTAATGAACAATAAAGGTGATCGACGCAGTGAATAATGTGTTCGACTAAATGTCAGACGCTGGGTTGCTGCTCTTCATGTCTGGTGTTTTGAATAGTTATTGTACCCACTTCTTCAACTCCAGCCTGATGCTCACTTTGTTGTTTGGAAGAACTGCATTTGTCCTGAATATTGCCACATCCCCCGTCAAGCTTAGGTGAGTAGATATTGGGACACCTAAGCTCGGATATCAATTCGTTGAATGCCTTAATGGAGACTGTCTTAGTGAGCAGATCTGCAAGTTGAGCTCTGGTTGGAATATACTGTAATTGTACAATGTCAGCCTCAATCTTCTCCCTTATGAAGTATTTATCAATCTATACGTGCTTGGCTTTATCAAGATGTACAGAATTTTTCGCCATGCGGGTGGCTGATTGATTATCACAGAAAACTCTAATAGGTAGTAAGAAATATTGAGTTATGTCTGTAATAACTCTTCTCATCCATAAACCTTCACATAATCCTAATGCTAATGCCCTTAATTCTGCTTCTGTACTACTCTTTGATACGGTTTGTTGCTTTTTACTTCTCCAACTTACCAGATTTCCCCATAGAAAAGTGGCATAACCTGTAGTAGACCTCATGTCTCCCTTAGAACCACCCCAATCTGAATCAGTATACACAAATAGATTTATCAGCAGATTTCTTAAACTACAGACCTTGACCTGGAGTTCTTTTGAGGTACTTGCAAATTCTCAATACAGCTTGCATATTTTCATTAGTAGGGTTATGCATATGCTGACTTACAATGATATCAGGCCTAGTATGTGACAAATAGATTAACCTACCAACAAGCCTCTGATATTGACCTTTATTAACATGAGTCATATCCCATTGAGCCTTAGGCTTATAACCAGGTTCAATAGGAGATGCAGCAGAACCTATCAATCCAACTTCAGTTAAGAGATCTAATACATATTTTCTCTGATTTATACATATACCAGATTCACTCCTAGCAATTTCCATACCAAGTTTAAGCCTGCCTAAATCTTCCATTTCAAATTGAGAAGTAAGTAGATTCTTAACATGACAGATACCTTGCATATCATTGCTAGTAATAATAATATCATCAACGTAGACGATAAGGACAATAACTAAATCATACTTAGCACACCTAACAAACATAGTGCGATCACTATGTCATTGTTTGAACTTGTATTTCTTAATGGGGTCAGAAAATTTAGTAAACCAGGCTCTAGGTGACTGTGTGAGACCATACAGTGATTTGTTGAATTTAAATACATATCTGACTGATCTAGGGTATAACCAAGAGGAAGATCCATATATATAGATTCCTGAAGATCACCATTCAAGAAAGCATTTTTGGCATCTAGTTGATACAGTTCTGATCCAATATTAACAGCAACAGAGAACAACACTCTTATTGTATTAGCTACATGAACAAAGCTTTCTAAGCAATCAATCCCATAAGATTGAGTATAGCCCTTTGCCACTAATCTTGCCTTGTGTGTATTGATAGAACCATCAGAGTTATACTTCATTGTAAAGATCCACCTGCAGCCAACATGTTTCATATCTTTCCTTCTTAGAACTAACTCCCAGGTTCTGTTTTGAATTTAAGCTTTCTAAGCAATCAATCCCATAAGATTGACTATAGCCCTTTGCCACTAATCTTTCCTTGTGTGTATTGATAGAACCATCAGAGTTATACTTCATTGTAAAGATCCACCTGCAGCCAACATGTTTCATATCTTACCTTCTTAGAACTAACTCCCAGGTTCTGTTTTGAATTAAAGCTAACATTTCATCATTAGCAACATTTCTCTAGGGAGGTATAGATAAAGCTTCTTTGATATTCTTTGGTACATGATTTTTATCAACAGAACATGTGAATGCTTTAAACATAGGGGATAACTTGTGATATGATAGAAAATTGTGTATGGAATGATGAGTAACCTCCCTAGTACCAAAATGTAATGGCCTTTTTGTACACTCTCTTGTTTCTTTTCTCAAGGCAATAGGTCTGTCATCTAAACTACTTCTTTCATCATATTTATCATCCCTGTTCTCAAGCACTTCATTTATACCAGAAGGAACAACAATATTTCTTCTGGTATATACTTGGGTAATGGAAGGTCTTTCACCTGCATTAATCTTAATACCATTAGGTCCATTCTCATATGTATTATTCTATGGTGAAAGTAACCCTCAACATCAGACTGTGACTCAGAAACTGGCCTAACTATATTAATTATAGTCCAGGCTTCCTGTATTCCTCCCTTTGGTATATTATCACAGTCGGTATAAAATGATTGATTTTCTTGAAATGTTACATCAAGAGTTACATAAACTTTTCTGGTTTGAGGTTTGAAACACTTCTACCCCTTTTGAGTGCCAGAATATCCCAATAATATACATTTAACAGCTTTAGGATCAAGTTTACTTCTCAAATGAGGTTGAACATGCACATAAGCAACACATACAAATATTTTCAAAGGAAGATCGGATAATAATCTTGTTAGGGAAAACATGTCACATATCATAGATTTGGGTGTTCTATAGGATAAGACTCTTGAGGGCGATCCATTGATTAAATAAGTTGCAGTTAAGATAGCTTCTCCCCAGTATTGTTTTAGAACTTACATGGTAAACATAAGGGTTCTAGCTACCTGTAATAGATGCATGTTTTTCCTTTTTACAACTCCGTTCTGTTGTGGAGTGTAAGTGTAGGAGGTTTAATGATAGATGCCATTTCTGGCCATATATTTTTTAACAGAAGTATCAAGGTATTCAGCACCATTATCGGTCCTGAATGTCTTAACACTGGTATTGAACTGGCTCTGGACTAATGCTAAAAATGCATAATCGCAGTATTAACTTCAGTTTCATGCTTCATAAGATATATCCATGTAACACGGGTATGATCATCAATAAATGTAATAAACCATTTGATACCATTAATGTTAGCAACTCTTGATGGTCCCGAGATATCAGATTGCACTAGATTAAACGGTTGAGATTCTAGATATGATTTAGCAGAGTGAGATGATTTCACATGCTTTGCTAGTTGACAATGATTACATAACAGATTTTCCATTTCATTTTTGCCAAAAGCTGTGGGATCAGTATATTCAAATACACAAATTTAGGATGTTCTAATCTTCTATGCCACATCAAAATATCCTGCCTAGGTCTGTTAACTATCCCTCTACTTGAATATTCAAGCCTTGAACGCAATCCCCAGCTTGATTCTCAAGTAGGTACAGTCCCTTCACATAGCATTGCCAATTATTTCCTTCTGAGAAGGGTCCTGAAACCAACATTGAGTAGGTGAGAAACAGACTATATAGTTATTTTCTCTTACTAATTTTCCAACAGATACTAAGTTAAAGCTTAAATTGTTAGGAAATCAACCGAGATCACTGCCAAACGTGCAGCGAAAAACAAAAACTTGATCTCCGATTTCCTACCAAAGATCCATGTTGTTCGTTTAATTCGATGAAAGAAACTCGAAAATTACCTTTGTCCGAATTACGCAGATGAAGCAGGTGCGAGAATACGATTACCCTCTGTCGGTATCCACACGAACGCTTCCGCCCGGAGTGCTAGCTCTTCAAACGGCGCGGCTGAAGAACTCGTTTTTCTCAAAAGCGATTCTAGGGTTTCGTTTTCTGTTCTTTTTTTTTCTAATTGCTTGGTATATAAGATACGCCAAGCTCCATACATATATATAGATATCAAAATCCGATTGCAGATCGGATTTGTTAACGCTATCAAAATCCGTACCAGATACAGATTCTGTTAGGATTAGATAAAACCAATCAAAATCCATATCAAATATGGACTCTCTGTTATTATCCGATGATATAAATATATACATAAAAAAACGAAATTAATAATAATAATAATTAATATCCAATATTAATATTATTAATATTAAGAAACGATAATAATAATAATAATAATTAATATCCAATATTAATATTATTAATATTATTAATCTCAGCCATACGCATTCTTGTGTGTGACCCGATAGGCCCATATTAATTGGCAGTTGATTAAATCTCTATTAAACCAACAAGTCGTAATTGGCCTCTAGCAAGGCATTACAACTACCCAATTAATACGAGTAAAGTCCAACTAGCCTAATAATAGTACATGCATTAATCCCTTTGTCACACGATATCTAGTTTGAACATAAGTCATGGTCAGCGTCATACTTATATAGTTCAAACATATGATTACTCGATCTCTAAGTAGACTGATAAAACAAATGATATTGATCATACTATCAATTCATTTGAGCACGGCCATGCATTTCACAGTCTCACTAATCGAGGGGCCCAAAGATATCTCTCTCAAAAAAGAGAGACAAATTCTATCTTGATTGTTCAATATCCTCTACATAATTTCTATCACATTCAATCATGACCTTTATTATTATCCAGTTACAGATAACGTTTGATCATGTCAAAATATAATAGTCCTTATGTTGGAAACTATGACAATCTCAAGTCAAAGGATTAAAACATGACTATCATGAGATTTACTTATGACGCTAATCCATGTAGCAATCTCATGATGGGTCTATCCAATACACTGTTCTCTAACAAGTATCTATGAGATTGATTCGTATCATCATACACATAATCATCTCATGATTATCAAATCAATACTCATACTGATTATAAATTATTTTATCTCCATAACAATAATGAATCAGAAACATATATCAAAATTGTGTAACATACTAACCAACAATAATGATAATAAAACCTCTTTTATTAATAATAAATGCATAACATAAATATCCAAATCATGGCCTAGGGCACATACACTAACATAAATCAAGTACATAAAAGACATCTCTTAAACTTATTTGTTCATTTATTTTTACTGATCCTTTACCAATAACTTTCAGTGGTGTATTGTTTGCAATATGAACTTGGAAAGGGTTCAAAAAAGACTGGAATTAAGATAGAATTACCATTACTAGCCATGTGATCTATGGCTCCAGAGTCCACTATCCAAGAGAAATTTAGAGGACTTCCTATACTGACCAGGATGCTTTCATTGGAGGTTGAGAAAGGCATTAGTTTTGCTGTTAATTCCATGCTTCTAAGAACCTTTTAACCTGTTCCTTGGATGACATAGAAGAAGTGTTGGGCCGTACATCTGCAGTAAACACCACTAGAGGGGAGGGATAGAGGTTAGCGAAAATTACACTACTACCATTGAAAAAAACCCCTTTAAAAACATAATTTAAGACCTCCTCAGATTCAGTATTCGTTTTTGAAAAATTCAAAACTCAAAGTACACACCTCCAAAAATTATTAAACTTTCCAGAAATTAATTTCAATATCTTGACTAAACTCTGTCCAAAAATGAGACAAAAGTAAGATAGTTGGCCCTTCAACCAAATAAAATGATTCAGATGATCAATCTGGACAGAATTGGACAGAATAGTGTTGAACTTTGAAAACGTGTTTCCCTTTAATTACTCAACCAAAAAGTTTGATCTTTATGTCAAAAACTCCTTAGGATGTCTAGTTTAAGTTTCAAAAAGTCCATGACCTTAGACTATACTTGATGAAATCAGAATTCAAGTTTTTTGGAGACTGGTCAGATTGCAGCCAGAATGTAGCAGTTATCTTAAAGCGACAGAAAGACTAACTTTCCTTTGTTCAAATCAAGTAATTCTTGTTGCAAATGAAATCTAATAGTATGAAGTATAATGCCACCAAAAATTACAAATTTTGACAATTTTTTGCTATTTTTTAAAGACGTGTGAAATTGTGTGAAATCTGTAGTGAAAACGGGCAAAAAACAGAAAAGTAGAAAGAAGACAAGAACACCGAAGATTTATCATGATTCGGTCAATGTGACCTACTCCAGTCCCAATGAACATGCTTTACTTGAATTTTACTATGGAATGAACACAAATACAACAAGAATCAAGCTTGATCCTTGGGTTAAACACCAATCCTATTCAAGACTTAGATGAAAACCTCTATGCAACTCTTGGTTGCAACACCTCTACCACCTATTGGTGTAGCCTTATAAACTTGGCTAACCAATCTTACAAAATCAACCCAAGAAGGCGTGTATAATGTAGCTAAACACTAACAAGAAACGAAGCATCTTAGCTACAGAGAATGAATCAAGAACAAGAGGAGAATAGCCAGAATGATCTTCAACTTTAACTTTCAAGTGTGTGTTCTTCTTCTTCACCTTTGCCTCCTATTTATAGTATGAAATAGACCTTGAAGATAAGACCTCTTACAAAATCAACCCAAGAAGGCGTGTATAATTTAGCTAAACACCAACAAGAAATGAAGCATCTTAGCTACAGAGAATGAATCAAGAACAAGAGGAGAATAGCCAGAATGATCTTTAACTTTAGCTTTCAAATGTGTTTTCTTCTTCTTCACCTTTGCCTCCTATTTATAGTATGAAATAGACCTTGAAGATAAGACCTCCTATGTTTCAATATCTTCATCAGAAAGTCTTAGTTGTCTTCACATCATTGGTTGGCTACATAATCACCTTGTACACTTGGCAACATAAAGAAGAATAATTGGTCTACCTAGACATCCTTATCTTGGCTGATTTTTGTCATCAAAAATAACATGGAAACATTTTGCAAAATGAAGATAATATGGAAGGGAATATGCCAAAAGAATCCCTCAACTCCTTGGCACAAGAATAGGGCATGTAAGGGCTGAAAACATTTGACCAAATCAGCTCCAAATTCAAGTATTAGCCGTTGGTTTCAAAAATGATTTTTCAAATTGACAATTTTTGCCAACTAGCTTATTTTTGATTGCTCCACTTGTACACGTGTCATAAAATGGATATGACCTCAAATCCACATGTATATAAATGTTTTTGAGCTGATAGTAAAGTGTACAAACTCAGATTTAATGAAGGGAAATCAATAAATAATAGTTGACAAGATTTTGTCAACATATTATCCAAAATTCTCACTTTTTCTCCTTTATATGATGAATTTTGCACCAAGAACACCTTATAATCTCTGAAAAATGATGTTTGAGAACCTCCAGTAACATATATAAGAAGGTCTTCAAGGAAAAATAGAATGTGACATCGAATATTGTCACATATCCCGCTACAGTCGATAATATCATCAAATAAGAGAATATAATAGAAAACCACCAAATAATCTTCAAAAGTACCATAAATGAACTCCATAATGAAGATAATAGGATACTCAAAAAATTTCCTTTACTAAAATGGCGAAACTGCCCTTGGGGGTAAAATGACCAAAATGCCCCTGGTTACAGAAAACTCCGAGAATGACCCCGATGGTCATAAATAAATATAATAACACCTTTATTATGATAAACAAGATATAAATAAATCCTTCAATTTTTTCACCACGTCAAGTACCTACAAGAACTCAAAATACCACTTTTGCCCTTTTTAGTAAGTTGTAGAAATTACCGAGACATATTAGTGACAAGATATATCTATAATCATCAAAAAAATTAATAACAACATAATAAACATATATGAATCATATGCAAATGAAAACAACCATTTTATAACAATTTAGAAAAAAAATTTCTAAAAACCTTATACATCGATCGATCGAAGTGTCTCTGTTTGAGAGATTGATGTCTCACAGTAAGGTTCAGATTTTGTCTTTGACCTACATCGATCGATCGATATGTCTCAGGTTTAGAGATCAATTTCTCATAATAAAGTCTTGGTTTTTCTCTGCCTTACATGGATCAATCGATGTCAGGGTTCGATGTACATCGATCGATGGAAGTATATTAACCTGAGAGATCGATGTCATTTTCTTTCACTTATTCAACTTTTTAACATTTATAACATCATGTGTGACATTTTTATGTATTCAGCACTTAAAATCATGACTTTGAAGTTGATTCTCAAAATAACTCTATATGATTTTAATGTCACAACTTTTTACCAATTGTTTATCATGTATTCACCAAATTTGATACCAATTGAATTTTTTTGAAAGACTCACCAATTCTATACCGATTGTTTTCAAAATTTCAAACTCTTTTTAGATACATGTGTGCTCCCCCTCAACCTATACTCTCCCTCTTAAATTATGAACCAAGCCAATTTAACACCAAATTGAAACTTGTACCAATTGAACCAATTGCAATTTAACTATCCAACCTTAAAATCATGACTTACATCTAAAATCATGTTCTTATTCTCCCCCTTTATTTTGCAAATCATGCAAAAGATAGGATTATGCAATTGTATCGTAGGTCCTCATGCTAACTTGGCTCGTAAAGTTTAAAAGTTGCTTGATTAATGGGTTTGATAAAGATGTCAGCTACTTGATGATAAGTTCTTACATGGTTATGACTATATCCTCATTTTGAACATGGTCTCGAAGGAAATGGTATTTAACTTCAATGTGTTTGGCCTTAGAATAAAGTACCGGATTCCGAGAAAGTTTGATCGCACTTGTGCTATTGCAGAAAATTGGAATCTTATTCATTTTAATGCCAAAATCACTTAGTTGTTGTTTAAGCCAAAGTATTTGGGTAGTGCATAAGCTTAAGGCTATGTACTCGTCTTCGGTGGTAGAAAGAGCTACACTAGCTTGTTTCTTAGAAAACCAAAAGATCAAGTTGGTTCCTATGAATTGACAAGTTCCGCTAGTGGATTTTCTATCTAACTTAGAACCACCATGATCTGCGTCACTAAATGCATACGATTCCAACTTAGCATTTCTATCGTACAAAAATCCTAAATGAGTTATATGTTTAATATATCTAAATATCTTTTTCGGCGCATTGTAATGTGACACTTTAGGACAAAATTGAAACCTAGCACAAATACACACACTAAACATTATATTAGGTCTTGACGCTGTTAAATATAATAATGATCCAATCATAGACCTATATAGTGTGTCATCAAAAGGTTTTCCATTTTCATCCTTATCTAGTTTGGTACTAACACTCATGGGAGTAGATGTTAGTTTCAACTCTTCAAATCCAAACTTCTTAATCATATAATTGACATACTTAAGTTGGCTAATGTGAATTCCTTGAGAGGTTTGTTTGATTTGTATCCCTAAGAAGTAGTTCAATTCTCCTACCATAGACATTTTAAAATCCGACTTCATACACTCTTCGAAGTCCTTTACTAGGATAGGGTTGGTTGAACCAAAGATGATGTCATCTACATAGATTTAAACTATTAATAGGTCATTATCTTTTCTTCTTAGGAACAATGTGTTGTCTATGGTCCCCCTTTGATAATTATTTGCAATAAGAAAGTTTGCAAATCTATCATACCAAGCTCTTGGAGCCTGTTTCAAACCATATAAAGCTTTCTTAAGCTTGTATACATGGTTAAGATTCTTTGGATCTTCGAATCGAAGGGGTTGTTTGACAAATACCTCTTCTTAGATGTATCCACTCAAGAACGCACTCTTGACATCCATTTGGAAGGGTTTAATGTTGCTTAGACTTGCAATAGCAAGTAAAAACCTGATGGCTTCTAGTCATGCAAGAGGTGCAAAGGTTTCTTCATCATCAATTCCTTCTTATTAATTATAACCTTGTGTGACTAGTCTAGCCTTATTTCTTGTGATGTTACCTTGTTCATCCATTTTGTTCCTGAATACCCATTTTGTGCCTATTATGGATTTATGTTCAGGTTTAGGTACTAAATCCCATACGTTATTTCAGATAAATTAGTTTAACTCCTCATGTATGGCATCTATCCATGGCATACCACCTAAGGCTTCCTTAACATTCTTAGATTCTAAGTGTGAGATTAAGCTATGTCCTTCAACTTGACTTATATTTCTACGTGTTCTAACCCCATCACTCGGATTACCAATGATTAACTCTTTAGCTTGTTTATGTTTAGCTTTTATAAGCCACCAATTCCTAGGTTGACTAAGTTCACCTTCATCTTGTTCAAATGTTTCATTAGTGTGAACATTATCATATACAATTGGAAAATTTCGCAAGTTAGTTGTATTATCTTCCAATTGCAAAATTTCGTCATTTATTTCACCTAAAGGTTCATGCATGTTATGTTCAGGTGGAGTTGGTTCTAGATGATCACATACTGGCTCGAGTAATATATCATTGTTCTCTTATTTATGATGAATTTTATCACTAACTTCAAAATATGCACTCTCATTGAATTTAACATGTATGGATTTAATTTTTTTTCTAGATGCAGGATTATAGCACCTATATGCTCTTGAGTTAGTTGAATAACCAACAAAGATACATTCAATGGACTTTTGTTCAAACTTATCTAGATTGTCTTTAGTATTAAGTACAAAACATTTACATCCAAAAACTCTAAGGTAATCTACCTTGGTTGTCTATTGTTTAATAACTCATAAGGTGTTTTATTTAATCTCTTTCTAATAGAAAGCCTATTTATTATATAACAAGCGCAACTAACAGCTTCAGCCCATAAATATCTAGGTACTTTATTTTCACATAACATTATCCTAGCTATTTCTTGTATAGCTCTATTTTTACGTTCAACAACTCCATTGAGTTGTAGTGTTCTAGGCGGTGAGAATTCATATTTTATTCCATGTAATTCATAAAACTTAATGATATTTTTATTTTTAAATTCTCCACCTCTATCACTCCTAATTCTTTTAACATTTTCTTCGTAAAGATTTTCAAGTTGCTTAATAAGATTTTTGATTGCCAATGGAGCATCATCTTGGTTTGTTAAGAATAATGTCTATATGTATCGTGAGTAATCATCTACTATGACACATACATAGTAGTGTCCACCTAGACTTCTTGTCCTACTAGGACCCAATAAGTCTAAGTGAAGCAATTCTAGTACATGACTAGTACTCACTTGATATTTTGGTTTTACCGTTTCTTTTACATGTTCTTCTTTTATACACATTTCACATAGTTGAAAATTATCTTATTCTAACTTAGGCATTCCTCTAATTAGACTTTCCTTAGATAATTTTTCAATAGTTGAAATCCCTATATGGCCTAGTCGCCTATGCCATAAGTTCACATCTAAATAATGTGTTATTAAACATTTAATCCTAGAATCTAACATGTTATTTAGCGATATTGTGTAAATGTTACCATCCCTATTTCCTTTTAGCACAATTTCTCCTTTTTCATTTGTTATATCACAAGAATCAGGGAGAAAAGAAACATTATATTCACAATCAATAAGTTGCGAAATATTAAGTAAATTGTAAGAAAGATTACCTACTAACAACACATTTCGTATTTGAAATGTGTTAGGGTCTCCAATTGTCCCTTTTCCAACAACCTTGCCTTGGTTGTTGTTACCGAAAGTCACTTTTCCTCCATTTTCAATTTGTTCCAGCTCGATGAATAGCTTGGGGTTGCCCGTCATATGTCTTGAACACCCCTATCTAAAAACCACTTGGTTTTCAGATTCCTTGGTTTTGTCTCCTTTTTGCTTCTTTTCAATTTACCTACAATCGAGACAAAGTTTTAGGTACCCTTTACTTGAGTCATTAAATTTTAGGGTCGCCATCCTTGTTTATATAGCCTTTGGCTACCCAAACTTGGATGTACCTTTTAGGCACATATTTGGCATTATTATAAGTTGAATACAAAGGATTAACATGTACTTGTCCATTCCAATTAAATGGAGGTGTATGCATATAATTGTTATATCTTGGTCTAAATGTATTAGCACTTGACTGACTTTGATAAGGCATATAATTTTGTTTCTTAAAAGGTACTTTATAAGTATAATCATATGCATTCCTATAATTCTTATAAGAAAATTGCCTATATTTTGGTTTATATACATCATAATAGATTGGTCGCGTTTTATTTTGTCTATACACATTCGTTTACATATAGGCATAATTTCTATGTTGTCTAGATGCGAAGTTTTGCCTATTTGCTTTTGTGTGTGCATGTTGTATTTTTATCTTAGAATGGGTAAAAGGAGGAGTATCAGGAAAATTGAATTTATTGTTGCTGTTTTGTAAGACAGTTTTGTACTAGATGAAACAAACTTAGTATTTTTATCTACCTTTACATTTTCTTCTTTATATCCTAGTTCAGTTTTATCATTTTCATATTTTTATGATGATATTAATATATCTAACATGTTGCTTCTGGATTTAATTTTTTCTAACATTTTTTCTGAGTCTAATTTTGATGTTTTAAGTTGTAATATTTCTTTTTCACAACTTTGTACTTTAGATTGTAACATGCTATTTCCAGTTTTCAATGTTTGTTCATTTTTCCTATATGACTCAGTTTTAGTCCTTAATGAATCAAGAGCATTTCATGACTCTTGTTTCAAAGACTCTAATTGATTAGAAAGATCCAAGCTGGTTGTCTTCAACTTGTCATTTTCTTCAATTATTTTCTTCTTTTCTTTTGACAACCTTTTACAATGAGCATGCATTTTCATAAATTCTTCATACATATCATCAAAAGTCATATCACAATCGGAATCTAAGTCTGAAGTAAATGTTACCTCTTGTGTAGACTTTACGTACACCCCTTTTTGAGACATGATATATGATTTTAAATGAATACCTTGAATCTTTAATCAAGTGAATACAATACTCCAAACCTTCTTGAAGTGTTCAAATGCTCCAAACCTTTGATTTGGGATGTGCAGGCTACAATGAATTCTTGCATATATGCCTTGTCTTCTTAGTGTGGTGTTTAAACCTTGATTCTTAGAGTGGTGTTGGCCTGGCTCTGATACCAATTGTTGTACCATACACCTGTAGTAAACACCACTAAAGAGGGGGTGAATAGTGGTTAGCCGAAATTACACTACTACCCTTGAATAAAATCCACTTTGAAAACATAATCTGAGACCTCCTCAGATTCAGTACTCGTTTTTGAAAAATTCAAAAAATAGTGTAGACAACTCCAAAAATTATGAAACTTTTCAAAAAGTAATTTCAATGTCTTGACTAGACTCTGTCCAAAAATGAGGTACAAAATAAGATTTTTTGGCCCTTCAACCAAATAAAAAGATTCAGATGATCGATCTGGAAAGAATTGGACAGAATAGTGTTGAACTTTGAAAGCGTGTTTCTCTTTAATTACTCAACAAAAAAGGTTGATCTTTATGTCAAAAAAATTCTTAGGATATCTAACTTAAATTTCAAAAAGGCTCTGACCTGAAACTATACTTGTGAAATTAGAACTCAAGTTTCTTTGAGACTGGTCTGATTACAGCCAGAATAGAGCAGATATCTTGAAAACGACTGAAAGACTAACTTTTCTTGCTCAAATCAAGTGATTCTTGTTTCAAATGAAAGCTAATAGTCTGAGGTATAACTCCACCAAAAATCACAAATTTTCAAAATGTTTTGCTATTTTTTAAAGACATGTGAAATTGTGTGAAATCTGCAGCGAAAACGAGCAGAAAACAGAAAAGTAGAAAGAACACAAGAACACCAAAGATTTATCATGGTTCGGTCAATGTGACCTCCTCCAGTCTCAAGGAACACATTTTATTGGATTTTACTATGGAATGAATACAAATACAACAAGAGTCAAACTTGTTCTTTGGGTTAAACACCAACCTTATTCAAGACTTGGATGAAAACCCTTATGCAACTCTTGGTTGCAACACCTTTACTTCCTATTGGTGTAGCCTTATAAACTTGGCTAACCAATCCTACAACATCAACCCAAGGAGGCATGCATAATGTAGCTACACACCAAAAAGAAATGAAGCACCTTAGCTACAATGAATGAATCAAGAATAAGAGGAGAATAACAAGAATGATCTTCAACTTTAGCTTTCAAGTGTGTGTTTTCTTCTTCACCTTTGCCCCCTATTTATAGTGTGAAATAGACCTTGAAGATAAGAGCTTCTATGTGTCAACATCTTCATCATCAAGTCTTAGTTGTCTTCACATCATTGGTTGGCCACATAATCACCTTGTACACTTGGAAACATAAAGAAGAATAATTGTTCCACCTAGACATGCATATCTTGGCTGATTTTTGTTATAAAAAATAACATGGAAATAGTTTTCAAAATGAAGATAATATGGAAGGGAATGTACCACAAGAATCTCTCAACTCCTTGGCAAAAGAATAGCACATGTGAGGGATGAAAAAAGGTGACCAAATCACCTCCAAATTCAGCTCCTAGCCGTTGGTTTCAAAAATGATTTGCCAAGTTGGCAATTTTTCTCAACTAGCTTGTTTTTGTTTAGTCCACTTATACACATGTCATAAAATAGAAAAGACCTCAACTACACCTGTATATACACGTTTTTCAGCTGATAATAAAGTGTACAAACTTAGTTTAATGAAGGGAAATCAATAAATAATAGTTGACAAGATTACATCAACATACACTCCAAAATTCCCACTTTTTTCCTTTATATGTTGTGATGAATTTTGCACCAAGAGCACCTTATAATCTCTGCAAAATGATGTTTGAGAGCCTCCAATAATATATATAAGAAGGTCTTCAAAGTAAAATAGAATGTGACATCGAATCCCGTCACATATCCCGCTATCGTCGATAATATCATCAAATAAGAGAATATAATAGAAAACCATCAAATGATCTTCAAAAATGCCATAACTGAAGTCCATAATGATGATAATAGGATACTCAAGAAATTTTCTTGAGTAAAATGGCGAAGCTACCCTTTGGGAGTAAAATGACCAAAATGCCCCTGGTGACAGAAAACTCTGAGAATGACCTCGATGGTCATAAATAAATATTAGTAACACCTTTGTGATGATAAAAAAGATATAAATAAGTCCTTGAACCATTTTCACCACGTCAAAACATATATGAAGCATATGCAAATGAAAACAACCATTTTATCACATGTTAGAAAAAATTTTCTACAAACCCTAGACATCGATCGATCGAAGTGTCTCTGCTTGAGAGATCGATGTCTCATAGTGATGTTCAGATTTTGTCTTTGTCCTAAATTGATAGATCGATGTGTCTCAGGTTTAGGGATCAATGTCTTACAGTAAGGTCTTGGTTTTTCTCTGTCTTAGATGGATCAATCGATGTGAGGGTTCGTATACATCGATCGATCGAAGTACATTAACCTAAGAGATTGATGTCATTTTCCTTGACTTATTCAACTTTTTAACATTTATAACATCATGTGTGACATTTTTATGTATTCAACACTTAAAATCATGACTTTGAAAATTATATTTCTCAACAAGAAGCATTAGGAAATAAAGTGATTTATCGTTGTTGATCACAGTCAGTCACCATGATTGAAGTCCTAACTGGATTTTGTTTCTCCACTTGTTGTTTTTATCTCTCCAATTATCAGTCAAGGAAGGCTCTTCGTTGTCATAGCTTCTCCATCTACTAGATTCAGACGGAGGCTTACTGTCTTGAGGAAACCCTTGAGAAAGAAACAGTAGTCCATAGTATGACCCTTTCCTTTATAGTATGTACATTGCCTTTTTGATTTGTCAAACTGAACAGCATAAGCTTTTGCTTCATCTTCAATCAGAGGCTTTTTAGATAATAATGAAGACATTTCATTGTTCAGGTTAAAGCTAGTAGCTCCCATTATTACCTTCTTCCTACTCTCTTCATGTTTAATTTCTGCGAATGCAGCTTTGCATGTAGGAAGAGGCTCTGTAGCAATAGTCCTTCCTCTAGCACTGTCAAATTAAGGATTAAGACCATTCAAGAAAGTGAATAACTTTCTCTGTTATACAATACTTTTGTAAGTTTTTGCATCAGCAATTGATGTCCAAAGATGAGTGTCATAAACATCAATCTGCTGCCATGCTTTTGAAAGCAGAGTAAAATATCTGTTCACAGCAAGGTTACCTTGCTTAATATCATGCGGCTAAGCTTCAATCTCATCTAACTCAGAAATGTTATCCTTTTTGGTGTACATTTCTTTGAAAGCTTCCCAGATTTCAGCTGCTGACTCATACATTATGAAGTCCTCACTTATTTCAGGAATCATGGACCTGATGAGCGATGACATGATCATATTATTTTCATATTTCCATGTCCTATATTTAGGATATGAGACATCTGGTATGGTTATGGTTCCATATAGATAGTCTTCGTTTCCTTTGCCAGCAACATACATTTCGACTCCTCTTGACCAAGATAGAAAATTATCACCATTTAACTTATGATTGGCGATAATAGATGAAGAATCATCAATAGTATTGGGCACAGTATTCCCTCATTCATTAGTCGGCTTCATAGCTCTAGAAATAGAAGCAGCAGATTCAACCGTCTAAGACATGACTGCTAAATTTTCAAACTTCCAAAAAATTTCAACTTTTGCACAATATGATCTTGATGATTATGGCTCTGATACCATATAGAAATGTTAAGAAGATGATTTAATACTGAAAGAAGGTAGAAGAATTCGTTTAAGAGGCTGAATACTCAGTCTTATTCATCAAAGCACGAAGTGTGCGTTTATATACACGTATAAAAGATAGCCGTTGCAACGGCTATATTTCCTATCCTTTTACCCAACGAATAAGTCCATGATCCTTGTATGTGATTAACACTATACACTCAGTAATCTACATATTAAGCTATCTGAATCTACAACTTACACAAGATTAAACACAATTATCAGGAAGATATTCATGAACAACGAAGGTGTTTGATGCAGTGAATAATGTGTTCGACTAAATGTCAGACGCTAGGTTGCTGCTGTTTCTGCTCTTTCTGTCTGTCTTTTAAATAGTAACTGTATCCACTTCTTCAACTCCAGCCTGATCCTTCATTTGTTTTTTGGGAGAACTACATTTGGCCTGAATATTTTCACAAGAAGATGGCGAAGGATTTGAATTGAATTTAATGTTTGACCAAACATGTTACGTCCCGAAAATTTATTCGTTATGTCGTAACATTTTCAATCCGTACATTTAATTTGTCGCCGTGCATATTTTTAAACCTAGAGATATGTCAAAAACTTAACGGATTCGATAATGAACATTATTGAACATACGGAAAAACTTAATTTAAAGTCATAACATCTTACGTATTAGGATAAATGAAATCGAACGAAAATATATGACACTATAAATTCCACTACACAACAAAGCCCTACATACTTTTACCTCAATTATCACACTTTATCCTACATGGCATAAAAAGCCAAAACTCTCCTTCTTCCACCACATAGGCTGGGCCTATAGTCAAGAAAAAGGGATAAGACGTCTCCTTTTTGCATTACCATCTTTACACTCCTCCATTCTCATCATTTGCCTAAAACCTAACCCATCAACCCCAAGATTCTTCTCCCTCCTCTTCCCTCCTTATTTCGGCCGAATGTGTGTAGGCTACACACTTTACATCTTTTTCATTTCTTCCAAAGACACACAAGTCTTTCCTCTCTCTTCTCTAAGAAAACCCAAGTCTTCAACTCCTGCATTCTTCTTCTTTCGTCCGAGACCTCCAAGTGAGCCAAGGGAGATTTTCTTCTTCATCTTACACCACTTAAACACCTTCCATCTTGAGATTTATAAACACTCCATCATTCAAGAGTGATTCCAAAAAGGTGTAGGACTTGGAATCAAAAGAAACCAAGGTAAGAAACTCTATGAACTCAGGCTAAAGTTCTTCTACTTCTTATCTTCATAAGTTGTACACTAACTCTATTTTTCCCTTCTCCAAAACATGGATACAAAGAAGGAGGAAGAAGGTATTTTCTTCCAAACCAAGTGAGGAAACCCTCATTTAAGTCTAAGAAAAGTGAATCAAGGCAAGTACTCTTCCAAGATCCTTCATGGATTTCCAAATACAAAATTTTTATGTTTATATCAAAGGTTGGATCATCATGTAGTATTTTTAAGTTTTATTCATAAGAACATGGAAGATCTATGTTTAAGTAAAATATATATACATGCACGCCATATATACACACACGGTTAACACACATAACAATGGTAGTTTATGCACAAGTAAAATGAAATATATATATATATATATATATATATATATATATATATATATATATACACACGGTCAGCATGTGTACAAGAATAGGAATTTATGAACAAATGAGATAAAATAAACATTCTTAAAACAAAAGTGTATAAAGTATGCACCTTTAGTTATTTGGTGATGTATTATGATGATCATCAAGTCTCTATTATATGTGTTCTTAGTATTTACACGTTTTTAAGATCATGTTCTTGACATAATATGTATGCATCATAAGCATGATTTATTTACATGATTTCAAGTGTTGTTGGATGATCATCATCTTCACATATCCATACATACACCACACTCATCATTTTCACGTATGTGTTCTTAGTATTTACATGTTTTTAAGATCATGTTCTTGACATGTTTATGTATGCATCATAAGCATGATTTATTTACATGATTTCAAGTGTTGTTATGTATGGCTCAAGGACATATTGAGTGCTTCACTTCAGTTTCATCATTCCATCTTCAAAGTGTATATCTAAATGATGATTATTGCTTAAAAAGGTGTACTTTTATGATTTCTATCATGTTTATACTTATGTGTTTTCTTTATGTCATAGTCTTGGAAATAAGTAAAATGAAAGAAGAAAATGTGTACATGTTATGGTAAAAAGGTACAATATATAACATGTATATAAAAAGGAAGGAAAATGAGATTTATACATGCATATTAAATGGCATAATATTCAGCCAATGGCCTTGATAGAGAAATGAAGTGTGACATTTTAAAGAGGTATATTATGAACATAAATATACATATATACATGACCCAATAAGGATGTTCAAGTTATAAATCACTTAATGTAGATTACATGTACATACAAATGTATTATTATACAAAATATATGTATGTGTTATATATATATAATCGGCCTAAGGCCCAATTAAATGACAAAAATGATTCAATTTACATGTTATGTTCATTTATATGTATAATGTATAATAATGACTAAAGTATAACATAAGTCATGTCTTTTCGGTTCCATGTTCAAGAAAATAGAATTTAAGGGCTTTAATCACCTAAGTAATGCAATATGAGTTATATATAGAGAATACAAATTAAAGAAGTGGTGTTGGGCGAAAATTACCAAAAAGGGGGCTGTTTTTGAGTCTTGGCCGAATGGAGACATGGTAGGGGTAAAAAGGGTATTTTCTGAAGTTATGAAATGTAGAATGTATCTAAGTAAGTGATGTTTGATGATAAGTTGTAAAAGGACCAACTTAACCTTCATTAGGCCAAATTCATCTTGCGTGACATAAAAATTTTGAAAAGTTATTTTATGGCATCACATGTTTTAAAAGAACATACACGAAAGAAAATAATAAACGCGAGACAATTGATTCCATCGACACACATTATGTTATGTTATGATCATGTTTATGTTATATTATAACGCCGGCCTGACATCGGGACCAGAGTGGTAGGTTTCATGGGCCTGTGTTTGCATTATGGTTGATTGTAACACTGGGCCTGGGACACGGTGTCTCCGTCATAATGCGTCACTGTTAGGACATGTACATATGTTTTATGCCGTACATGTACTATATAGGAAATCATTGGGTATGTCGTGCGTTATTATTTTTTATGAAAAGTGCTATAGCCAATTATGAAAGATTTTATGATTTCATGTTATGAAAATGCCATGTCTTGCAGGTCATGAAAATCCTGTTACGTTTATGGAAAGCCATGTTTTATGCATCATGTTGTGACCATGTTGTCTTTGGTAATGATTAGAATATTCTTAAGTTATGTTGTCCTTAAGTGGAACAAGGTAGACTATGCATGAAGATCTAATTTCTATAAGTGGTCATTTAGTTTAAGACATGGATTAGAATGCAAGCATGGACATGTATGTTAGTGATGGATTTAGGTAAGAAGTTATGATACTTACGATATGCTGTGAATCCTTTATGTTCTGTTTTATACTTGTATTATGCTACTTTATTTGTCAATGGAGACGTGCTTTATTATGTTCGTGATTACGATATCATCATTTATTACCCCATCTCCTCATGCATGATCCACATGACGATCTAGTAGGACTACTTGCTCGACGATTATGTTGGTTATCGATCATACTTGTCTTAAATCACTTACAGGGGACATGGTTCCAAAGATTTAGTGCGTAGACGGTGAGCCTCACATAAATTATCCCTGAGGGAGACGTACGCCAGGACTTAGTTTGGAGATCGATGCTTATTTTGTGTTGTATCACTTGGATATCGGATATACTTGTATTGTTATTATAACAATTTGTACTTTACCACATGTCGTATGTTTACTTTTATGTCGCTTTCGCTAATTCGATTTATGTTTTATGACAACATGCACATGTATGTATCGACGCCTTGTACTCCTCATAGCAGAGTACGGCGGGTGCACTGGGCCGAAACCCTAGTTTTGGGTGAGGCGCTACAGGTGGTATCAGAGCCTAGGCTCTAAATCCACAGCGGAAACAGTAAAGTAAACACTTAGAATTTAAGTGATGATTTTAAAACTTAAGTAATGATTTAGACAGAGATTTCAATCTTAGACTAGGTTGGCTAGAATAGATTAGGGATGACAGACAAAATAATCTTATCTTATTAAGAAATAGACGGATATAATGAAAACCCTAATAGTTAGAAATAATGTATAAGAATATGGGAAAAAATGACTTGAGTCAATATTTTCATTAAATATTTGTAATGGTTGTGTTGATATAAATGCTTTTAATATGATGTATTCACGACCGCGACCGAGAGGTAGACTGCATGTTGACAGACAACCTCAGTTACCTCCTGTTTCGCTGCAAACTCAGGTACCTTCGCTGGCAGGGCCAGTACCACATTAAGCTACGCCCGTACCTCCACCTCCACAGCAGCAGAGTTAGGGAGATTTTCAGCAGGCCGTCCTGCAGGCCTTGGTACAGATAGGGCAGGCCATCGGGAATAATGGCCACCAGTATCAAGCAGCACCCCCACTGCCTCCACCACTGCCCCCACCATAGCATGGTACCCGTTTTTTTATGGAGAGCTGAAGAAGGCCCGAGTGCCTAATTTTGAGGGCGGGTCTGATCCAGACATAGCTGAGCGATGGCTCAAGGAGGTACATATAATTTCAATTTGATTCAGGTACCAGAGGAGATGAAAACTCAGGTTATTAAACTTTTTCTGGTTGGAGATGCCAATCTGTGGTGGAGTACAAATTTGCAGCATCTCCCAGCGCCAATCACTTGGGAGCGATTTTTGAGAGAGTTCCATAAATTCTACATTCCTCCCCATGTTACTTTGCAGAAGATAGGGATGTTCGATTTTCTAGTGCAGGCACCTGGAGTGACAGTGGCGGATTACACAAACCAATTTACTGTTCTAGGAAGATATGTCCCAGCCATTATGGGAGATGAGCAGCTGAAGATGATCAAGTTTGAGAAAGGTTTTCATTCACATATCTGTACTGGGTTAGTGAATGCAAATTCGAGAGATTTCGGAGAGTTACTAGATGCATGATATCGCATGGAGTGCGATATTTTGAGGAGAGATGTAGAGTTTCGAAGCAAGAGGCCTTGAGGAGATGGAGGAGATAGGTATGGATAGTTGACCAAAGCACAGAGGAGACTCAGCGGCAGACCCCAGCCACGATAGTAGCCACAGCAGGCCCCACGGCCACAGTTTTAGCACCCTCAGTAGCCGCAGCAGCCCCCACAGGCACCTGCGATTCCGAGATGTCCTACTCGCCAGCGATAACATAGGGGAACTTGTTTATTTAAGACTAGAGGTTGTTTCAATTGTGGCAAGACTGGCCATTTGATCACATTGCCCTAAGCCACGGAAGGAACCCCTGAGAGCTGCACTGCAGTAGAAAGATGGCCGACGAGCCAATGCCCGAGTGCATGTGATGACTGACGAAGAGGTTTTGGATGCTCCGGATGTAGCGACAGGTATGTTTAATTTTTTTAAGTATGTGATAATTCTATGCTTATTTAGAAATTGACTATTAAATTATACATTGCCTCAGGTGCTATATTAGGGAATGACATGCCTGCCAACATATTTTTTGATAGTGGTGCAAGCCACTCTTTTGTGTCTAAGAGGTTCGCTAAGAACCTAATCAGGTGTCCGACATGGTTGGATATGCCTTATTGCGTTCAAGTAGATGGCGATCAGGTGATCATTTCGCATCATATATATGAGGATTGCGAGATCGAGATGGAAGGACAGAAGTTTGAGGCTACCCTTATTCCTATACAGATTGGGGACTTCGACATTATTTTGGACATGGATTGTAGGACCTGTATTGCACCACTAGAGGGGAGGGATGAACAGTGAGTGCGAAAAATTTGGTTTCTAAAAGTTTTTGACCCAAATTACTCACTTTTGAAAGCAGTTTCTGTTTTCATGTCCTTGTTTGAATTATTCAAATGACCTAGTTTTAGACATCTAAAAATTATAAAATTTCATGAGGATATACTCGCAGATGCTATGAGTGACTCACGAAAATTTCAAATTAAAACTCGTAGCCTAAAAAAACTTTATTCCTATTACTTGTTAAATCTAAACGGTCTAAAAATTAAATGATATGACCCTCAAGATGTATATTTTAATGGATTGAAACATTTTTTGAAAATTGCTTTGGGAAGCATGTCAACCACGTTGATGTTCTCAACCTTTGCAAATCTGAAAATTAGATTGCACTAGTCTAGGAACTATTAATGATTTATTCACTTATACTTATCCAAATGAGGTGAAACTTGTGCCAAATGAAAACTAGGATGTGTGGATATGTTTATGCAAAGTTTTATGATTTTTGAAATTTGTTTGCTATTTTTACCATTGCAATGAAAATGATGCAGAAAACTAGAAACTGAAAGTAAAATGCTGAAAAGTAAGAACACCAAGGATTTTATATTGGTTTGGTTAAAACAACCTACTCCAGTCTTCGAGGACACCTTCCTTGGTTATCACTAAACACAAAAAAACCTTACCACATGGGTGACTAGAGTTAAATACTAACTCCACCCTTTTTCGATCAAAACAATGAAATAAACCAATCACGAACACCACCACCGGTTGAATGAAGGTTTGATCACACCTTGATCAACCTTTTACAAGCAATAAACATGAATGGGTGGTATATCCAAAGCCTATATAATATTTAGAATATATGAACAATAGTCTTGAGACTAAGAAGAAGAGAAAGAAAAGAAGAAGAAGAAGAGAGTAGTCTAGCTTTTTGCACTTGAGAGAATATGAATTGTTGCTTGGCCTTGTCTTGCACTATCCTCCCTTTATCTCTCTTCGGCCGCCCCCTAGGGCTTTTTTCCTACCTTGAGAATTGTCTTTAATGTCTTTGGAAGATTTCCTTGTGTAGACGATGACACAATCTTGCTTACTTGGTGCAATATGATTGGAAGGATGACTTCACCTTGCTTAGTTGTCACTTGTTGATTGTCCAACTTGACACCCTTGTAATGAGCTGTAAATTCTAAAAAATAAATGAAAGCATGTGCTCAAATTCTAGTCAAATAATTACCATACAATCATACATTAATCCCCCTTCAATTTTGAAAGACAATCGAAGACCATTAAGGGGAAAAAATCGCCTAACTTAGTAGACATGTGCTGAAATTTTCAGCATGTGTCTCTTTTGAATTCTTTCCATATGTGGTGCCCCCTTCAATGTCACTAATCTTGGGTGCCATATCCTTCACCAATTGAAGTACCAAATAAGCTCCACCTTGGCTCCAACATGGATGTAGTAGGCGTGTAAGAGAGGCTGCACTTGTGCTGAAATTTTATTTTGGCAAGCTTTATCAAATAATGCACAATATTTACACATATATGGTAAATAATAATCATACCCATTTTGAATTTTCTAGAACACTTGAACATGTCTTGAATGTGTAAAAATTGTCTAGATACATGTTACACATATGCCAAAAAACGTTCCATGTGTGTATGTTCGTTGAAAACCGAATTTTCGACTTTCATCGATTACGCTCCGATCAATTTCAAACTTCTTACGCATATAATATATATTATGTCACACATAATACACATAAAATGAAGTTTATATTCAGCTCCAATAGTTGAGTAGAAAACGTCCATGTGCAAAAGTGAAATTAAGTTTGAATTCTCCACAAATCTAGGCTAAATTGTAGGTGATTTGTGTGTGCCAACATGGTATGACTTAGTGGCTAATTGTAACATGTAAGCCATGAAAGTTTTAAGCATTTTTGATTTATATGGGCTGACCATATTTATATGGCAAGTACATGACATGTCGGTGAAGTTTTGGTAGTCACCCGTTACGATAATTTTTCAGTTTATGACCTTGTAGCATGTCGTTATAATTTTGAAGTCACCATGACTTATATCATATGATATAAGACCTGAATATACTCATGAATATGAGGTATATATAGTGGTGTGACGTCGATGTACGTTTATAATATATGTGACGTGTCGGTGGTACGTCGGAATATAAGTATATAGTGCCTTTTAAAAAAATCTGGATATATAATATATATATATATACATATTAATATATATTAGGCGTGTGAGATGAAATGAGGAGAAGACTTTCCATTTTCAAATTTGTTGTCATATAGCTCTCTCCAAATATGTCTTCATTTAATGAACTAGTTTATTCATTAACTTAAGCACTTCACTTAATGAACTTGTTTAGTTCATTAATTATCAAACCTAAAAATAGTACAAAGACAACAAATGTTTGCCGTATGATGTAAGCTTTAACGCTTCATGCTTGTTAATAAATGCTTGCCATATGATGTAAGCTTTAACGCTTCATCGCTTGTTAGTACGACAATAATATATATAGGCATATAATGCATGTTTATCACATAAACGTGTCAAGTAATAATTTATTCAGTAGCATTTAAATCATGTATTTGTAAATCACTCAAACCCTTTTTCTCAACAATCTCTCCCTTTTGATGATTTGCAAAATAACATTGGTTCATGATTTAAATGTGATCGCTCTCCATACAATTATGCGCAAATTTAAATTTCGGATTTTGAAATTCATATCGCCGCGCTCCCCTAAAATCATGTTTCTTCTCTCCTCTTGAATCATGCTTTTCTGTCCCCCTTTATTTTGTAAATGTCATCAAAAGTGCAAGTAAGAATGGATGGAAATAGCAGTTTATAACATATCAGTGGAAATCATGCATTTTTTTAGTGCATCCTTAAGGGTTATTGATTCAACCCTTCGCAAATGTACCTTTTTGTTACCCAAACTTCGGTGACCTTCCTCGGTATTGCAAAAGGTGAGAAACAAGATGAAGAAGCAATGTAGTAGATGTTAGGTGCAAATCCGTTTGGCCTATGGCCGAGAATGCCATCATGCTCATGATAAGTTTTCGTTTTTCATATGTCTTTGTGTTAGTGATCATAGTGCGTGATCTAGATGCATTTTTGTTGTATGAATGTCGTGTGTGCATCAATGTTTTCCAGTCATATCTATATGGTACATGATTATACTTTGCATGTGAAAAAGCAGGAGTGCGATGAGATATAATGTGTGGTGTACTAGAAGTATTTTTAGGTTGTACACTTGTCTTGAACACATCCGGTTTCTTAGATTAAGATAGAATAAAGTTTGTAGCCTTATTTTGTACTTAATTATCTTCAACGTATCCTATTCCGGTTTTATCATTTTCATGCTTCTGAGAAAACAAAAGATGATCTAGCATACAAGTAATCGTACTGAACTATTTTACCATCTTTTCTAGATCCGTGTTTCTTGATTTCAAATTTGAAATCTCGTCTTTCATCTTAGTGTTCTCGGATATTAGGGAGGAAATATCAGATTTTAATGAATTTATCATGCAAGACACTCTTCTTTTGAATCGTTTAATTGAGATACAAGATTCGTGTTAGAAGATTCTAACAATTTCTTGTCTTCATTAAACGTTTCTTTTCTTTTGCAAGAGTCTTAGAAAACTTTTGCAACTCAAGATATTGACAAAATAAATCATCATAAGAGGGTTCAAAATCGGAATAAGAATCAGAGTTAGAAGATACCTTATTTGATGCCTTAGATGTAAAGCGTACTTGTGCCGTTTCTTCTTCGGTTCCTTCAGTCTCAAAATCGGATGAGTCACTCCATGTTGAGTCTTTGAAGGCTCTTCTTGTTCTCCTTTGTTTAGATTCTGAGACGTGTCTATTTTTGGTCCAATCTTTGTCACGCTTTGTTTGTTTGTCCTTGTTCGGGCAGTCATATGATAGGTGTTCAAGTTTTCCACATTCATAGCACTTTATATCTTTATTTTTATTTCTTCGATTCTTAGATGAAGTAGGATTAGGTTTGTCTTTAAGCGATTTTCTTATGATCTTTTTTAATCTTTTAGCCAACGTGATTAGTTCTTCATTATCGGAATCCGTGTCACTACCATCTATGCGATCATAAGAAGTAGAGACGTATTCATTTGATTTAAAGGCTATAACCTTATCTTGTTTAGAAGTAGATTTAGAATTTTTTAGAGTGTGTTTGTTTTCATATACCTTTAATGATTCGATTAATTCCTCCATTTTTATTGATCCTGTTTCCTTATTCTCTTCGATCGCCATGACTTTAGGATCCCATTCGGATGGGAGGCTCCTTAGCACCTTTTGTACCTTTTCCTATGTAGAAAATGCTTTTCCAAGAGACTCAAGAGAGTTGTAAATGTTAGTCAAGCGTAAATCCATATCAACAATAGATTCATTTGGCAATAACTTGAAAGATTCAAGAGTAGACTTAAGCATGTTTATCTTGGACTCTTTAAATTGACTAGTACCTTCATGTTTCATTTCAAGAATTCTCCACATCTCCTGCGCACTAGAGCAATTTGACACAAAACTCGATTTGCTTTTACTTAAACCATTTATAAGGAGTTTCATAGCCTTAGCGTTCATACTTAATCTCTTTTTAGCGTCTACTGTATACTCTTGCTTAGATTATACGACTTCTAATGTAACACCATCAATCGTAGTTATTTTAGACGAAATAAAAGGACCCTATTCTATGATGGACCATACGACTATATCAATAGCCATAAAGGAAAGTTTCATTCTAAGTTTCTATTGTATAAAAGACTCACCGTCGAAAAGAGGAGGCCTTACGCTTGACATTCCTTCTGGCTCGGTTTTGTGACTAGTGTATGCCATCTCACAAAGATCGTTGGATCCTCTTGTAGTGAGTGTGCCTGCACTCTGATATCACTTGGAGGACCTGTATAGCACCAATAGAAGGGGGGTTGAATAGTGAGTGCGAAAAATTTGGTTTTTAAAATTTTTGGCCCAAATTACTCACTATTGAAAACACTTTCTGTTTTCAGATCATGATTTGAATTATTTAAATGACCTTGTTTTAGACCTCCAAGAATTATAAACTTTGGTGAGGATGTACTCTCCGATTTTATGCATGACTCACAAAAATTTCAAATTTAAACTCCAAGCCTAACCCCTTGAAAATACGTTTTTGGTCAGATTGCGCAAATCTGCCAGAAATTGTACTCCGAATTGAAAAATTTATTCCTATTAATTGGTAACTCTAAATGGTCTGAAAATTTAATGATAGGACCCCCAAGATATTTATTTTAATGGTTGAAACAGTTTTTTAAAATTCATTTGGGAAGTATGTCATCCACGTTGATGTTCTCAACCTTTGCAAATCTGAAAATCAGATTGCACTAGTCTCAGAATTATTAACGTTTGATTGACTTATATTTATCCACATGAGGTGAAACTTGCGCCAAATGAAAACTAGGATGTGTGGCTATATTTATGAAAACTTTTATGATTTTTAAAAATTGTTTGCTATTTTTACCGTTGCAATGAAAATGATGCAGAAAACTGAAAATGGAAAGTAAAGTGCTGAAAAGTATGAAAACCAAGAATTTTATACTGGTTCGGTTAAAACAACCTACTCAAGTCTTCGAGGACACCTTTATCGGTTATCACTAAACACAACAAATACCTTACCACAAGGGTGACTGGAGTTAAGCACTAACTCCACCCTTTCCCAATCGAAACAATCAAACAAATCAATCACGAACACCACCACCGATCGAATGAAGGTTTGATCACACTTTGATCAACCTTTTACAAGCAATAAACGTGTATGGGTAGTATATCCAAAGCCTATATAATATTTAGAATATATGAACAATAGGCTTGAGACTAAGAAGAAGAGAAAGAAAAGAAGAAGAAGAGAGTAGTCTAGGTTTTTGTACTTGAGAGAATATGAATTGTTGCTTGGCTTGTCTTGCACTGTCCTCCCTTTTTATCTCTCTTTGGCCGGCACCTAGGGCTTTCTTCCTACCTTGAGAATTGTATTTAATGTCCTTGGAAGATTGCTTTGTGTAGACGATGACACAATCTTGCTTACTTGGTGCAATATGATTGGAAGGATGACTTAACTTTGCTTAGTTGTCACTTGTTGATTGGTCCACCTTGGCACCCTTGTAATGAGCTGTAAATTCTAAAATAAAGTGAAACAATGTGCTCAAATTCTAGTCAAATAACTACCATACAATCACAATTAATCCCCCTTCGATTTTGGAAGACAATTGAAAACCATTAAGGGAAAAAATCGCGCAACTTAGTAGACATGTGCTGAAATTTTCAGCATGTGTTCTTTTATATTCTTTCCATATGTGGTGGCCTCTTCAATGTTACTAATCTCGTGTGGCATATCCTCCACCAATTGAAGTGCAAAATAAGCTCCACCTTGGCTCCAACATGGATGTAGTAGGAATGTAAGAGAGGCTGCACATGTGCTGAAATTTTATTTTGGCAAGCTTTGTCAAATAATGCACAATATTTACACATATATGGTAAATAATAATTAGCCCTATTTTGAATTTTCTAGAACACTTTAACATGTCTTGAATGTGTAAAAAGTGTTTAGATACATGTTACACCTATGACAAAAACATTCCATGTGTGTATGTTCGTAGAAAACCGAATTTTCGACTTTTGTCAATTACGCGATTTTTCTCCGATTAATTTCAAACTTCTTAAACATGTAATATATATTATGTCACACATAATGTGCATAAAATGAAGTGTATATTCAGCTCCAATAGCTTAGTAGAAAACGCCCGTGTGCAAAAATGAAATTAAGTTTGAATTCCCCACAAATCTAGGCTAAATTGTGGGTGATTTGTGTGTGCCAACATGGTATGACCTAGTGGCTGATTGTAAAATGTAAACCACGAAAGTTTTAGGCATTTTTGAAGTATATAGGCTGGTCATATTTATATGTCAAGTACGTGACATCGGTGAAGTTTCGGTAGTCACCCAACACGATAATTTTTCAGTTTATGACCTTGTAACATGTTATAATTTTGATGTCACCATGACTTATATCATATGATATAAGAGCTGAATATACTCATAAATATGAGGTGTATATAGTTGTGTGACATCGACGTACGCTTATAATATATGTGACGTGTCGGTGGTACGTCGGAATATAAGTATATAGTGCCTTTTAAAAAAATCTGAATATATATAACATATCTATATTAGGCGTGTGAGATGAAACGAAGAGAAGACTTTCCATTTTCAAATTTGTTGCCATATAGCTCTCTCCAAATATGTCTTCATTTTATGAACTAGTTTGTTCATGAACTTAAGCACTCCACTTAATAAACTAGTTTAGTTCATTAATTATGGCATCTGAAAATAGTACAAAGACAACAAATGTTTGCCATATGATGTAAGCTTTAACGCTTCATAGCTTGTTAGTAAATGTTTGCCATATGATATAAGCTTTAACGCTTCATTGCTTGTTAGTATGACAACAATATATATAAGCATATAATGCATTTTTATCACATAAATGTGTCAAATAATAATTTATTCATGCATTTCGTAAGCACGTAGCATTTAAATCATGCATTTGTAAATGACTCAAACCCTTTTTCTCAACATGGATTGGTTGTTCTAGCATCATGCTTCGATCGACTGTTGAGGAAAGCGCATTGTAATCAAGGATCCGACTCGAGAGGAGGTTGTCTACCAGGGCAACTCTAAACTGAAGAAGATACTAAAGGATGTATATCTGACTGCAGCCCATGCATATCGAGCATTAAAGAAGGGAGATGAGGGTTTTTTGGTATATGCCCTCGGTGATGATCCAGAGATGCTTACACTTGACAGTATTCCGGTGGTCCAAGACTTTTCTGATGTATTTCATGATGACTTGCCTGGTTTACCTCTGGATAGGGAGATTGAGTTCTAGATAAATGTGGTACCAGGGCAGATCCTATCTCTAAGGCACCATATCGGATGGCTCCAGTGGAATTGAAAGAACTGAAGGTCCAGTTACAAGATTTGATTGAGAAGAAATTTATCCAACTCAGCGTGTCACCACGAGGAGCTCCAGTCTTATTCGTGAAGAAAAAGGATGGCAGTATGAGACTGTGCGTCAACTACAGAGAGCTGAATAAGATCACGATGAAAAATCAATATCCACTGCCTAGGATCGATGATTTATTCGATCTGTTGAGAGTAAGTAATTTAAACATTTAAATAATCAACATATAATGTGATTACGAATATGAATATAGCATTTGTCACAGGGTGCTAAGGTATTCAGTAAGATCGATCTTCGCTCCAGATATCACCAGTTGAAGATCAAAACCGATGATGTGGCCAAGACAGCTTTTCACACTCGATATGAACATTATTAGTTTCTGGTGATGGCATTTGGATTGACCAATGCCCCCGCAGCATTCATGGATCTGATGAATACCGTTTTCCGGGAGCAGCTGGTTAAGTTTGTTGTGATATTCATCGATGATATCCTTGTATATTCACCAGATATGGAGACGCACACTGAGCATTTGAGGATGGTACTGAGTATACTACGGGATAAGCAAGTCTATGCTAATTTCAGTAAGTGCAAGTTTTGGCTATGTAGTGTTGCATTTCTAGGTCATGTTGTGTCTGAGGATGATATCTCAGTGGACTCGAAGAAGATTGAGGTCATTATAGTATGGGTGAGAAAAACAAATGTGACCGAGGTTAGAGTTTCTTGAGACTTGTAGGTTATTATCAGAAGTTTGTTGAAGGATTCTCACGAATTGCAGTTCCATGGACTCGACTAACATAGAAGAAGACACAATGAGATTGGATTTCTGATTGCGAGCAGAGTTTAGTTGAGCTTAAGAAGAGATTGACATCAGCACCAGTATTGGCACAACCAATCTCCGGAGAGGGATTCATGGTTTATGGTGATGCTTCCAAGAATGGATTAGGTAAACAAATACCCAACTAATAATTTCGTAAATTCCTTATAAACATATGTGTGTTAACCCTTTTCTTGTAGGTTGTGTGTTGATATAGAAAGAACGGGTAATTGCGTATGAATCGAGACAGTTGAATCCCTACAAGCAGAGTTACCCCACTCATGATCTGGAGCTAGCAGCCGTTGTCTTTGCACTTAAGATTTGGAGACATTATTTATACGATGAGAGATGCGAGATTTACACGGATCATAATAGTTTGAAGTCTCTCTTCACCCAGAAGGAGCTAAATATGAGACAACGGAGATGGCTAGAGTTGATGAAAGACTATGACCTCGCGATCCATTACCATTCGAGTAAGGCGAGCAAGGGGGCAGATGCATTGAGTAGAAAGTCGAGTCACGCACGACAGACACCACTTGAGAAAGAGATCGCTGAGTTTGAGTTGGACATAGTTGATTCAACTGCGAGTGTTCTGGCTACACTAATAATTACGCCACTCTGATTGATCGGATTAAAGAGGCACAGAAGAGTGATACTAAGTTGATAAAGATTGTGGAGGATTTGAAAGAGGAATCAGGAAAAGACTTTGATATTCATACTGATGGCAGTCTATAGTTTCGTGACAGATTATGCGTTCCTAGGGTCAATGATCTTAAGAGAGAGAATCTGACTAAAGCACACAGTTTGAGATTATCGATCCATCCCGGTGCTACTAAGATGCATCAGGATCTCAAGAGAAATTATTGGTGGAACGAGATGAAGAGACAGATTGCAGAATTTATTGAGCGTTGTCTGGTATGTCAGCAGGTAAAAGTGGAGCATCAGCGTCCATCCGGTTTATTACAACCACTTGAGATTCCCGAGTGGAAGTGGGAACATATCACGATGGACTTCATCACTGGACTTCATAAGAACCGCAGCGAATATAATACTATTTGGGTGATTGTTGATACGCTCACGAAGTTAGCAAACTTTGTACCGATGTCGATTCAAATGCCTATGGAGAAGTTGGTGGGGCTGTATATGGATAGCATTGTGAGCTTACAGCGCCAGTCAGTATCGTTTGCGATAGATATCCACGGTTCGCATCGAGATTCTGGAGAGCATATCAGCGGGCCATAGGTACGGTGATCCGGATTTCACCTGCAGACAATTAGACAGTTAGAGCGCACCATACAGACTTTGGAGGACATATTGCGTTCATGCGCGTCAGACTTTAAGGGTAGCTGGGATAAGTCTATGAAGTTGATTGAGTTCTCATTTAATAATAGCTACCGCAATTTTATCGGCATGCACCGTTTGAAGCATTGTATGGTCGTAAGTGTTGATCACCGCTCTACTGGGGTGAGGTCGGGGAGAGAGCCATCATGGGTTTGGAGTTAGTGGAGAAGACCGTGGATAAGGTCAAATTGATACGCGATCAATTGAAAACAGCTCAGGATCGGAGTAAGAGTTGGGCAGACTCTAAAGGAGCCGGTCGTGTTCGGTGTCGGAGAGAAGGTACATTTGAGGATTTCTCTGACGAAGGGCGTCATGAGATTTGGTATTAAGGGGAAGCTGATCCCTTGGTTTATTGGTCCTTACGAGATATTGGACCGTGTTGGAGCAGTTGCATATCGGTTGGCGCTACTCCCGACACTGTCGCAAGTACATGACGTATTCCACGTATCATAGTTGTGACGTTATGTGCATGATCCGAGCCATATCCTTGAGCCGCAACGAGTGACTATCCACGGGGATGCTAACTATGAGGAGATACTGATACACATAGTTGATCGTAAGGAACAAGTACTAAGAAGAAGGTCGATTGCGTTCATGAAGGTACAGTGGAGAATCATACACGAGAAGCGACTTAGGAGCCAGAGCACCAAATGCATAAGCAGTATCCGCAACTTTTCATTTGAGTACGTAAGTTTTGAGGACGAAACTTTTTTATAAAGGGAGGAGAATGTTACGGCCGGAAAATTTATTCGTTATGTCGTAACATTTTCACTCTGTAGATTTAATTTCGTCATCGTGCATTTTTTAAACATTGCGATATGTCAAAACCTTAACGGATTTGATAACGAACATTATCGAACATACGGAAAACCTTAACTTAAAATTTGTCGTAACGACTTACGTATTAGGATAAATGAAATCGAACAAAAATACATCACACTATAAATTCCACTACACAACAAAACCCTACACACTTTTATCCCAATTATCACAATTTATCCTACATGGCATAAAAAGCCAAAAACTCCCATTCTTCCACCACATAGGCCGACCCTATAACAAACAAAATAGGATAAGACATCTCGTTTTTGCATTACCCTCTTACACACTCCTCCATTCTCATCATTTGCATAAACCTAACCCATAAAAGACAAGATTTTTCTCCCTCCTCTTCCCTCCTTATTTCGGCCGAATGTGTGTAAGGCTACACACTTTACATCTTTTTCATTTTTTCCAAACACACACAATGCTCTCCTCTTTCTCCTCCAAGAAAACCCAAGTCTTTAACTCCTCCATTCTTATTCTTTCGGCCGAGACCTCCAAGTGAGCCAAGGGATATTTTCTTCTTCATCTTACACCACATAAACACCTTCCATCTTGAGATTTATAAACCCTCTATCATCCAAGAGTGATTCAAGAAGGGTGTAGGACTTGGATTCAAAAGAAAACAAGTTAATAAACTCCATGAACTTAGGCTAGGTTCTTACATTTTTTATCTTCATGAGTTGTACACTAACTCTATTCTTCCCTTCTCCAAAACGTTGATACAAAGAAGGAGGAAGAAGGTACTTTCTTCAAAACCAAGTGAAGAAACCCTCATTTAAGTGTAAGAAAAGTGAATCAAGGCAAGTACTCTTCCTAGATCCTTCATGGATTTCCAAAGACTAAATTTTTAAGTTTATATCAAAGGTTGGATCAACATGTAGTATTTTTAAGTTTTATTCATAAGAACATGGAAGATTTATGTTTAAGTGAAATATATATACATACAAGCCATATATATATACACACACACGGTTAACAAAAGCTCATGCACAAGTAAAATGAAATATATATATATATACACACACACACACACACTATATACACATACACGGTCAACATGTGTACAATAATAGGAGTTTATGAACAAATGAGATAAAATAAACATTCTTAAAAGAAAAGTGCATAAAATATGCAACTTTAGTTATTTGGTGATGTCTTCTATTATGATGATCATCAAGTCTCTATTATATATGTTCTTAGTATTTACATGTTTCTAAGATCATGTTCTTGACATGTTTATGTACGCATCATAAGCATGATTTATTTACATGATTTCAAGTGTTGTTGGATGACCATCATCTTAACATATCCATACACACACCACACGACCTCATGGCCATATTGAGTACTTCACTTGAGTTTCATCATTCCATCTTCAAGATGTGTATTTAAATTATGATTATGGCTCAAAAAGTATACTTTTATGATTTCTATTATGTTTATGTTTATGTGTTTTCCTTATGTCATAGTCTTGGAAATAAGTAAAATGAAAGAAGAAAATATGTACATGTTATGGTAAAAAGGTACAATATATAACATGTATATGAAAAGGAAGGAAAATGAGATTTATACATGTATATTAAATGGCATAATATTCGGGCAATGGCCTTAATAGAGTAAAACGAAGTGTGACATGTTAAAGAGGTATATTATTAACATAAAGATACATATATACACGGCCCAATAAGGTGATAAAGTTATAAATTACTGAATATAGATTACATGTACATATAAATGTATTATTATAGAAAATATATATATTTATATGTACTACATATATTTTTTTATATAAAGCAATTTTATTCAGTATCTTCCCTTATGGTGGAGGGAAACCATATTACATCAAAGTCAAGTGTCATCGTAAGAGAAAAGCGAATGAAGAGAATAATTATGCACAACCTCCAGTCATATATGATATGCAGCATTAAAACCTTGTCAAGTAAAACCACCGTTGTGGATAAAACCTTGACTAAGGAAAAAAGCGTACATATTTATATGACTAGATGATTGAGTAAATAATGGATACAATTTTGAATGAGAAGAAAGAAACAAAAGGAACGTCGCTATTCGGCAAGATCCATGTCGGTTGTCTGTGATATAGATATACTGGAGAGCCGCTTCAATCATTTGTGTCAACTTCAAGCAACATACTGCCTTGACCGTCGCAGTTGCCAGCCAACACCTCGAGCAAAATCCACAAAATGTCTGTTAACACACCTATGAATGTGGTTTGTAGAATAAGCATGACGAAAGAAAGGAAACCATACCCAAGTTGCCCGTAGCCATTCGACCACAGGCAACCTCCAGTTGATATTGTTATATCGCCCAGGCCAAGTTGATACCAATCTGTGTTGTTGCCGTTCCTCGTAGCACTCAAAAAAAGAGAAGATGTTATCAAGAGACACAGGAAAATGAGCTACTAAAAGAAGGAGAATGCACATAAGGCATAATGTTAAGGAGACATACCAAGGCTGTCTACGCCAATGTTTGACATAGGCAACCCCCAAAGTTGAACGCCAACCCATCATGATGCTCATAGTCGGAAATTAGGAAGAGATGTATCCAAGATCAAGGAGCCTCGCACATCGCAAGGCAGGGAAGATTCGGATGAGTATATTATGGCTTCTGTAGCACGCAGTCCATAACGTGCTAGTGTATGCGCAACAGTGTTTGCCTCACGAGGGCAATAGGAGAGTGTAGACGCATTGAGGCACAGCAGCACGGTAGCCCTTCGTATATCCGCTAAACAAGATCCAGTATATTGTGAAGGATTGGCCAGTAAATTAAGTAGTGTTCGGCAATCAGTTTCAACATATAATCCGTCATATGTCATGGCATAAAAGAGAAGAGAGAATAACAAGGCCATTAGTTCAGCTGTAACAGGTGAGACACATGGTAGTGCAAAACAAACTGCCGATAATGTGAAAATGAACTAGCGTTCGAAGTCACATTAAGCGCTTTATGTGGGCAGCTGAAGGCGTTCGAAGTCACATGAAGCGCCTAATGTCACCCTTCATGCTTGTTCGAACTAAATCTGACATTTTCTCAGAAAAAGTACTTGGGTGTACGTGCCCATTCTAGGGAAAAGTACTTTTGACTTTGTGGACAACTTGAAGCGCCTAATGTAGGCATTCAAAGTGTTCGCACTTTTCATCAGAACACATGAAGTGCCTAATGTAGGCGTTCGAAGTGTTCTGACTTCCATACACTTCACATGAAGCGTCTAATGTAGGCGTTCGAAGTGTTCTGACTTCCATACACTTCACATGAAGTGCCTAATGTAGGCGTTCGAAGTGTACTGGATTCCACCAAGGCACATTCAGCGCCTAGAGTGAGTGTTCGAAGTATACTGACTTCCAACACACAACATGAAGCGCCTAATCTATCGTTCGAAGTGCCAAACTTGTGCAAAACATCAAAACTCTAACATATTCTAACATTCTCCCTCTTTTTGATGATTTCACAAAATACGTAACTTTTAAAGTTTGCTCCCCCTTAACATATGCTCCCCCTCACAAAGTGCGATATTTACTTTTCAAGAAGAGAACCAAATAATCCAACAAAAAACATTATCATAAACTTAAGCTATGCACGGTAAAAAAAATTTCCAATAAACACCGAAAGGAATGATAAGTTTCTAGACATCAAAAGATAAAAATTTTTCAATCCATCAGAAAATAAAGAGAAAAATCTACAGTCCACCGCCGGAGCCAGCACCACTTCCACCAGGGGGCAAATCCCCGAAACTGAACCGACTTGATGCATATTTTGCAAAACCACCCATTTGCTGACCACTTCCGCCAGCATGTCCACCTCCACTAACACCAGCCTCTGCATCTCCAACAGCAACAGCATTTCCAGTATGTTCTCCCCCTAAATCATCAAAATCAGGAGGAATGTAGGCCCATGGAAATTCACGGAGAATGGCTGCTTTAAGAGCTCCAAATCGATATTCATGTCGCGCAACTCTAAGCTGAAGTTGTTGAACAGATTGTTCCAGAGTCTGGATTCGTACAAGCAGCCCTGCATCAGTACTCGAACTTCCACCTTCCTGAGGCTCTTCTTCCACCTCATCAGCAATATCGGGCAGGGTGGTGGCTTTGCGTTTTTGAGAGTCGATGGCTTGGGCAATATTGTAATTGTCATATAAATCCGTCTTAGCCACCGAGGTGAGTTCATTTTCAGGAATGACAGTACCTTTTGATTTTAGAAGGATGGTAATAATATTTGCAAAAGGTAAAGCCTTGGAAGCTTTCCGAAGGGCAGCAAACATGACTTCAATCATAATCCAAGCAAAGTTGAGTTGGTTTTCATGTTTGATTCAGTAGGTGACGTAGAAATTTATGTTGCTTGGATTTCTTTGTCGACTTACCATTGACACAGTAAATGACAACGGCCAACAAGATGCGGTCCATTAGAGACATGTTCTGAGTCTTTCGTGAAGGAAAGAATCCCAGATCAAACTTTACATCTTGTTCACTAATTCTGTATTTACTGCTCCAGTCAAATACGGAAAAGTCACTCAGCCCTTCATTTCTTATCTTGAGGACATCACAGATTTTGGTAATAGAAAAACTAAGAGACGTACCATCAATGACAGTATTCAGAGAGAAGGAATGAGATGCGGATTGTGGAGTAACCCACAGATTTGCATAAAACATCCTGGTGTGCTCCCGGGAAAATTCCTGCATATCAATTCTGGACCAGAGAGAGGTCCATCCTTGATACTCAAGCAAAGAGATAAGTTGATCCATATTGCGAGTCTCAGACAGATCACTGAGACTCAGCAGCTTGAGTGGAATGATAGGCCGGTTGTTTGTGTGCCATTCTTCATTAAGCATATTGGAGTACAAAGATAAATGCACTCCTTTGTCCAAATGGCGGGGAGATTTCTTGATTTCTGGATCGAATTTCTTTAACCAAGGAAAATTTTCCTTGGTGAGCCCTTCACGAATAGATTTAAGTTCTTGAGGTTCCACAGTCCTAAGCCCAGCAGTTTGCTTGCGCCTATGGCTGCATGGGGGGTTTTTGAAGGGCCTGCTGAAGCTATTTGAGTGGAATGAGAGTAAGGTTTTGAGAAGAGAAGGAAATGGAGAAGGTGTGCAGGGACGTTTGGATGTGAGAAGAAAAAAAAATTGGAGTTATAAAGGACTGAAGGAAGATGAAGGGAAGAGTGAAGTAATGGAGGAAAGAGGGAGATGATGGGAGAGTGGGATAGTGGGAGAGGGATTTGGGGAGGAATAAGGAGAAGAAGTGAATAGGGAGTGGGAAACGGTCAATTCGTGGGAAAGAGGGAAGGAAGAAAATGGCGGCAGAGAATTGATGATCATTGAATGGCGCGAAAACTGAAGAGACGGCGGAAATGACAGTGAAGAACAGATAAGTACCCTGATAGTTAGATCACTTAAAATTTCAGGTAAAAACCGTAAGTTACAATTTTAGAAAGGCATGTCCGAACCCTAATCCAATACATCAGAAAATGTTTAGGACATGTGATAGGAGTGGAATCAGAAAGTAACATTAAGCAGTTGATAACGACCAAATTTACAAGTTTCGAGGACGAAACTTATTTTAAGGGGGAAAGATTGTTGCAGCTCGCTCCTGGGCTAGGTCGTACATTTTACAACGAATGTGTTGACTCATCAAAAGTTATGATATAAATAACTCAATTTGTTAAACCATTTAAATAAATAGATTTATGTAACTAAACAATACTCAATTCAATTAGTCCATACTATGGCTAAATGGGCTTTAAAAATAAAATTTAGAAATTCCACTCTACCCTCTCTCATGGGCCGACCGCCCAACCCTGCTGGAAACCCAAAACCCTATAACCAAACTAAAGGCCCTATGTCTAGATTGTTCTTTTTTTCAAAATATCTCTACACAAAACAATAAAATAATAATAATAAAAGAAGGAAAGAAATATCTCCCAACTAAATCATTTCCCCTAAAGCACTAAGGACCTAACCCTATTCTCCCTCCTCCCTCTCAAGACTGACGGCCGCCTCCTCCCCCAATGGAAAAATTTTCCTTCAATACACTTCACCTTCTCCATCCTTCCAATCCCTCTATATCAACAATTTCCCCTCAAGGCTCCATGGTTTTGTCATCAACCAATTCCACCAAGCTCACCACTAGATCCAAGAAGCAAGCTTTCTTTTCCCTTTCTCCATCAACGTCCGGCCAAGGAAGAAAAAGGAAGGAACCAGGTTTTGGTTCAAGAAAAACAAAGGTAAGATCCACTTACTATAACTCTTTGAGGAATTGAAGGTAGATTCAAGTAGCTTTCTATAGTTATGTTCTTTAAGCACTCTAAACTCATTATTCTTCTCGTTTCCTCATAAACCCGTCCACCACCACCAACAAAGGAGACACCACCGAACTCAAGCAAGAATAGCTCAACTCATCTTGAAAGACCCATCAAGAACAAAGAACTAAAGGCAAGTATTCTCCTTTTCGTTCTACTTAGAAATGTGTTAGAATGTTGAGATGTTACTGTTGGAATGTTGATAGGCAATTTTAAGAGTGAGAGTTGAACTTGAGGGTGTTTGAAATGTTAGTGCTAAAAATCTTCAAATGTTTAATTGTTGATGCTTGGTGTAGTATTATTTTATTAAGATGATGATGAAATATGGCTAGAGGTCAGGGGGGTACGGTTGAGGATTTTGGAGGCTACTCAAATGTAAGTCACCAACTAAGAGGATAAGATTGGAAGTATGAGCAAGGGCTAAATTGTTATATGGTTATATGAGTTCCTTCTCTTAATAAAATTGTTGAAATGAAAGTGAGCATTGGAGGAGAGGGCAACGTTTTTTTTTTCGGGCACTGGAGGAGAAAGTGATTCAAGATTTTAAATAATGAAATGAGAAGATAACGAATGGAGTATGAAGAATTGCTTATGACTAGATGGGTTTCTCTCTTGATGAAGAAGTTGAAATTAAGGGTGAACTTCAAAGGGGTAGGGGACGTTCTCCTCCTCGGCGGTAGAAGAGGAGAAGTCCAAATGGTAATAGTTGCTTCTTATGAAAAGAAAATTAATAAAAAGAAGGTGGTAGGATGAGACAAGAAAGGGTGTGTTTTGTTCCTTGTGAGAATCTTGAAAGCAGGTGTAGGAATTTATAATTATTGATAAAGTAAAGGAAGAATGGGGGAAATGGGTTATCTACACCCCACGGCTGAGACTAAAAAGATAATTAGTGGGTCTTAGTCCTTAAGCATTCTGTAAATTATTAGATTTGAGAATTGTGGCAACAAATGAATATTATATTGTTAGGATATTCAACTGTTGGTTATATCATTATGGTTGCTAACATGAACTCTCTTTTGTAGCTAAGAAGTGAAGCCAAGAAAAGGAGAAGGAACTATATTATTACTTTGTGATTTGCAAAAGAAATTGTAATTAAAGCAGACTTATGGACTGTTTTGTAGATAAATTATTTTGATGATGATTTTTATGATGATAAGCTAAGGACTCATCCTAGGATGGTACCATGGTTTGTGGAAGGTAAAAGAGAAAGAGGTATTTAAGCATGTCCAATGGTAAGTTTAAATATACTCTTCAATAGTTGGTCTATATGTTTCGAAATTTTGTAGGGGTAATATATGGTTACTTGGTTGAAATTCTTGCCATCGTGAGGTGTATGATAATACTAATAGACTTTAAGATGATTTAGGAGATCTATGCTCATAATTGGACTTGATTAAAAATGCGGAATCGTAGTAACGTAAAACAGCCCCAAAACATTTCCGGATAGGCCCCCTTATTACCGAAATTGCCCTTGTAATTAGGCTAAGATGATGAAACGTTGGTACCGTGCAAACCGGTGTCGTGTTAGTACTGATTGAGGACCGATTTCGGAGTCATAGTGAGGAAACAACTGTTTAAGGTGCTGGAATTTTCCAGCTTATAGCCAAATTTAAGAAACCCAGGATTAATTATAGAAAACAACATAAAGAAAATTAGAGACAAAGTTATTGACAGTTACGAAGTCCATTTCCTTGCATCATTTGCATATCATGACATTCTTTTGGAAAAGATCTTGCATGACTTTATTTTGAAAGTATAGTATGGTTTTAACAGTTAAAGTATGATGTCGATTTAAAAACCCGTATCGAATAAACTGTCATTATGTTTGATTCCGGTATCGTTATGGACCCGAGCGTAACATCTCCTTGCAGGTTGTCGGGGTAATGTACAGTTATCGTTATGGTTATCATTATGGACCCGAGCGTAACATCCTCTTGTAGGTTGCTGGGGTAATGTACAGTTATCGTTATCGTTATGGACCCGAGCGTAACATTCTCTTGTAGGTTGCCGGGGTAATGTACAGTTATGGTTATGGACGGAATCATTCATAATTGACTTTTTGTTCATACGGAGAAAAGATATGCCATGGCTATTTTAAAGTATGGTATTGTATGTTATCGCTTCTAAAGTATCGTACGGTATGGAATGTCTTCCAAAAGAAAAGTAACGTATTGTATCGTTTTCGAAGGTAATGTTTTCAAAGGTAGTATTGTATCGTGTCAGTATGGTATCATTGCAATGCATATAGCATCATTATGCATCATTTTGCATCATGCTAATCTGAAAAAAGTCTGATGAAGTAGTGCGCCAGGTAAGATAAGTTACAGTTACATTATGTTAGTTAGCAATTTACAGTTTTATTCAATGTTCTGATGTATTTCTTAGTAGATCGGGAAAATACTTGCTGAGTGATTTTAGTCACTCACCCTTTTGTCTCTCATATTTTTTAGAGCCTACGAAGCCGGAGATCAAATATATCGAGGATGAACCAAAACAGGAGTACCCGTAAGAAGGACACCTGCTTAGGTTTTGATTTTTCCACTGTTTGTGTGATGGTCTTTTGTGGAACGCTTAGGGTTATGTGATAACGATGTATTATGGGAATATTGAACGCCATTTTATTGGCTTACTATAATATATATAACATGTGCAAAAATTTGGAATTTAATCGTAGAAAAATCGGGTAATCGATAAACGTTGAAAATTCGGTTTTCTACGAACACGACACATGGAACATTTTTGGCATGGCATATAACATGTATCTAGACACTTTTTACATACCTCATACATTTTAAAGTGTTCTAGAAAAATCAATTAAGGGCTGATTGGAATATACCATATGTGTATAATTATATGTGCACTATTTTACAAAGTTTGCAAAAATAAAATTCAGCACATGTATATTCATCATCACACACCTAGACATCCATGTTGGACAATATTTGGAGATTTTTTGGCATCTTGATTGGCCAAGAATGAAGCATGCAATGTTGGTGACATAAAGAAAGGAGCTACACAAGGTAACATTTCAAACTTATGCCACATTTGTAACACATGCTGAAAATTTCAGCATGTGTGCATAGGCTGGCCGATTTTGCTACTAAATTATACCATATTTACCAATTTGAATTATGTGGATTAATTGAGAGATAGTATGGAAGTGTTTTGAATATATTATGGAATAAATAAAGTGATATATTTGAATATCAAACATGCTGAAAATTTCAGCATGTGTGGGAATGAATGTGGCCGAATTCTTGGCCCTCTTGGTGACTAATCTTTATTCCAAATTTAGTAGAAATAAATCAAATACAAATTTCAGCATGTGTGAGAATGAATGTGGCCGAATTCTTGGCCCTCTTGGTGACTAAATGATGATTGATTTCTTCTTTATTTTCAAGGAATGAATCAAATACAAACTTGGCAATAATTTCAATTATGTGAGAATGTTACACATGCTGAAATTTCAGCATATGGAGAAGCATAATGGTCGAAATTTAGCAAGGAAATTGTGATAAGTTGTCTTGTTAATTAAGTGGGATGATTATATGCTTTATGGAAATAATTTTATGGCTTATTGGTACATGTTCTTTAAGGTTTATTTTCAGATTTATCTAGTCATCAAATGATGATAACTTCCATCCAATCAATGAGTGCCAAGTAAGCAAGAGCTTAATGATCATCCAATGAGGAGTTGCCAAGTAAGCAAGGAAACGTCACCATGATGCAATATACTCTTCCAAGGACTTAGAAGATAATTTTCAAGAGGAAGAACAAGATATAGGGGGCGGCCAACTTGGATAAAAAGGAAAGAAGAGAGCAAACAAAAGACAAGAACAAGTCTTGTAAATTCAAAGTGCTAAAACGTGTTTCATCTCTTCTTTTACACTCTCTTTCTTTCTTCTCTCTAAAAGCATATTGTATTCATATTCATACATCGTGAATAGGCTTCTTACATACCACCCTATACTCTTTATCATTGTAAAAGATTGATCAAGGTGTGATCATCTTGCACTTGCAAGGTGGTGGTGTTCGTGATCATTGTATTCATATACAAGGTTTGTAAATGGTAGGAGTTGGTGTGTAACTCCATCAACCCTGTGGTAAGGTGTTATTTGTGTTTTGTGATTAGTGCTAACCGAAGAAGGTGTCCTCGAAGACTGGAGTAGGTTGCTTTAACCGAACCAGTATAAAATTCCTGGTGTTATTTACTTTCAGCACTTACCTTCAGTTTCAGCACTGTGCATCGTTTTTCATCACGTTATTAAAAATAGTAAACGAATTTCAAAAATCACAAAACTTTCCATAATCATAGCGACACGTCTTATGGTTAATTTGGCGCAAGTTTCAACCCTTTTGGACAAGGATAAGTCATCCAAACATCTAAAGTTCTGAGACTAGTGCAGCCTGATTTTCTAGCTTGCAAAGGTTGAGACTTAAAACGTATTTGACTAACTTCCCAAAAGCATTTTTCAAAACTGTTTCGACCCAATTAAATACGCATAATAAGGGGTTATTCATTAAATTTTCAGAGCATTTGGAGTTATGGTTTAATTGGAATAATTTTCAAATTAGACTACCGTTTCTGGCAGATTTGCGCAATCTGACCACAAACAATTTTTCAAGGGGTTAGAGGTTGAATTTTAATCTGAAATTTTTAGGAGATTTTCAGAACATCTGAGACTAAGTTCTCTTCAAATTTCAGAATTTTTGAAGACCTGCAACATAGTTTTCAAAACGTTTCAAAACATGTCCTAAAAACAGAAACTGTTTTCACAAGTTGGGTTTTTGATTTAAAACAATTTTAAAAACCACATTTTCGCACCCACTATTCAACCCCCCTTCTAGTGGTGCCTTGCAGATCCTACAAGTGGTATCAGAGTGCAGGAACACTCACAACTAAAGGATCCAGCGATCTAAGTGAGATGGCAACCAAAAACTTCAAAACCGAGCAAGAAGGTATGCCCAGTCAAAGGCCTCCTCTCTTTGACGGTGAGTCTTTCATTCAATGGAAGTTAAGAATGAAACTTTTGCTTATGGCAATTCACATTGATCTTTGGTCTATTATATAAGATGGTCCATTTGTTCCGCCAAAATTATCCACTGTAGATGGAGTCACACTAGAAGTTGTTAAGCCTAAACAAGAGTATACTAGTGATGATAAGAAGAGACTAAGCATGAACGCTAAGGCTATGCAATTACTTCTAAATGGACTAAGTAAAAGTGAATCTAGTTATATTTCAAATTGTTCTAGTGTTCAAGAAATATGGAGAATTCTTGAAATGAAACACGAAGGCACTAGTCAAGTAAAAGAGTCCAAAATCAACATGCTTATGTCCACACTCGAGTCATTTAAATTATTGCCAAATGAATCTATCGTTGGTATGGATCTTCGCTTGACTAACATTTACAATTCTCTTGAGTCTCTTGGCAAAGCCTTCTCTATGCGAGAAAAGGTACAAAAGGTCTTGCGAAGCCTTCCATCCGAGTGGGACCCGAAAGTAACGGCAATAGAAGAAAGCAAAGAAACTAAGTCAATTAAGATGGAAGAACTAATTGGATCACTTAAGGTATATGAGAACAAACTCACCATAAGGAAATCGGAATCATCATCAAAACAAGGTAAGACTATTGCATTTAAATCAAATGAATACGTCTCTACTTCTTCCGATCACGTAGATGATAGTGATTTTGAATCAGGCAACGATGACTTAATTTTATTGGCTAAAGGCTTAAGTAAATTCATGAGAAAGTCATTTAGAAACAAAACTAAGGCTACTTCGACTAAAAGAAATAAGAACAAGACAAATGACAAGGATGTTAAATGTTACGAATGCGGTAAACTTGGACATCTATCATATGACTGCCCTAATAAGGATAAGCAAACAAACAAACACCCTGACAAGGATCGAACAAAGAATAGACTCGTCTCAGAACCTAAGCAAAGGAAAAGAGCTCTCAAAGCCTCCACTTGGAGTGATATATCTGATTCCGAGACTGATACAGAAGAGGAGACTGCACAAGTATGCTTTGTGTCCAAAGCATCAAACGAGGTATCTTCTGACTCTGATTCTGACTCTGAGCCGTCTTATGATGATCTTTTTAGTCAGTATTTAGAATTTCAAAAATTTACTAAGACTCTCGCGAAAGAAAAGAAGCGATTAATTGAAGACAAGAAGCTATTAGAATCTTCTAACGAGAATCTTATCGCTCAATTAAACATTCAAAAAAAGAGTCGTCATGCATCATTAATGCATTAAAGACAGAGATCTCATCATTGACTACGCATAATAATTAAATGAAATCCGAGATTTCAAATTTGAAATCAAGGAATACGGATTTAGAAAAGATGATGAAACAATTTGACACGGGATCTAACATGCTAGATCGCATTATTTTATCACAAAAACACGATAGCGATAAAACCGGATTAGGATACATTGAGACAAATGCAGTATCCATTAAACCAACCAAGTTTGTATTGTCTAAAAAAGTAGACACTCCAAAAGAATATACGGCGTCTAAGATGACGCAAAGACCCCCTCTCCCCTCATCTTGTCATACTTCTTCTTCATATCATATGAAATATAATTTTTGTGCCATATAGATATGAGAAGAAACAAGTGATGCATACACAACATTCATTTCATCCATCTAGATCACACACTACGCACACCAACACAAGGACATATCAAAAACATGCTCCATACAATGCTTATAAAGGAGTTCTTGGCCAAAGGCCCAAAGTCCACTTACCACATGTCTACTACATTGCACCTTCTTCTACATTCTTGCAATTTGCTAGACCGAGAAGGATCACCCAAGTATGGGTACCGAAAGGTACTTTTACTAAGAGGTGAATAACTAACTCGTAAGGACCCAAAATTAAAAGGGTACCTAAATCACTTTTGTACATTGCAGGGAACCCACACATTAAAAGACAAATCTATCAAGTGGTTCCTTGATAGTGGTTGCTCGAGGCACATGACGTGTGACCCGAGCTTGTTCACAAAATTAAAGAAGGTTACAAAAGGCAGATCCGTGTCCTTTGGAGACAACAATGAAGGCAAGATCATCGGAAAAGGTACAATTGGAAACCCAAGCACCCTTCAAATCTCTAACGTCTTTTTGGTAAGCAACTTATCTTATAACCTTCTTAGCATTTCACAATTTATTGATAACGGTTTCGATGTGTGTTTTACTCATCCCTATTGCAATATCATAAATAGAGATGGAGAAATAGTGCTAAAAGAAAAACCGGAAGGAAACATCTTTACGCTTTCTATGGATGATATGTTAGATGCTAAGTTTAAGTGTTTCATGTCAAATGAAGCTAACGTAAATTTGTGGCATAGATGTTTAGGACACATTGGAATTTCTACACTTGAAAAACTCCAAATAAAGAACTTCATACGAGGATTGCCTACACTTGATTTAGACAACTTTCAGTTGTGTGAATCTTGCATAAAAGGCAAACAAACACGCGAGTCACTAAAACCTAAAAATGAAATAAGCACGACTAGAGTTTTAGAATTATTACACATTGATTTGTTTGGTCCTAGTCGCACTACGAGTCTTGGTGGACGTCACTATGCTTGTGTGATTGTTGATGATTTTTCTCGTTATACTTGGACATTGTTTCTTGCACATAAGGATGGTAATGCCATTGAGATTGCGAAACTAATAAAACAACTTGAAAATAAATATGGTGTCAATGTGAAAAGGATAAGAAGCGACAGAGACGATGAATTTAAAAACAAGGACATGATTTCATTTTGCGAAGAAAAAGGAATTAAACACGAGTTTTCGCCACCTAGAACTCCATAATTAAATGGAGTAGTAGAAAGAAAGAATAGGACATTACAAGAAATTTCTAGAACCATGTTGTGTGGGAATAAATTGCCTAGATTTTTGTGGGCGGAAGCCGTAAATTGTGCATGCTACATAGTTAATCGTTTGTCCATTAGAAAGAAAATTAATAAGATGCCTTATGAGACATTAAATGATCGCATGCCTAAAATTGATTACTTTTGTGTGTTTGGTTGTAAATGCTTTGTGTTAAATACGAAAGATAATTTGGATAAGTTTGAATCTAAATCAATTGAATGCATCTTTGTTGGGTATTCTGTGAATTCAAAAGCATATAGATGTTATGATCCTCTCACTAGACAAATTCTAGAATCTATTCATGTGAAGTTTAATGAATTTGGTGAGATTGATAAAGATAAAGAATATGATGATGATTTTGAATTGAAACCCGTGTTAAATGATGATGATGGCACGCATGATATGCATGATACACTAGAAATGCATGCTCACTTAGAAATGTATGAGAACATAGAAAATAATCAACCAAGATGGCATAGAGATCACCCACACGATCTCATTATAGGTGATATCACTCACGGTGTGCGACCACGTAGAAGAATAAATCCAGATGAAATAAATCAATTTCATGCCATGATTTCCGAAATTGAACCTAAAAATGTGCATGATGCTTTGAGTGATTCTTCTTGAATTGATGCTATGCATGACGAACTTAATCAATTTGTTAGAAATGACGTATGGGATTTAGTGCCACGACCACAAGATAAGACTATAATAGGCACAAAGTGGGTGTTTAGGAATAAAATGAATGAAGAAGGAAAAGTTGTTAGAAACAAAGCGAGACTTGTAGCACAAGGATATAATCAAGAAGAAGGAATTGATTATGATGAAACATTTGCACCCGTAGCACGTTTAGAAGCCATACGACTTTTACTTGCTATTGCTTGCATGAAAGATTTTAAACTCTATCAAATGGATGTGAAAAGTGCATTCTTAAATGGCTTTATACAAGAAGAGGTATACGTGAAACAACCACCCAGTTTTGAAGATTTGAAACATCCCGATCACGTGTACAAACTAAAGAAGGCACTATACGGTCTAAAGCAAGCACCTAGAGCATGGTATGATCGTTTTGCTACTTTCCTTTTAGAAAATGGTTTTAAAAGAGGCACTATAGATAGTATTTTATTTTTAAAACAAGATAAATCGAATTTACTCATTATTCAAATTTATGTTGATGACATAATTTTCGGCTCCACTTCACATAAACTTGTTGAAGATTTCGAAATTTGCATGAAATCGGAATTTGAAATGTCTATGGTTGGTAAATTAAATTGCTTTCTTGGCTTGCAGATTAAACAAACGGGTAAAGGAATACATATTAGCCAAGTTAAGTATATAAATGATATGATTAAAAAGTTCAATTTTGAGAATTTAAAACCGTCACCCACCCCTATGAGTGTCACCACTAAATTAGACAAAGATGAACATGATAAGGATTTTGATAATGCCTTATATAGATCTATGATTGGCTCTTTGCTATATCTTACTGCTAGTAGGCCTGATATCATGTTCAGTGTATGTATGTGTGCACGTTTTCAAAGTCAACCTAAGGTGTCTCACTATAATGCCGTGAAAAGAATATTCCAATATATTAAGCACACACCCACCTTAGGCATTTGGTATGATAAAGACTGCGAATTTAACTTGCATGCCTACTGTTGCAGCCCGCTCCCGGGCTATGTCGTACATTTTACAACGAATGTGTTGACTCATCAAAAGTTATGATATAAATAACTCAATTTGTTAAACCATTTAAATAAATAGATTTATGTAACTAAACAATACTCAATTCAATTAGTCCATACTATGGCTTAATGGGCTTTAAAAATCAAATTTAGAAATTCCACTCTACCCTCTCTCATGGGCCGGCCGCCCAACCCTGCTGGAAACCCAAAACCCTAAAACCAAACTAAAGGCCCTATGTCTAGATTGTTCTTTTTTTCAAAATATCTCTACATAAAACAATAAAATAATAATAATAAAAGAAGGACAGAAATATCTCCTAACTAAATCATTTCCCCTAAAGCCCTAAGGACCTAACCCTATTCTCCCTCCTCCCTCTCAAGACTGACGGCCGCCTCCTCCCCCAATGGAAAACTTTTCTTTCAATACACTTCACCTTCTCCATCCTTCCAATTCCTCTATATCAATAATTTCCCCTCAAGGCTCCATGGTTTTGCCCTCAACCAATTCCACCAAGCTCACCACTAGCTCCAAGAAGCAAGCTTTCTTTTCTCTCTCTCCATCAACGTCCGGCGAAGGAAGAAAAAGGAAGGAACAAGGTTTTGGTTCAAGAAAAACAAAGGTAAGATCCACTTACTATAACTCTTTGAGGAATTGAAGGTAGATTCAAGTAGCTTTCTATAGTTATGTTCTTTAAGCACTTTAAACTCATTATTCTTCTCGTTTCCTCATAAACCCGTCCACCACCACCAACAAAGGAGACACCACCAAACTCAAGCAAGAATAACTCAACTCATCTTGAAAGACCCATCAAGAACAAAGAACTAAAGGCAAGTATTCTCCTTTTCGTTCTACTTAGAAATGTGTTAGAATGTTGAGATGTTACTGTTGGAATGTTGATAGGCAATTTTAAGAGTGAGAGTTGAACTTGAGGGTGTTTGAAATGTTAGTGCTAAAAATCTTCAAATGTTTAATTGTTGATGCTTGGTGTAGTATTATTTTATTAAGATGATGATGAAATATGGCTAGAGGTCAGGGGGGTACGGTTGAGGATTTTGGAGGCTACTCAAATGTAAGTCACCAACTAAGAGGATAAGATTGGAAGTATGAGCAAGGGCTAAATTGTTATAGACAAGTTCCGGAGGTGCTCTTCCTATCAACAAGACTCCCCGCATAATCGGAATCACAATATCCTCTTAAATCAAAACACGCATTCTTAGGATAAAATAGACCAAATTTCAAAGTACTTCTAAGGTATCTAAGAATGCGTTTTACCGCAATAAAATGCATCTCCCTAGGATCACTTTGAAATCTAGCACATAAACACACTACATGTAAAATATCGGGTTTACTAGCCGTCAAATAAACTAGACTACCTATAATGCCACGATACAAGGTTACCTCGACATGCTTTCCTTTCTCATCCCTGTCAAGCTTGGCACTTGTGCTCATAGGTGTGTTTACCTCTCTTCCTTCACCAAAGTTGTACTTTTTGAGCAAGTCCTTTGTGTATTTGGTTTGGGAAATGTACACGCCTTCTTCGGTTTGCTTGATTTGTAATCCAAGGAAATAGTTAAGTTCGCCCATCATGCTCATCTCGAACTCACCTTGCATAAGACTAGCAAATTGCTGACAAAGACAATTGTTAGTAGCACCAAAAATAATATCATCAACATATACTTGAACAATTAAATGATTTCTACCTTGTTCTTTTATGAACAAAGTAGTGTCAACTTTACCTCTTGAAAAACCATTATTAAGAAGAAAAGTACTTAACCTCTCGTACCAAGCTCTTGGAGCTTGTTTAAGACCATAAAGGGCCTTTTTAAGTTTGAAGACATGATGTGGTGAATCATGACATTCAAACCCGGGAGGTTGTGCAACATACACTTCTTCTTGAATAACACCATTCCAGAAGGCGGATTTAACATCCATTTGATAAAGTTTAAAATCCTTATAACAAGTATATGCTAACAACATCCTAATAGCCTCAAGCCGTGCTACGGGTGCAAATGTCTCATTAAAATCGATACCTTCTTCTTCACGGTATCCTTGAGCAACTAACCTAGCCTTGTTTCTAGTGACATTACCTTGATCATCCATCTTGTTACGAAAAACCCATTTCGTACCAATAATAGGATGATCGTGTGGTTTGGGAACTAACTCCCAAACATCACTTCTTTCAATTGGTTTAATTCTTCTTGCATAGCCAAGATCCAATTTTCATCAAGAAGTGCATCTTTAATATTCTTAGGCTCTATAAGAGAGACAAATGCATTCTCTCTATATTGCCTTCGTGTGGTGATACCCCTATTTAAATCACCTATGACCAACTTTTGTGGGTGAGAACTTTTGTGCTTAAATGATCTAGGAAGATTGGAGGCATCTCCTCCAACTTCCTCAAGATCATGTTCCGGAAGTGATGAATCTTCATCATTCACATGAATCTCATGTTCCGGAATGTGTGATGCATTATCTACATTTTGTGTATCAACATGAGTATGAGAAATATTCTATTTGACTCACTAAGTTCATGCACACAAGGTGGAGGAGTACCTTCAATAGGTTCTACTCTCAAGTCAATGAAGATGTTTCCATTTGGAGGATCATCAACAATCTCTTGTTGAGGAACAACCATAGGAATATCCTTAAGAATTTCTTCTTGAGGAGTCACATCTTCATTTTCTTCAAAATCCTCATTAAGTTTAGGTTCGTCACTAAGTGACTCATTAAACTTAACATGGATTGATTCTTCCACCTTTTGACTCCTTTTGTTGAAAACAGGAAATGCCTTACTATTTGAGGCATAACCTAAAAAGATACCTTCATCCACTTTGAGGTCAAGTTTGTCCAAAGTATCCTTGGTATGAAGTATGAAACACTTGCAACCAAAGACTTTGAAATACCCAATGTTGGGAACTTTTCCATTACAAAGCTCATAGGGTGTCACATTTAGGTATGGTCTCAAATACACACGATTGATCACATGGCAAGCGGCATTTACCGCTTCGGCCCAAAAATATTTGGACAAAACGAACTCATTCAACATTGCTCTACACATTTCTTGTAGAGTTCTATTCTTTCGTTCGGCCACACCATTTTGTTGAGGAGTTCTAGGTGCCGAAAGGTCATGAGAGTATCCTTTGGATACACAAAACCTTTCGAAATCACCATCAAACTCACCACCACGATCACTACGGATGGTCTTAATGGTGTCACACATATGATTTTCCAATCGTCTACTTAAACTCATAAACTCACTACATGCATCACTTTTCTTAGCAAGAAACATCACCCATGTATAACGAGTATAGTCATCTACTACCACGAAGGTATAATGTTTACCGCCCAAACTTTTTGTTCCAACGTCCCCATACAAATCCATATGAAGCAAGTGTAGGGGTTTGGAGTGGAAATATTTGTCTTGGGTTTGAAGCTTGTTTTCACAAGCTTCGCTTTTTGACAAGTGTCACATAAGTCATGGTTTTCGAAATTCATTTTTGGAAGGCCTTGGACTTTATCATTTTCGCAAATAAACTTAAATGTTTTGAAACATACATGTCCGAGACGTCTATGCCATAGTTGCGTCAAATCATTCTTAGCAACTAAGCAAGATACATTTTGAGAAACCAAATTGTTGATGCTAAGTTTGTAAATATTTTTGAAACGCAAAGCCTCAAATAAGATATTATTACCCTTTTTCACAACACACTTTGTTTTCAAAAACGTTACCTCATAATTAGCATCACATAGTTGACTGACACTTATCAAGTTAAACTTAAGACCTACAACATATAAGACATCACTAAGAGAGAATGAATCGTTACCCACAATACCATGTCCTTTGATTGTAGGATCTGTAAGGCACCACTAGAAGGGGGGTTGAATAGATGGTGCAGAAAGTGTGGTTTTTAAAATTTCTTTAAACTTGAACAATTCAAGTTCTGAAAACAGATTCTGTTTTCAGGACCAGTTTTAAAACGTTTTTAAAACTAGGTTAGAGGTCTCCAAAAATTATGAAATTTTGAGAGAACTTAGCCTCAGATGTTATAAGGGTCCCCTAAAAATATCAAATTAAAATTCAACCTTTAACCCCTTCAAAAACCGTTGGAACTCAGATTGCTCGAATCTGCCAGAACCGGTAGATGGTTTTGAAAAACTTATTCCTATTTGTGTGAACGTCCAAATGCTCTAAAAATTTAACCACTAACTCCTTATATACTATATTTAATTGGGTTGAAACAGTTTTGAAAAATTATTTTGGAAAGTAGGTCAACTACAATCAAAGTCTCACCCTTTGTAAGTCTGAAAATCAGACTGCACTAGTCTCAGATCTTTTGATGTTTGATTGACTTATACTTATCCAAAAGGGTTGAAACGTATGCCAAATTTACCCTAGAATGAGTGGGTATATTTCTGGCAATTTTCGTGATTTTTGAAAATCGTTTACTATTTTTACGGATGCGAACAAGAAGGGTAAACAGTGCAGTAACTGAAAAGTAAATGCAGAAAGTAAATGGCACCAAGAATTTTATACTGGTTCGGTTATAAACAACCTACTCCAGTCTTCAAGGAACACCTTCCTTGGTTCACACTAATCACACACACGCAGTACACCTTACCGCAGGGTTGATAGAGTTACACCTAACTCCAACCCTTTACAAACCTTGTATGACGAGTACAATTTACACGAACACCACCACCTCGCAAGAATGAAGATTGATCACACCTTGATCAATCTTTTACAAAGATGTATAATGAATGGTGGTTTATCTCAAGCCTATTCAATATTGAAAGATAAAAACAATAGGCTTTACAAGAAGAGAGAAAGAAAGAAGATGTAGGAGAAGAAGAACTAGGCTTTTTGATCTCTTTGAATTGCAATGCTTGTTGTTGTTTTGTTTGTTCTCTTCTCTTCCTTTTTAATGATGCAGCCGTCCCCTTGGTATATCTCCCCCTCTTGAAAATTATCTTTTAAGTCCTTGAGAGAGTGTAAGACATCATAGTGACAAGGCCCTGCTTACTTGGCATCTTCTTATTGGATGATCATTTAGTCTTCGCTTACTTGGCACCTCCTTATTGGTTCAACGTTGTCATCATGATGACTTGGAAAAAAATCTGAAAATCACACTTAACCATGTGTCAAAATCATCACACAATACCTTCCATAAATCAAGAGATACATCACATAACTTTCAAGACAAAAAAATCCTTCCTACACAAGGCAAAAATTCGGCCATAAGTAGTCTTGCCATGCGGAAAATTCAGCATGTGCAACATTCCTTTTCTTTCAAAAATAATATCCAATTTACCTTGATTTTTTTCTTTAAAAATTGAATCACCAAGTTATGGTAAGTATTGCTATCACATAACAAATGAACTTGGACACATTTTGGCTCTCAAATTCGGCCACAAAGTTGTACACATGCTGAAAAACTTTCAGCATGTGTGATATACAAAATATCACCATTTATTTATTTAAATAATATTCAAAACCTTTCTATTTCTTCTTCTAATCAATCACATAATAACAGATGACAAAATATGTCACATTTAAGAGCAAAATATCGGCCAGCTTGTGTGTAGTATGCTGAAATTTTCAGCATGTGACATAAGAGAGATATATTTTGAATTCTTACCATTTGTAGCTTCTCTCTTCAATTCACCAACATTGTATGATTGATCCTTGACCAATCAAGATGCCAACAAAGCTCCACATATGCTCCAAATCAGCTGTAGGTGACGTTGGAATGTGTATGTGCATGTGCTGAAATTTATTTTTGCTAACTTTGTAAAATAATGCACATTTAATAATACACACATGTTATATTCCAATCAGCCCTTAATTTAATTTTTTTAGAACACTTTAAGATGTATATCATATGTAAAAAGTGTCTAGATACGTGTCACATGATGCACCAAAAACGTTCCATGTGTTGTGTGCGTACAAAACCGAATTTTTGATATTTATCGATTACCCGATTTTTCTCTAATTTAAATTCCAACTTTTGCACATGTTATATATATTATGTTATGCATAATATATATAATATATACTTTAAATCTCAGCACTTGGCTGGTTTAAAGTGGTACCATTAGCATGTGACAAAATTAAACTTGGAATCTTCACATTTTGGCCTTAATGTGGAGTAATTTGTGTGTGCCAACATGAAAAGTATTTTTGGCTGATTTTTCTGTCATGTGCACGAAATTTTAATCCATTTTTGATTTATATGGGCTTGCCATTTATTTATGGCAAGTACGTGACACGTTGGCGAAGTTTCGGTATTCGCCCGATACGACAAATTTCGGTTTAGAACCTTTTTTTCGTGTCGTATTTGATTTGTCATCACCATATCTTATATCATATGATATAAGACCTGAATATACTCATAAATATGAGTTAAGTATAGTGGTGTGACGTTAACATACGTACGTAAAATATATAACGTGTCGGTAGTACGTTGGAATACATGTGTATGTGCCTTTTTAAAAAAAATCTGAAAATGGGTGTAAAATATGTATATAGCCGTGTGTATTAAAGATGGGGAGGAGGAGAAAACTTTCCTTCCTTAGCTTTGTTGCCTTTGTGCCTGTTCCAAATATGACTTCCTTTAATGAACTACTTAGTTTATCAAACTAAGTACTTCACTTAATGAACTAGTTTAGTTCATTAATGGTGGCACCTGAAAATAGCATAAACACAACAAATGTTTGCCATATGATGTAAGCTTTAACGCTTCATGGCTCGTTAGTACATCAACATAATATATAAGCTAAATAAGGCAAGTGATGGCAAGATATCATGCATACATGTACACGTTTATATATATGCTTGTATACGTTTATATATATATCTATGCATTCAAGTTACTTATTTTGAAATCACTCAAACCCCCTTATCTCTACAATCTCCCCCTTTTGATGATTTTCAAAATAACTTGTGTACATGATTTAAATGCTATCTCTCCCCCTTGAACCATGCACAAATTTGAAGTTTGAATTTCGAATTTCAAATCCGGCTCCCCCTTGATTTGTGCAATTAACATCAATCAGTGTCTCTCTCCCCCTTAAATCATGTTTTTCTATCCCCCTTTATTTTGGAAAGTAAATCAAAAGATTCATGTCAAAAAGGTAGGAAAATCAAATCACGTCAACTCAAATCATATCTACGGGAATCATGCCTAATTTAGAACGAAGAGATTCATACATGGCTTGATTTAAGGCTTTTGTAAAGATATCCGCTACTTGTGCTTCTGTGCGTACGTGATCTATGACAATATCACCATTGTTTACGTGATCACGAAGAAAGTGATAGCGTACTTCTATATGCTTAGCCTTAGAATGTAACACGGGATTCTTAGACAAATTTATGGCACTCATACTATCACAATATATAGGAATTTTATTTACAGTAATTCCAAAGTCCGAAAGTTGTTGTTTTATCCACAACAACTGTGTGCAACAAAGGCTAAGAGCCATGTACTCAGCCTCAGTAGTGGACAAAGCAACACTTCCTTGCTTTTTGGAAAACCATGAAATAAGGGAATTTCCTATAAATTGGCAAGTTCCGCTCGTGCTTTTTCTATCTATTTTGCAGCCACCATAATCTGCATCAGTGTAAGCATGTAAGTCAAGTGTAGAATCCTTATCGTACCAAATTCCTAAGGTGGGCGTGTGCTTAATATAACGGAATATTCTTTTTACCGTATTTAAGTGTGACACCTTAGGTTGACTTTGAAAACGAGCACACATGCATACACTAAACATGATGTCAGGCCTACTAGCAGTTAAATATAGCAAAGAGCCTATCATAGATCGATATAATCCATTATCAACGCCTTTACCATGTTCGTCTTTGTCTAATTTAGTAGTGACACTCATAGGGGTGGGGGATGGTTTCAAATTTTCAAAATTAAACTTTTTAATCATGTCATTAACATATTTTGCTTGGCTTATATGAATTCCTTTACTCGTTTGCTTAATCTGCAAGCCAAGAAAATAATTAAGTTCACCAACCATAGACATTTCAAATTCAGATTTCATGCAATTTTCAAAATCTTTAACAAGTCTATGTGAGGTAGAGCCAAAAATAATGTCATCTACGTAGATTTGAATAATAAGCAAATCTGATTTTTCTTGTTTCAAAAATAGTGTACTATCTATAGTACCACGTTTAAAATTATTTTCTAAAAGGAAAGTAGCAAAACGATCATAGCATGCTCTTGGTGCTTGCTTTAGTCCGTATAGTGCCTTCTTTAATTTGTACACGTGATCGGGATGTTTCAAATCTTCAAAACCGGGTGGTTGCTTCACGTATACTTCTTCTTGTATAAATCCGTTTAGAAATGCACTTTTCACGTCCATTTGATATAATTTAAAATCTTTCATGCAAGCAATAGCAAGTGAGAGTCGTATAGCTTCTAATCGTGCTACGGGTGCAAATGTTTCATCGTAGTCGATTCCTTCTTCTTGATTATATCCTTGTGCTACAAGTCTCGCTTTATTTCTAACGACCTTTCCTTCTTCATTCATTTTGTTCCTAAATACCCACTTTGTGCCTATTATAGTCTTATCTTGTGGTCGTGGCACTAAATCCCATACATCGTTTCTAACGAATTGATTTAGTTCGTCATGCATAGCATCAATCCAAGATGAATCACTCAAGGCATCATGCACATTTTTGGGCTCAATTTCAGAAATCATAGCATGAAATTCATTTATTTCATCCGAGGTAATTCTTCTACGTGGTCGCACACCGTGAGTGAGGTCGCCTATGATGAGATCATATGGGTGATCTCTATGCCATCTTGGTTGATTATTTTCTAAGTTATCATGCATTTCTATGTGATCATGCACTTCTAGTGTCTCATTCATATCATGCATATCAAAAGAATCATTATCTTCATTCAAAACGGGTTTCAATTCAAAATCATCTTCATATTCCTTATCTTTATCAATCTCACCAAATTCATTGAATTTAACATGAATAGATTCTATAATTTGTCTAGTGAGAGGATCATAACATCTATATGCCTTCGAATTTATAGAATATCCAACAAAAATGCACTCAATTGATTTGGATTCAAATTTATCTAAATTATCTTTTGTATTCAAGACAAAACATTTGCATCCAAACACACGAAAATAGTCAATCTTAGGCATGCGATCATTCAAAATCTCATAAGGCGTCTTGTTTATTTTCTTTCTTATAGATAGGCGATTTACAATATAGCATGCACAATTTACGGCTTCCGCCCACAGAAATCTAGGCAATTTATTTTCGCAAAGCATGGTTCTAGCGATTTCTTGTAATGTACGATTCTTTCTTTCTAATACTCCATTTAATTGTGGAGTTCTAGGTGGCGAAAACTCATGCTTAATTCCTTTTTCTTCGCAAAACGAAATCATCTCTTTGTTTTTAAACTCACCGCCTCTATCGCTTCTTATCCTTTTCACATTTACACCGTATTGATTTTCAAGTTGTTTAATTAATTTAGCAATCTCAACGGTGCTATCATCCTTATGTGCAAGAAATAAAGTCCAAGTATAACGAGAAAAGTCATCAACAATTACGCATGCATAGTGACGCCCACCAAGGCTTGTAGTGCGACTAGGACCAAACAAATCGATATGCAATAGTTCTAATATTCTAGTCGTGCTTATTTCATTTTTCGGCTTAAATGACTCACGTGTTTGTTTGCCTTTTATGCAAGATTCACACAACTGAAAGTTGTCTAAGTCAAGCGTAGGCAATCCCCGTACTAGGTTCTTTCGTTGAAGTTTTTCTAGTGTGGAAATGCCAATGTGTCCTAAACGTCTATGCCATAAATTCACATTGGGTTCATTTGACATAAAATACTTAACTTTAGCGTCTACTACATCATCCATAGATAGCGTAAAAATATTGCCTTCTCGTTTTCCTTTTAAAACGATTTCTCCATTTTTATTTATTTTGTTGCAATAAGGGTGAGTAAAACACACATTAAAACCATTGTCAACAAATTGAGAAATGCTAAGAAGATTGTAGGATAAGTTGCTTACCAAAAATACGTTGGAGATTTGGAGTGTGTTCGGATTACCAATCGTACTTTTTCTGATGATCTTGCCTTCATTGTTGTCTCCAAAGGTCACGGATCCGCCTTTTGTGACCTTCTTTAATTTGGAGAACAAGCTCGGGTCACCCGTCATGTGCCTCGAGCAACCACTATCAAGGAACCACTTTATTGATGTATCTTTCGATGTGTGGTCTCCCTGCAATGTGAAAAGATGATTTAGGTACCCTTTTAATTTTGGGTCCTTTCGAGTTAGTTAATCACCTCTTGGTAAAAGTACCTTTCGGTACCCATACTTGGGTGATCCTTCTCGGTCTATCAAATGGCAAGAATGTAGATGAAGGTGCGATATAATAGACATGTGTTGCATGCACTTTGGGCCTTTGCCCAAGGACTCCCTTATACTCATTAAATGAAGGACGTTTTTGATATGTCCTTGTGTGTGTGCGTAGTGCGTGGATGATATGAATTCCGTGTATGCATTATTCTCTTCTTTTCATATCTATAAGGTATAAAGTTATATTTCACATGATATGAAGAGATGGGGCGTGAGGAAGGGGGCGTTTTCCGCGTCATCTTAGACGCCACTTGCGGCTTAGGGGTGTCTACTTTCTTAGACACAAAAAACTTGGTTGGTTTGGTTGATACTTCGTTAGTATCAACGTATCCCAGTCCAGTTTTGTCGCTGTCATGCTTTTGTGATACCCTGTATCAAACTGTTTCATCATTTTCTCTAAATCGGTATTCCTTGATTTCAAATTTGAAATCTCGGATTTCATTTCATTATTTTGAGTGGTTAATGATGAAATCTCAATCTTTAATGCAGTGATGACGCATGATGACTCTTTCTTTGAATCGCTTAATTGAGCGACAAGATTCTCGTTAGAAGATTCTAACAGTTTCTTGTCTTCAATTAATCGTTTCTTTTCTTTAGCGAGAGTCTTAGTGAATTTATGCAATTCTAGATACTGACTAAAAAGATCATCATAACAAGGTTCAGAGTCAGAGTCAGAATCAGATGATACCTCATTAGATGCTTTGGATGCAAAGCATACTTGTGCGGTCTCCTCTTCGGCCTCAGTTTCAGAATCTGATGAATCACTCCAGGTGGAGGCCTTTAGAGCACGTTTCCTTTGTTTGGATTCTGAGACGAGTCTATGTTTGTTCCGCTCCTTGTCAGGGTACTTAGTAGTTTGCTTTTCTTTATTTGGGCAGTCATATGATAAGTGTCCGAGTTTGCCACATTCATAACATTTAACGTCTTTATCGTTTGACTTGTTCTTATTTCTCTTAGTAGTAGTGCCCTTATTTTTGTTTCTAAATGACCTTCTCATAAATTTTCTCAATCCTTTAGCCAATAGAATTAGGTCATCATTATCCGATTCGGAATCACTATCCTCTACGTGATCGGAGGGGGGGAGACGTATTCATTTGATTTAAAAGCAATAGCTTTACCTTGTTTAGATGATTCCGATTTCCGAATGGTGAGTTTATTTTCATAAACTTTAAGTGATCCGATTAGTTCTTCCATCTTTATTGATTTAGTTTCCTTGCTTTCTTCTATTGCGGTCACTTTTGGGTCCCATTCAGAAGGAAGGCTTCGTAGGACTTTCTGTACCTTTTCCTGCATAGTAAAAGCCTTACCAAGAGACTCAAGAGAGTTGTAGATGTTAGTCAAACGAAGATCCATATCTACAATAGACTCATTGGGCAATAATTTAAAAGACTCAAATGTGGACATGAGCATGTTAATTTTTGACTCTTTTACTTGACTCGTGCCTTCGTGTTTCATTTCTAGTATCCTCCACATTTCTTGTGCACACGAACAGTTTGACACATAACTAGACTCACTCTTACTTAATCCGTTTAAGAGTAGTTGCATAGCCCTAGCATTCATACTAAGTTTCTTTTTATCATCACTCGTATATTCTTGTCTAGATTTAACGACTTCTAATGTGACTCCGTCTACAGTGGATACCTTAGATGGGACATAAGGACCATCTTCAATGATTGACCAAAGATCTATATCTATAGCCATAAGAAAAAGCTTCATTCTAAGTTTCCACTGAATAAATGACTCACCGTCGAAAAGTGGAGGCCTTTGGCTCGACATACCTTCTTGCTCGGTTTTGAGATTTGTGGTTGCCATCTCACTGAATCGTTGGATTCCTTGAAGTGAGTGTTCCTGCACTCTGATACCACTTGTAGGATCTGCAAGGCACCACTAGAAGAGGGGGTTGAATAGATGGTGCGGAAAGTGTGGTTTTTAAAATTTCTTTAAACTTGAACAATTCAAGTTCTGAAAACAGATTCTGTTTTCAGGACCAGTTTTAAAACGTTTTTAAAACTAGGTTAGAGGTCTCCAAAAATTATGAAATTTTTATAGAACTTAGCCTCAGATGTTATGAGGGTCCCCTAAAAATCTCAAATTAAAATTCAACCTTTAACCCCTTCAAAAACCATTGGTACTCAGATTGCTCGAATTTGTCAGAACCGGTAAATGGTTTTGAAAAACTTATTCCTATTTGTGTGAACGTCCAAATGCTCTGAAAATTTAACCAATAACTCCTTATATACTATATTTAATTGGGTTCAAACAGTTTTGCAAAATTCTTTTAGGAAGTAGGTCAACTACAATAAAAGTCTCAACCTTTGCAAGTCTGAAAATCAGACTGCACTAGTCTCAGATCTTTTGATATTTGCTTGACTTATACTTATCCAAAAGGGTTGAAACTTGTGCCAAATTTACCCTAGAACGAGTGAGTATATTTCTGGAAATTTTCGTGATTTTTGAAAATCGTTTACTATTTTTACGGATGCGAACAAGAAGGGTAAATAGTGCAGTAACTGAAAAGTAAATGCAGAAAGTAAATGGCACCAAGAATTTTATACTGGTTCGGTTATAAACAACCTACTCCAGTCTTCAAGGAACACCTTCCTTGGTTCACACTAATCACACACACGCAGTACACCTTACCGCAGGGTTGATAGAGTTACACCTAACTCCAACCCTTTACAAACCTTGTATGACGAGTACAATTTACACGAACACCACCACCTCGCAAGAATGAAGATTGATCACACCTTGATCAATCTTTTACAAAGATGTATAATGAATGGTGGTTTATGTCAAGCCTATTCAAGATTGAAAGATAAAAACAATAGGCTTTACAAGAAGAGAGAAAGAAAGAAGATGTAGGAGAAGAAGAACTATGCTTTTTGATCTCTTTGAATTGCAATGCTTGTTGTTGTTTTGTTTGTTCTCTTCTCTTCCTTTTTAATGATGCAGCCGTCCCCTTGGTGTATCTCCCCCTCTTGAAAATTATCTTTTAAGTCCTTGAGAGAGTGTAAGACATCATAGTGACAAGGTCTTGCTTACTTGGCATCTTCTTATTGGATGATCATTTAGTCTTCGCTTACTTGGCACCTCTTTATTGGTTCAACGTTGTCATCATGATGACTTGGAAAAAAAATCTGAAAATCACACTTAACCATGTGTCAAAATCATCACACAATACCTTCCATAAATCAAGAGATACATCACATAACTTTCAAGACAAAAAAAAATCCTTCTTACACAAGGCAAAAATTCGGCCATTAGTAGTCTTGCCATGCTGAAAATTCAGCATGTGCAACATTCCTTTTCTTTCAAAAATAATACCCAATTTACCTTGATTTTTTATTTAAAAATTGAATCACCAAGTTATGGTAAGTATTGCTATCACATAACAAATAAACTTGGACACATTTTGGCTCTCAAATTCGGCCACAAAGTTGTACACATGCTGAAAAATTTTAAACATGTGTGATATACAAAATATCACCATTTATTTATTTAAATAATATTCAAAACCTTTCCATTTCTTCTTCTAATCAATCACATAATAAACGATGACAAAATATGTCACATTTAAGAGCAAAATTTCGGCCAGCTTGTGTGTAGTATGCTGAAATTTTCAGCATGTGACATAAGAGAGATATATTTTGAATTCTTACCATTTGTAGCTTCTCTCTTCAATTCACCAACATTGTATGATTGATCCTTGACCAATCAAGATGCCAACAAAGCTCCACATATGCTCCAAATCAGCTGTAGGTGACGTTGGAATGTGTATGTGCATGTGCTGAAATTTATTTTTGCTAACTTTGTAAAATAATGCACATTTAATAATACACACATGTTATATTCCAATCAGCCCTTAATTTAATTTTTTAGAACACTTTAAGATGTATATCATATGTAAAAAGTGTCTAGATACGTGTCACATGATGCACCAAAAACGTTCCATGTGTTGTGTGCGTACAAAACCAAATTTTTGATATTTATCGATTACCCGATTTTTCTCTAATTTAAATTCCAACTTTTGCACATGTTATATATATTATGTTATACATAATATATATAATATATACTTTAAATCTCAGCACTTGGCTGGTTTAAAGTGGTACCATTAGCATGTGACAAAATTAAACTTGGAATCTTCACATTTTGGCCTTAATGTGGAGTAATTTGTGTGTGCCAACATGAAAAGTATTTTTGGCTGATTTTTCTGTCATGTGCACGAAATTTTAATCCATTTTTGATTTATATGGGCTTGCCATTTATTTATGGCAAGTACGTGACACGTTGGCGAAGTTTCGGTATTCGCCCGATACGACAAATTTCGGTTTAGAACCTTTTTTTCGTGTCGTATTTGATTTGTCATCACCATATCTTATATCATATGATATAAGACCTGAATATACTCATAAATATGAGTTAAGTATAGTGGTGTGACGTTAACGTACGTACGTAAAATATATAACGTGTCGGTAGTACGTTGGAATACATGTGTATGTGCCTTTTTAAAAAAATCTGAAAATGGGTGTAAAATATGTATATAGCCGTGTGTATTAAAGATGGGGAGGAGGAGAAAACTTTCCTTCCTTAGCTTTGTTGCCTTTGTGCCTCTTCCAAATATGACTTCCTTTAATGAACTACTTAGTTTATCAAACTAAGTACTTCACTTAATGAACTAGTTTAGTTCATTAATGGTGGCACCTGAAAATAGTATAAACACAACAAATGTTTGCCATATGATGTAAGCTTTAACGCTTCATGGCTCGTTAGTACATCAACATAATATATAAGCTAAATAAGGCAAGTGATGGCAAGATATCATGCATACATGTACACGTTTATATATATGCTTGTATACGTTTATATATATATATATGCATTCAAGTTACTTATTTTGAAATCACTCAAACCCCCTTATCTCTACATTGATTTGGCCTTTGCTACCACCAAAGTGGACAACTCTTCCATCTTGCATAATGAGTCTATGGAAGAGACGTTTGTCTCCCGTCATATGGTTGGAACACCCACTGTCCACGACCCATTTGACCTTCTTGTCTTCGCTTTCTCCATTGAGTGCTAGGGCCTACAAAAGAACCATATGAAGTTGGTACCCTTTTTGTTTTGGGTCCTTGAAGGTTAGTTACCTTCATTTCGCCTTTCGGCACCCACACAAGACTTCTGTTATTTTTAGCCCTACATTATCTTTCTACATGACCTTTCCTATTACAATAAAAACATGTAGGAGTATGCTTGTGAGATTGTGCATGTTTGTGCGAATGCTTTTGTGTAGGCACATATCGTGTTTTCTTTTTAGGGACAACCTTCTTTGGAATCGAAGAAGGTTTTTGTTTCACGACATGAACCAAAGGTTGTGATACCTTTGGTACATTAGTCTTTACCTTAGGCATGTGTCTTTGTTTCTTCAATGAGGTTTTATACTCCTTGACTACTTGTGCTTGTTCCTTTTGCTTTCCCTTCTTAGATGCGTACATGGCACTAGGTTTGATTTTAGCTTTCACGTTTAGCCTAGATGCATCCTTAACCTCTACCTTTGTAGCACTTACCCTTGAATCATTTTTCTTCTCATCAAGGGCTTGAGCACATGATTTCATCAAATCATGTTTCTCTTCAAGTGCAATCACATGCATGGTCAAAAATATGTCATGCTTAAGTTGTAATGCAATGTGATCTTCTAACGTGTCATTATATTCATTTAAACATGCTCTAAATTCCTTCTTGACACGTTTATATTTCAAGTCTAAGAGGTCATTTTCTTGCACTAAATCATCTCGTTCATCAATTAATCTATAGTGAGATGAAATATTGCATACCTCGATGTCATTGTCGATGGCCATGAGTGTAAAGAACTCCTTGTCAAGATCATCTTGAACCACACCGGTGAGTGCAAGATCATCATGGTCGCCATTGTCGCTTTCGGATCTTGAAAGAATGCTCTCCTAATGAGCTACTTCCGCTTGCAAAGCCTTCTTCCTTTGGTAGATGGCCTTCTTGTCCTTGAGTTGCGGCTCCTTCACCCGACAATCCTTCATGAAGTGACCAACTTCCCACACTTGTAGCATTTATTGTCTTGGTCCTTCACCTTGTCCTTGGAGAATTTATCCTTGATGAATCTTTTCGCTTCATCCTCATTCTTTCGTGCAAAACATCGGAATCTTCTAACAAGAAGTCCGACTTCATCATCCGAGTCCTCCGACTCGCAAGCAAGAGCTTTTGTAGAATGGTGAATGGGGTCGTTCTTCTCTTGCGAATCTAGAGGAATCTCATAAGTGATGAGATTCCCATATAGATCGTCCAAGGTAATGGTCTCCAAATCCTTGGACTCCTCGTTGGAGTAAGAGAGCTGTTCAAAATAGCAAGAGCTTCGCTATTTGTGGCAAACTGTAACTCCTCTTCAGGAGTAGGATCATCAATATCAATAGGAATAATGGAGCCTTTTGAAACTTCTCCCCGTATCCTGTACCCACATGAACGTAAATATGTATCCATGTTGGACTTCCAGAGTGGGTAGTTTAAAGGGTCAAACATTGGAACCTTGACATGGACACTTGAAATAGAAGGGAGAAGTGTCTCTTGCCTCCTTCTTCTTGAGGCATCTCCACTAGGAGAACTAGCATCATCAAAAACAAAGGGATCCATACTATGAAGATCAAATCTTGCTATTTGAACTCAAAATCACAAGATGTAGCTCTGATACCAATTGTTAGGTCCTTAGAACACACTAGAAGGGGGATTGAATAGTGTGTTCACCAAGTATGGATATTTTCTGGATATTTTTCGTTTTGGAGTGCAACCAATACTTGGATGTGTTCTTTAGAAAGAATAAAGACTTGCAAGAAAGTAAAGAACACAAGTATGTATAGAGGTTCAAGTCAAATGACTCTACTCCTCTACCTTCTTGGTTTTTCACAAGAAGGATTTTGAAAAAGGGGATTGTTATTTCAATGGGGGAACAACAATCAAAAACAAAATGCAACAAATGGAAAAATTAGACAACACGCCTAGACCACAACCGAGAGATCTAACCCTTTGAAGTCTAGCCTCTAAAGATCTTCTTTGCCCTCAAAGAAATCTTGTAGGGAGCATAGTGCACCACAACACCAAAGTCCACTTTACTAACCTGTGACGGCGAACCCTTAATTGTGGTGAAAATCCTTGAGCAACTAGATGAGGAATGGGCTGCACAAATTTACGACCTTGCATGAAAGTACACCAAGTGTATATATGGTCACGAAACCGCTCAAATAAGTGCCGATAAGAAAAGTTGCTATCTCCAAATCTGATGGAGGTATACTCTTTCCAAATAACCCAAACTACCAATGATGGTATCACTGCCCGCAAATTACCAGCATGGTAGCAGCCGAAGCTTGACGCCACCAACAAATTAAGTACGCTGGAATGGTGGACTGACAAGGCATAGGACCCAAAAATAATACTGCATTTTCAACCCACAAAGATTTGACTGCTGGGCATTGTAAAAATATATGATCCTTAGTATCCGGCTGTTGTAAGCAAAAGACACATTATGATGGATAAATAGTCTGCCATGCACGAAGATTATGGGTTAAAGGGAAGGAACGACACCATAACCGCCACAAAAACATTTTCGCCCCCAGGGGAGAGGTTGGCCACCAAATATACTTGGAAGAATCAAACAAGGGGGATTCCGCATGAAACAAGGTATATGCTGATTTGATGGTGTAATGGCCGGTAGTGTCAGCAACCCAGTTAAGGCCATCCGGTGTATATTCGACGTTAGCATGCATGTAAGAATGACTATCACAAATTCTTTTCCAAATGGTTGAATCATAAATATGAGCATAAACACCGCTCCGCTGGCCATATTTTGCGCAGCTGAAGGAGGCCCATAATGAATCGGAGGTATGATATTTCCACCAGAGAAGGCCATCATATACTCTTTGTATCATGTCTAAGTTTCTTACACTTAATCCTCCATTCTCAATGGGACGACACACATGTTCCCACGATGCCCAATGATGTCCACCATTCCACAAGAATGCAGACATTTTCTTATTCAAGGCCGTGATGACACTTTTGTTCAAACTTGAACTTGCGATGATGTGAATTGGCATAGTTGCTAGGACATGCTTGATGAGGATCATCCGTCCTGCTATAGATAACAATTTCGATGACCAAGCATTAAGACGCATGTCAAAATGTGCTAATAAAGCAGTGCAATATGAAGCTCTATTAACTCCTTTATGTAAGTAGGATCCAAGGTATTTAATTGGCAATACCGCCAAACGCATACCAAGTTCTCGCGCCACTCTTGGTCCACCCACGGACTTTCCAACCACCAACTGACTTTTGTGAAAGTTAACCAATTGTCCTGAAGCCCACTGATAGGTATCCAAAAATTGGCAAAATTTGTGCATGTTTGCAAGGTTGCCATTCAGAAAGATCACTAGATCATCTGCAAATCCCAAATGAGTTATCGATGGTACCCGTCCCACATGAAAGCCATGCAACTCACCCGAACTTATCAACGTTTTAATGCCACATGAAAAACCTTCTGAGGCCAAAATAAATAGCAATGGCGATAATGGATCACCTTGTTTTACCCCCCGCGTGACAGGGAAGAATCCCACAGGCTTACCATTGATGAGGATTGAGCAACGGGTAGCAGCTAGGTTATTCAATATGTACTACATATATATATATATATATATATATATATATATATATATATATATTGGATAAAGGCAATTTTATTAAAGTTGAACCTCACTTATGGCGACAGAAAACCATATTACATCAAGGTTTATCATACGTAAAAAGTGAATGTAACGCAGTAATGATTGTCAGCCTCCAATCATATATGATATGCCGCATTAAAACCTTGCCAACTAAAACCACCCTTGTGGATAAAACCTTGTCGAAGGAAAAAAACCGTGCATTTTTATATCATTGGAGTGTTGACTAAATACATATATTTTAAAAAATGCAGTAGGGAATAAACAGCAGTGTCATCGTATGTCTCCAACCAATGCTGTTTAAGCATGACGTCTCAGGGTCTGCCTCTAAACACTGTAGCGTTTTTGCCATCCCATCCATCATAGAGTATAAAGCATCCAAAATTGATCCTCAGCAAAAGATATTCAAATATCAGCTGGCAAATCAATATCTTAGAAACAAATGCTATAAATATATTATAAGGAACGTACCTAATCGCCTGCATCAGATGGATGCAGGTGAGAGAAAAAGATATGTCCAAAGTAGATGTCATCCCCGGATGTATGGTGTGTGAATATCCGTCAGCAAACTGCCACGCGCCATTGGCGGAAGGTCAACCCGTCGAACAAAAGTGCATAGGCGTTCACTCATCATTCCATGTTGTGCCAGGAAATGTGCTACGCTGTTCCCCTCCCTCGGTATATATGAAAGTTTGACGGCCATGCAGTTCAGCAACATCAACAAACGAGTATGATCCCTACCCAGTCGGGAGGCTAATGACACCGAAGTATTGATCATATCTAGCAAAGGCTTACAATCTATCTCAATGCAAACCCAATGAAGCCTCGTGTTGCAAAATAAATAAGAAAGAATAATACTGCCTACAACTCTGCATGTAAAGGAGTCAAAATCGGCAAAGGAAAACAAATAGCCAAGACAATTTGACCCTCGTCATTTTGCATAACCACCCCTGTAGCTGCCCCTCGACGTCCTGCTGCGGCATCTATGTTAAGTTTTAGCTTGCCAGTAGGTGGCAACCTCCATCACATAATCTGTATTTTCCTTGATCGCAAAGGCAGCGAGTATCTTGTAGTGATCAAAACCTGAATGGAGTCCGCGATCTTGCTCCCCGAAGTAGACGAACACCAGGTATATATGGCTACTCTTATTCGTTCTGAAGATGTAATATTGACAAGGTTTCATCCCCAAAATATACTGCTGCATATTCTTTCCAAATGGACCAAGATGTCAGCATTGGAACTACAGCTTCTAATTGTCATGTCATATTAGCCCTTGTTGCTCTCCTCCGCCATGCATGCAAATATTGCTTGAAAGATAATCCTATTAGCATCTGCCCAAAGAAGATCGAAGAGAGATGCCTCCATATGTCACGAACCACTGAACATGTAAAGAAAAGATTATTTTGATCCGCTGATTGCCTTCGACAAAAAATGTAACACTTTGGGTTAGCTAGTAGCCACGCGCAAGTATTATCCAGTAGAGGGAGCGCGTTGCACCACAATCGCCACAAGAACACTTGGCCTTGAGGAGAAGTCCCAATCCACCATATATAGCGGCTGTAAAGAGAAAAGTAGCCCTGCGTTTGACAGGAAGAATAAGCATTGTGAAGTGTAAATTGACCATGCTCATAGTCCACCCAAGATAAACCATCCGGTGTAGCGTGTACATGTGGCTCACAAAAAGAAGGAATGTTACACAATCGTTTCCAATCCGCAGAATCATATATAGATGCACACATATCACCTCTGATCCTATACTTCTGCCTGAGATACTGAGCCCAAGTCGACGTTGATGTTTGATACATCACCACAACTTTTTGCGATTTAATTCCTTGATAACACTTTTAGGGAGCCTGGCACTAGCTATTATATGTAAAGTCATGGCTGATAGAACAGACTGGATGAGGGTTAATCTGCCTGCCATACTGAGAAGCTTCTGCGAACAACGTGTTAAACGAGCATCAAAATGAGCTAGCAGAGATGTACAGTACTGCGATCGATTAATGCCCTTGAAAAGATAGGAGCCCAAATATTTAATAGAAAGGGTATTCACACACATATTCAAGATCGATAATGCGCGATGAGAAGAGGCACTACCACCAACAACCACTTGGATTTTATGATAGTTAACTAATTGTCATGAAGCACGCTGATATTGTTCTAAGAAATCCTTGAAGACTTGTAAATTATTAACTGAACCATTTGGGAAAATCAACAGATCATTGGCAAATCCGAGATGCGTCACCACCGGCACACGGCCACTTCTAAACCCTGTTAAGCTTCCACTTTGAAATAATGATTTTAATCCCCTAGAAAATCCCCCAAAAGCTAGTGTGAAAAGTACAGGGGATAATGGATCCCCCTGCTTCCCTCCCCCCCCCCCGCGATGGTCGAAAGAGGCCACATAGCTTGCCATTAATCAGAACTAAGCAGTGGGTCGAATCCAAATTATTCAAAATGAGTCGGACAAATCTATAATGGAATTCAAACCGCAGGAGCACTGGCTCAAGGTATATCCAAGATACACGATCGAATGCCTTTGCCATATCCAACTTAATCATTACCTGCCCTCCGCGACATTTACAATCTAAAATATGAACCATTTCTTTTGCCATCAACACTTGTTCTGAAATATTGCGGCCAGGCATAAAGCCTGCTTGCTCCAGAGATATCAATCGAGGCAATAACGCGGATAGGCGAGAAGAAATAAGATGAATAACAACCTTTGAAAGAAAATTCATGAAACATATCAGCCAAAAGTCTGCGAAGTTTTTAAGATTGGACGTCTTGGGAATCAAACATATCGACGAGGCGGCCATCGCCCGAGGGACCCGAATACCCAAAAAGAACTCTTGGACTACAAGCAACACATCTAATTCCAAAACCTGCCAAAAGTGTCGATAAAACGAACCTGGGAACCCATCAGGACCTGCTGCGCTAGAGGGACTCAGTTGCCACACTGCTCTTTTAACCTCATCTGCCTGCGGCAACGCTAGAAAGTTATCATTATCTGTCTCTATCAAAACCTGTGGAATATTTTGCAGTATTGTGCTATGATCGTCTGTAGTCTCTTCACTGAATAGTAAAGCAAAAAATATGATCGCTTCCTCTTCTATATCCGACACAGATTCGCAGTCAGTCCCATCAGCTTTCTGAATAGAGACAATAGCCTGCTTCCGCCTCATTGACTTGACTATTTGGTGGGAGTATGATGTGTTAGCTTCTCTTTCTTTTAGCCACTTTAAGTTGGCCTTTTGTTTCCAGAAGAGATAAGATCGAGTTTGTAACTTTAAGAGCTTGGCCTTGGCAAGATGATATGCTACCCGAGTATGTTCAGTTGGAGATGCATCATAGACCCTCTCTGCACCGATTGTTTCCTGTTCTGCAACCTATAACTCACTAAAAATATTGCCATATACTTGTTTATTCCACTGTCTCAAGTCCGTCTTTAGTCGTCTTAGTTTATTGTAGAAACCGTACATTCCGCCTGAGGTTGAATATGTACTCAAGTGGGATCAAACAAAAGTCTCGAAATCCGCATGTGTGAGCCATATATCAAGATATCAAAAAGTTGATTGTCTAGTAGTTTCAATCGACGTGCACTGCAGTAATAAAGGAGCAAGATCCGATGTTGCACGATGCAAATGGGTGACCAAAATGTTGCCAAATAAATCTGAAATTTCTGTCCACTTGCTAGCCATTTCATGTACACTAGAATAAAATGCGTGCGAGAAACCGATTGCAGGCGAAAATATTCCAAACGTGCCTGACGAAGCTTAGGTTCAATTAATATGAGTATATGTAAAGGATACTGATGAATGAGAGAGAGGATGCGCGTGAACAAGGTTCGAATCCCTCAAACATTCCATAAGGGTTTCTTCATTGAGAAATATCAGTGGAGAAATGAGCGTCTGACCTACTTATTGAAGCTCGTGTAACCATGGATGACGGGGGAACCGTTGGCATGTCTCCTTTCTTGCGGCGCGGGCGTCTCGTGCGAATTTGCATCAGATTGTTGACCGCCTGTACCACATCCAGGTGGTTGATATTGACGGATCCATCTATAGAAGGCGGAGTATTCGCCACCACTATAGCAACATCCAGAACTGCCGATCGTAAGTCCTGGGTGACTACTGTATGGTCCTCATGAATCTCTGAATCTGAAGCATGCGGTAATTTATGATGAGCTTCTTCCTCTGTAGGAACCATTACTGTAGCTGATGAACAATGTAGACAAGACAAATCTTGCACGTTGGAGATGCCTGCTAATTGAGCAGAAGGTGAACTGGGGGGCCTGTGTTAAAAAACGTGAGAAATGTAACAGGTTTCGCACCATTTTTCTCTATGAAAGAATCTTGAACTTCGTGTTGTCCTGCGGTCACTGGTATCACAGCAGGTTCTGCTGAAATCTCGTGATCATTATCGTGATCATTTACAACTCTAGTAACCATCTCCTGTGGCGTCTTCTTAGGCGTCCATCTCTAGGCTTGCGGTTGCTGAATTGGCTTAGATTTCGACAATATCTCAGCCATCCCCAGATCAGCGGTCCGCTGGGGAACCGCCATATTCCTCCCTGCTGTGCATGAAGATGACGAGTGACCAAGCACACGGCATGATGAACAATAAGCAGGAAGTGCTTCATACTCCACCGGCTGGAAGAAATTATACTCATCACATTGAATTTATAGCCGTTGGGGAAGATCTTGTGAAACATCAATCTCAACACAAATGCGAGCAACTGAGGGTCGTAACAACTGCATGGTAGCGGAGTCTGCTTTCAAGGGCGTGCCAATCATTTTGGCAATCTCAAATAGCGCCTCTTGTTTATGCAAATATATCGGTAATCCTGGCAATGAGATCCATACTGGAACAATTGGAATATCAATTTTTGGATCATAATCATACGACCATTTTGTAACACGCATGTGGAACCTTAAAATTGTCATGTTCATCGCGCAAAACAGCAATAGTAATCAGCTTCTTCATCAAATTGCATCAAAATATGAGTGGAATCTAGCAATGTGATTTTAACCGAGGCCAGAAATCCAATTCTTTCGAAACATTTACGTATCACATCTATCTTTAGACGCCCATACCAAAAACTTCCCACAAGACAAAATTTAAAGGAATCAGCCAAAGTAGTTGCCTCCTCTCGAGTAAATTTTATTGCAGGGACTCCTTTGTATCGAGCTATCTCATGAGGAGGAAGAGCGGACGTCGAAGCAGTAGTCCTAAATAACGAAGCAAAAGAACGGGCCTTTTGCGCCATGGTGGTGCTGTTGAAATTGCGATCAGTCATAGGGATCGCAAGAATAGAGATCAACTGAAGGAACTTGAGAAACAGTTTGGTGAGGATGCAGATCGCAGGTTGCCGGAGTCACCATTGCGCCGAGATTGCCAGTTCTTGCAGCGCTGTCATCGCATTTTGTTCATATATATATATATTTTAAATATAGGAGCTCCAGTCTCCTGATTTTATTTACTTGATAAAACCTCACTTATGGCGGAGGAATACCCTTAATACAAATAAAGCCAAAACACAATTGAATGTAACTACTTTACGGACGAGAAATACAGTTTTGTAAAATCAACGCAATGGAGGGGAGTTGTTCAAATGCGGTATGATATGTCTCATCAAAACCTTGGTAGGAAAAACCACCATTGTGGATAAAATCCTGCACGAAGGAAAAAGAGTACATATTTACCACATTTGAAACATACATGAGGGGAATCTCCACAGCCATCCAGCCAGCATAACGCCCATGCCAAGTTATGCCACCGATGCCACCCAAGAGTGTCCATGCAAAACCATAAGATCCAATGTCAGAGAGAAAAGAAATCTAATAACAGAATGAAATCACGTAGAGGCAGGAGTATATCATACCGAGTTTGCCTGCACTCCATAGATAGCAGGCAAAATATGTATAACAGAGTCGATCCATATGGAAGACAATCAGGTGTAGTGTGAAGAAGACGACAGTGCTGCCGAATGAAGATGCACTATGGAAACATCAAGAGAAACGCAACTGAGAACCAACGAGGGAAGTGTATGTCGAGTATAATAACCTGTCGCAGGAGTCATCAAACCATGTTGTGCCAATTAATGTGCGGCCATATTGGCCTCCCTGAAAACATGTTGTACTTCATACTGTGTATATAACTGCAGCCGCCGAAGCATGCGAAGATAATAAGAAGCATCCGTTGTGTTGTGCCGGTAAAGCTTTGTGATTAACTGGCTACAATCTGTTTCCAAAATAATATGATGATGGAATGGTAAAACATAGAGTAATCCAAATAATGCTTCTTGCACTTTCGCAACAAATGGAGGGCAAGGTGGAAGTCTGAAAGACATTGCTACAACACATATGCCAGAACTGTCTCGAAAATTGCTCCACCTACGGCATAAGTTCAACCCACAGCCGCATCTACATTGAGATTCATGTGGCCTGAAGGGGGAAAGAGCCAACGGACCACTATGGATCGGTTCGGACGAAGAGGTGGTAACAAGTGTAAATCTGATATTTTGTAAGAATCCAATGCAAGCTTAGTACCATCAATGGATTTGCCCCACAAATAAATATCCGATCTGATCACAGCAATAAGTGCGTCTGCAGTATTTTGAGATGCCTCACCATATGTCAAGGATGTGTATGCGCGCCATATATTATAGACAATAATACCTGGTATCACTGTCCGCAATGTGCCGATCAGTGTATTTGTTGAGGACCGAAGCCACCAAGCTAACAAATGTGGCCACAAATGCAGAGAATATAGGAGGTTCTCGTGTATGATCTCGGATAAATATCGCCAAACTGGCCGAATGTATGTACAATGTAAAAAAGGTGATCAATCCCAGCAGAAGCTATCTTACAAAAAGGGCACTGTGTAGGCATACATGTAATAAAATGAGCAATATAATCCTCAAATGGAAGGGTTTTACGATAAAGGCACCAAAGGAATCTTCTGATCACTGGCCGTTGATGTGGATGCCAGATAAATTTCGCCGAAATAAGTGTAGCGCGTGTCGTACGACAGAGGCTACAGGCTGAACGCAAAGAAAAACCACCGCTTGGTGAGTCTGTCCAAAGCAACCGACTCCCATTTCGTTGACTGTGAGAAGAACAAAAGTCATGCATACGACAAAGAAGCTTCCAAATAGGGGAATCCGTGACCCGAGGTGAATAATCACATTGGCGGCCATATTTTTCATGCATATAGGCACTCTAGAGCGTATTATTCTGCTGAAAGTTCCACCAAATACGACAAAAATACGCAGTTTGAAGTATACGAAGATCTCAGATGCTCAAACCCCCTTCATCACATGGCATCTGTATACAAGACCAGGCTACCCAATGTCTTCTCGCACCCCAATAAAAACTGGCCATCTTACGCTCAATTATATTAATTACTGATTTGGGAATACCACCTGCTGCTATAATATGCAAAGGGAGAGAAGAAATGTCATAACGCAATAAAACCAGCCTACCTGCTTGAGACAAGAGCTTAATATGCCATCCTTGGAGGCGATTGTCAATATGCGCCAACAATGAGATAAAATAACGCGCTCGATTAATACCCTTATGTAAAAAAGACCCCAAATGGCGAAAAGGTAACCTGGAGGCACGCAAACCGAGGATGTCAGCATAATGTACCCGACGTTGCAAAGATGTATTAGAAGATGTAATGAAACTGCTCTTACCAAAATTGACCTTTTGACCGAAGGCGGTTTCATAGTGAGTCAAAAAGGTATTGAAAGCCCGTAAAGTTTGTGTTGTGCCCCGAAGAAATATGAGCAAATCGTCAGCGTATGCAAGATGTGTCATATGAAAAGATAGTCGACCCAACCAAAACGGTTTCAATGCACCCGAGTTCACTAGGGCCTTTAACCCTCTGCTAAATCCCTCGGAGGATAAAATAAATAATAAGGGTGATAACGGATCACCTTGGTTCACCCCCCTATGTGGCCAAAAACTGCCTGAAGGTACCCCATTAAGAAGGATAGAAAACCGTGTACTGCGCAAATGATTCATTATGATTCGAACAAAAAAACTTGTGAAGCCAAACCGAATCAACAGCAGATCCAAATATTCCCAACTGACTCTATCAAATGCCTTCATCATATCCAATTTGAGACATATCTGACTGCCCCCTTTATCAAGCATATGCATCATTTCTCGAGCCAACAGAACTTGATGTGAAATATCATGTACTTTCAGAAAACATGTTTGCTCCAGCGAAATAAGTTTAGGAAGAAAAGTGCTAAGCCGTGTCGCAATTATACGAGTGCAAATCTTACTCAAAAAATTAGTCAAGCAGATAGGCTGAAAATCACCGAATGTACGTGGAGCCGGTACCTTAGGGATTAAAGTAATAAGAGCACTAGACATCTTAGATGGCTGGGGAATCCCTAGGAAAAACTCTTGCACAGGCAAAACAACATCCATATATATGATAGACCAACACGAGCGAAAAAAGTTACCGTGAAAACCATCTGGACCAGCTGCACTTTGGGGATCTAAGTGCCACACGGCCTCCTTGACTTTGGATGCTTGCAGCAACTGAGTTAGATACTGATTATCCTCCGCATCAACTAAATGAGGTATATGCTGCAAAATATTATCATAATTGCTAGTTGGCTCGAATGCAAATAAAGATGTGTAGAATGAAATCGCCTCTTGTTGAATGGCAGCTGGTGTGTCGCATAAATCCCCCGCATGTGTGTGGATTTGCTGAATGCGCAATTGTGATCGACGGCCTTTGACAATTAAATGAAAATAACGTATATTATCATCACCGTTCTGAAGCCAGCGGAGACGCGCTTTCTGCTTCCAAAATAATAGTTCATACTTGGATGCTTGGGTGTATTTGGCCTTAGCATGATTATATAATGTACGATGTATCTCCAACGGATCATCATCCCATAGAGCCTCTGTCCGCCTCACCTCCACCTCAGCCTGTTCTACCTGGCGAAAAATGTTGCCAAAGATCTCCCGATTCCATTTCTGAATATCTTGCTTTAGTCGGAACAATTTATTATAAAAACCCTGCATACCTCCAGTAGTGGGATATGATTCCCAAGCATCCTTTACATAAGCATGAAAATCCGGATGAGACAACCAGACATCGAGAAAACGAAATGATCGTGGCCCCGCAGGTTCTAACACCCGACATATTAACAGCAAAGGCGTATGGTCCGAAGAAATCTGTGGTAAGTGTGTTAAACAAATATCCGGAAATGCATCCTGAAAAGATGAATTGACAAAATTCCAGTCTAAATGACACTGCACACGTCCCAGACCGCGACCATCCGTCCAAGTATATCGAGATCCATGAAAAGTTAGGTCCATCAGATTACAGGATTCTATACAATCGTTAAAATCCTGTAGGACCGATAAGGATGGTTGTGAACGACCACGATGATCAGAAAGTGTCCGGAATGTATTAAAATCACCAGAGACCAACCAAGGGCCGTTGAACTGCTGAGAATGTGTGTGAAGAGCCTGCCATAAAGGAGGACGTAGTGATGCAGTATGCAATGCATAAACCACTAAGAATGTAAAGACAATATTCAATGGAATATAATTAAATTGAAAATGAACAACCTGGTCATCGTCTTGTGCTTGCATGAACCGAAATAGTGAGTGACGCCAATAGAGCCAGATTTTCCCAGTGCGTGAACCGAAAGAGTCTGGGAAGACCAAATCCAAACCAAACAGAGAAATACGATTATAGGGGAGTTTTGGTTCAATGATAGCCAACATATTCAGGCTATGCATCCGGACTAAACCATGCAATCGAGACAATGAAGGGCTAATGCTCCTGACATTCCAAGTTAAAATATTCATTGAGTAAGAATAATATCACTTCCTTGAGATACACGTGTTGCATTACGAGTATGAATAGTGGATGGTGGCAATGGAGGTAATTCCTAACGTGTTCGGCGCCGACGACGCGGTACCACTATAATGAATTTGTAGAGGAAAAGGGATTTGAGTGATTATAAAATGCATGATTTAAATAACGTGTATTAAAGAAATGCATGACATATTTTATGACATGACACGTTGTTGCATAAAAGTTGCCTTATATAGTTCATATATATTGTTGCCGCACTAACGAGCCATGAAGCTTTAAATCTTACATCAAATGGCAAGCATTTGTTGTGTTTGAACTATTTTCAGGTGCCATCATTAATGAACTAAACTAGTTCATTAAGTGAAGTACTTAGTTAAATAAACTAAGTAGTTCATGAAAGGAAGCTATATTTGGAAAAGGCACAAAGACAACAAGTTGAAGTATAGGTTGAAGTGCCTAAAGTGACTTCGAACGACTTCACAAAATAGGATTAAGCGCTTAAAGTCACATTGAACGGTTGTGGAGATGCAGATTAAGCGCTTAATGTCACTTTGAACAAGTGAACTCATTTAGATGAAGCGCTTAATCCAACATCGAACGCTTGTGTAAAGGAACATAAAGCGCCTGATGTCACTTTGAACGAGTGACATCCTTAGCATCAGGCGCCTGATGTGACATCGAACGCCTGAAGTAACTGTGATGAAGCGCCTTATGTATACTGACCTTGAAAATTTTAAAACTTTCATGCTCAAAACTCAAGATGGGTTATTATCAACCCATGTTGAGCAACCCCAACCTACTTTTTATAGATGCAAATACATCACTAGGTAAGGGTTTTGTGAATATGTCTGCTAATTGGTCTCGTGTAGGAACAAATTCCACACTTACCAAGTTCTTTTGTATGCAATCACGGATGAAATGATACCTCACTTCAATGTGCTTAGTCCGACTATGTTGGACGGGATTTTGTGCAATATTTATAGCAGACATGTTATCACACAAAATTGGCACTTTGGAGAAGTGAATGTTATAATCATTTAACGTGTTAGTCATCCATAATAACTGTGCACAACAAGAGGCGGCCGACACATATTCGGATTCCGCCGTAGAAAGAGACACACTGTTTTGTTTCTTGGGTTCAGAACCTTTAGAAACAATCGCCTAACTTACTCTAGCTTTCATGTTTCAGTTGTGCTTCTTTATCTGCCATATTACTAACCTTGTGGGGACCTTTTCCTAAAAGTACTTATCTTGCTGAGTTAGTACAATGCATACTTGGTTAATAGGCAAAATTTGTACACCAATACACATTTAAATTACGCGATTAGGCGTACCTATTTATGTAGTTGATGTTTCAAGAATCTCTGATTCAGGCATCCTCTGATCTAGCCTGATGTCCCCCAATTGCCCCTTTTTGTTAGCCCTTTGTGGATACGGGCCCCATCGCCAACTCCGTTCTTTAGTACACCCTTGAGGTCTCCAGTTACGACCCTCTATAATGCGTTCTGCTCTGTAGCAGTCATCTAGTAATTCTTTAAAAGTTCTTGAATATGGCTTGACTAACGAAAATTTAATGCGGAGGTCTAACCCACGCATAAATCTGATCACCTTATGCTTTTCATCCTCCATTATCAAAGGAACATATCGACCCAATGTAATAAAACGACGAGCATATTCTGAGACAGTGACGCCTGGCTCCTATCTTAGTGTTTCGAATTCTCCAATCCTCTGCATGATCAAGTCCGGGGAGAGATAAACTTCGCAAAACTCTTCTAGGAACTTTGACCAAGTTATCGGCCGGGGCTGTGGCTGGATACAAGTTCTCCACCACTGACTGGCCTGACTGATCAGAAACGGCCGAACAATTTGTGCCTTTATCTTGTCAGGCACCTGTATTAGCAGGAAGTTACCCTCGACTTCATCTAACCATTTTTCCGCCTCCTCTGAATTGGATTCCCCACCAAAACTTGAGATATGTGCTCTTACTAGCTGTCGGTAGTAGAAACCCTTGCTTCCCGGAGGTGAAAATGGTAGTGTCTGTCTACCGGATTGCAATGCCATCCTATTATAAATAGTGAAGCTGATGTTGTTAATGAATGCATATAAGGTTTTAACTCGAAGTGTTCTTTTTATACTGAAGAGGGGTAATTAAACGTTGTGGTTTCAAATTCATTTTTATCCTATCCTATGTAAAGGAAAGATTCTTTCCACCTATTTATTTAGCCAGGAATTTAAGAGAACTCTTTCCCTAAATCCGCGCTACATTTCCATATACTAAGGCACTCTCTCTCATACTAAGATCATGACTTAGATCTAAGATCATGACTTACGGTTCTAAGATCAACACCTAATTTTTTATGTTCTGCCATGGATCTAGAGCCTGGGCTCTGATACCACCTGTAGCGTCCCGTACCTGGGTCCCACGTACGGTGCACCCGCTGTGCCTCGCTACAGAAAGTACTAAGCGACGATGCGATACAGTATAATCTCATGACTTAGTCACGGGTTACTGAATAACGATCATGGCAGTAATAGTAAGCCGATAAAATTCCAAACACTTAAACCAAAAGGCGTTCAATATTCCCATAATACATCGTTATCACATAACCCCAAGTGTTCCACAAAAGACCATCACACAAACAGTGGAAAAATCAAAACCTAAGCAGTTGTCCTTCTTACGGGTACTCCTGTTTTGGTTCATCCTCGATATATTCGATCTCAGGCTCCGGAGGCTCTGAAAAATATGAGAGACAAAAGGGTGAGTGACTAAAATCACTCAGCAAGTATTTTCCCGATCTACTAAGAAATACATCAGAACATTGAATAAAACTGTAATTGCTAACTAACATAATGTAACTGTAACTTATCTTACCTGGCGCACTACTTCATCAGACTTTTTTCAGATTAGCATGATGCAACATGATGCATAATGATGCTATATGCATTGCAATGATACCATACTGACACGATACAATATTTTACCTTTGAAAACATTACCTTCGAAAACGATATAATACGTTACTTTTCTTTTGGAAGACATTCCATACCGTACGATACTTTAGAAGCGATAACATACAATACCATACTTTAAAATAGCCATGGCATATCTTTTCTCCGTATGAACAAAAAGTCAATTATGAATGATTCCGTCCATAACCATAACTGTACATTACCCCGGCAACCTACAAAAGGATGTTACGCTCGGGTCCATAACGATAACCATAACGATAACTGTACATTACCCCGGCAACCTACAAGAGGATGTTACGCTCGGGTCCATAACGATAACCATAACGATAACTGTACATTACCCCGGCAACCTACAAGAGGATGTTACGCTCGGGCCCATAACGATACCGGAATCAAACATAATGACAGTTTATTCGATACGGGTTTTTAAATCGACATCATACTTTAACTGTTAAAACCATACTATACTTTCAAAATAAAGTCATGCAAGATCTTTTCCAAAAGAATGTCATGATATGCAAATGATGCAAGGAAATGGACTTCGTAACTGTCAATAATTTTGTCTCTAATTTTCTTTATGTTGTTTTCTATAATTAATCCTGGGTTTCTTAAATTTGGCTATAAGCTGGAAAATTCCAGCACCTTAAACAGTTTTGTTTCCTCACTATGACTCCGAAATCGGTCCTGAATCGGTACTAACACGACCCCGGTTTGCACGGTACCAACCTTTCATCATGAATCCAGGACTCTGTCCTTAAGACGTATTGCTCTGATATATTATGCTCAACCGGATAGAGCAATCGTCTCCGAGGATACAACAGAAGTCAGTTCAGACGATCGACACTACATCGTATGAACTCTACGAACCTGTATGATGCCCTGAACTTCTCGGGCTTGATGCAAAATATAGAAGGAGAAAAGAGAAGGAGAGACGTGTATGCAGAGCAGGAGAGCACGTGTATGCAGAGGAGCAGAGGAGGAGAAAATCAGATTCTGAGTGAGTGACCAGAGAGGTCAGCTAGACCACTATTTATAGAAAAAAAATTGACTAGGGTGGTTAATTGACAGTTTAACCACAGCCGTCGGATCAGATTTCTACTGTTAGATCAGATAACAGATGACCGCTTTACAATTTGAATTACGATTAAGTAACCGATTTTTGAATTACAGTTAAGTAACTGATTTTCGAATTTGAATTACTGTTAAGTAACAGATTTTCAAATTTGAATTAGGTTAAGCAGCCGACTTTCAAATTATTTTATATCTACTTTGAGCATTAATTTCTTATTCATCCGGTATCGTAGTTGAGTGATTCCAAATCCTAAAATTATCTACTCATTACGTAGATAATTAAGAGTGTATTAGTTTTTACTTGTCATTAATGAAAACTAATTATAACTTAGCTCAAAGCACGTTGATAACAAGAGTTTGCAACTTGGCCCATTTCAATTTATTTCCAATTTCTCCAACAATCCCCCACATGAATGGGAATTAATGCAAGATTTTATGCAGACTCTACCGAGAAGTCAGACAAGAAAATATTGCATCAGAAAAGGTAGCTTCTGACTTTGAACCTTTCTTAGTGATATACTATCGGAATCCACTTGGCTAATTGGTGAACTTAATGTCTTGAACTAACCGGACTTTAGTGTGAACCTAGACAACAGTATTCACACAACATTTCCTTTAACACCTTTTTTGGTTCTCATAATTGTGTTTGTTTTGGCCATGAACCGCCTGGTTTCAGAAAGTGTGTTAAAGAACTTTAGCCTTACAAAATTCTCATAGTTACAGCCACACTTCACACTTACATAGGTGTTTCCTATCAAGAGTATTCTGTCATACCTCACTTGACATATCAAAATATAAGAACCATTAAAAGCCTCAGCTTACCATCATTTATCTGCAGACAGCACTTTTATTTAACAGAATGGGTAAGTGCTCACTGAAATCCATAACTTAGTTGTCCCATTGAACCAAGATTCAGGGATCTCCAATCAACAAGGTTGGGTTACCGTTACAAAGATTCATGCATTACAGGTTTTAGTCACGTTCCATTTGTCAAAATTGACATCCGATCTCTAGGCAAGCTTTTCGTAAGCGGATCTGCAAGATTCTTCTTTGATTTTATATAATCAATGGAATCACGCCATTAAGGATCAACTGCTTAATGGTATTGTGCCTCTGACGTATGTGTCGAGACTTACCATTATAGGTGCTGCTTTTTACTCGTCCTATAGCCAACTAACTATCACAATGTATGCTGATAGGAGCGATTGGCTTAGGCCAGCAGGCCACATCTTCCAGGAAATTTCAAAGCCATTCAACCTCTTCCACGGCTTTATAAAGTGCTATGAACTCTGCTTTCATTGTGGAACGAGCTATGCACGTTTGCTTCATGAATTTCCATGACACAGCACCTCCACCCACCGTGAATAAATATCCACTGGTGGACTTAGAATCTTTACTGTCAGATATCCAGTTGGCATCACAATAACCTTCCAATACTGCTAGATATCTTGAGTAATATAATCCAAGATTCATTGTATACTTTAAATATCGCATTACTCTATTCAGAGCATTCGAATGTTCATCAGTTGAATTACTGGTAAACTTGCTCAATTTGTTTACCGAACACACTAAGGCTAGCCTTGTATAATTCGTTATGTACATTAGACTTCCGATTACTTGCGATCCAATTGAGCTACTGGCTCGCCTCGGTTCTTCCTTAAGTGTATACTTAAGTCAAGTGGACTTTTCACGGGTTTCACATCAAGCATATCGTTTTAAAACAGATTCAATATAGTGAGTTTGTGACAGTACGAGTCCCTCGAGTATCTTAGAGATTTTAATTCCTAGAATAACCTTGACAACTCCCATATCCTTCATATCGAAGTTTCTCGTCAACATCTTCTTTGTGTTTAAGATGATGTCCCGAGTACTCCCCATGATCAACGTGTCATCTGCATAGAGACATACTACACATATGCATTCTGTGTGTTCTTAATGTAGACATACTTGTCACACTCATTGATCTTGAAACCATTAGCTAACATAACTTGATCGATTTTCAAGTGCCACTGTTTAGGCGCTTGCTTAAGTCTGCATAGCGACTTAACAAGTCTATAGACTTTCAACTCTTGTCTTGGAACCACACACCCTTCGGGTTGTTCCATATAAATTTCTTCATCCAACTCACCATTTAGAAAAACAGTCTTCATGTCCATCTGGTGGATTTCTAAGTTATAGCCTGTAGCAATAGAAACTAGCACCCCTATAGAAGTGATCCTAGTTACTGGTGTGTAGGTGTCAAAAAAGTCAAAGCCTTCCTTTTGTCGATAGCCTTTAGCTACCAATCTGGCTTTATACTTTTCAATAGACCCATCCTGTTTCAGTTTCTTCTTCAAAACCCACTTGCAACCAAGTGGTTTACTTTCAGGTGGAAGGTCAACCAACTACCAAGTGTGATTTTGAAGAATCAAGTCTATCTTACTGTTAATTTCCTCTTTCCAGAATGGAGCTTCTAGAGTTGACATTGCCTCGCAAAAGTTCTTTGGCTCATTTTCTACCATATAGGTTAGAAAATCCGATCCAAACAAAGTTGGCATTCTGGCACGCTTGCTTTGACAAAGCTCCTCAATTCCTCGAGGAGTCGCCTCACACATTCGCTTACTAGTTCTTGTTTCTTCTTGATTTTTGTCTTTCCTCGGAAAGACATCTTCGAAGAACACTGCATTCTTTGACTTTGTGACAACGTTTTCATGTATTTCAGGAATATCTGATTTGTGTACCAAGAACCGATATGCACTACTGTTAGTCACATATCCTATAAATATGCAATCAATCGTTTTAGGCCTGATTTTAACTTGTCTTGGTTTAGGTACAACAAGCTTTTCCAGAGAACCCCACACTTTCAAGTATTTATAACTAGGCTTGTGGCCTTTCTAAAGTTCGTATGGGGTTTAATCCTTTTTCTTAGATGGAATTCTATTTAAAATGATGTTGGATGAGATAATCGCTTCCCCCCCCCCACAAGCTCTGTGGTAAACCCGAACTTATCAACATAGCATTCATCATCTCTTTTAGAGTACAGTTTTTACGTTCAGCAATACCATTCGATTGAGGTGAATATGGTGCAGTCGTTTGATGAATAAAACCATGTTCTGAATAGAATTCATTAAACGGTGTATCATATTCGCCACCTCTGTCACTACGAATCGCTTTAATTCGCTTGCTAAGTTGATTCTCAACTTCATTTTTGTAGTCTTTGAAAGCATCAACGGCTTCATCTGTAGCGCCCTGGCCCAATACTGGACATCGATACTAGTGCACCCGCCGTAGACTGCTACGAAAACTACGAAGCGTCAAAGCAGATCAAGCACATGTCATCCATGACGTAAGATAAATTAGCGGAAACATCGTAAAATTTAGAACTTCAATAATAACAATATACCCAAAGAAATACAGCGGAATTAAAACGTGATTGATGAAATCCCTAACATATCCTCCAATATAAATTGTTAAACATCAAGTTTTATCAACTTAAAAGAGAATAAAGAGAAATCTATCCACTTCAGTGACCATCATCCCAATGAGCCCACTCGCCGCCATCTTCTACAAAGATCATTTCATACTTTTGCTCACCTGAAAAGAAGATGGAGTATCTATTCTTAGCGAAAACATCGCCAACAAGTAACCCGTCTATACACCAGTGTATAAATCATTGCCCAAAATAAGGTGCTCGGGTTAGCAAATAACATCTTTATAACAATTCATCAAACCAAATAAATAAATCGCATAAATGATACGCAAATTCGAAACAAACATGTATCTTGCAAAACATACTACGTAAACAGATCATTGCGAATGTCAATTCTTGCATGTCGAGTCTTATGCTTCGTGACACATGATGCATGTACTCCTTCAAAACCACATACAAAACCCATGCATATGTCTTCTTTCGTAAACATGTCATGCGTGTCATTTCACAAGACTTTTCACAAATATTCTTATCATATTTTTCGTGTAGCAGAACTTTATACCCTATCAGTGATTAATCCATGCAAACAGAACTTTATACCATATGCTGAAAGGTCTACGGCCCCATAACATAACTTTATACCCCATGCTGATAGGTAAACGGCCCCATAACATAACTTTATACCCTGCTGTTGATTCGCAGGTCACGCTTTTATACCCTGCTACTACAGGCGTAACTTTTATACCCTGTGATCAACAGCAGCCATACTTGTCTTTCGAAAACTTTAAGCTTCTTTTGCAAACACATGTTCTTTCACAAAACAAATCTCATGTCGAAATGCAAAGTGTTCATGTCGTGATGCAGAATTCTCATGTTACGTCATATCAAATATGTAAATAGGCACACACACATTACATATCATGTACAAGATCCTGAACCTCAAACACACCACGCTCGTACTTTTTCAGGTCCTTTTGTATTACAAATTCACTTCGGATCCATTCTTCACCTTACTCATTCACACTTAACATTTACAACTCAAGTACACCTCAAATACCCTTGTAATTTATGAGCAAAGGAAGAGAATAAAGGTTTCCCACATACATGGAGCGATTAATGTGTCAAAAGGGACTTCCAATACACTTGGAACGCCTTCAGAAGGCGCCTATAGTGACATGAAGCGCCTATAATAGGCGTTCGAAGTGTTCTGGAATGTCCTGTGTCACATCGAATGCCTACATAAGGCGCCTTATGTGACATGAAGCGACTTATGAGGTGTTCGAAGTGTTCTGGAATGTATTGGGACACATAGAACGCCTACTTTAGGAGCCTAATGTGACATTGAGTGCCTATTGTAGGTATTCAAAGTGTTCTGACGGTTCCAAAAAATGAAAAATACTGCAGTAACTTCCCCTCATCATCTTCCTCCTCCACCCCTTTCATGTTAAACACTTCAAATTCCATCTTACCACCTAGATTACATCATGCTTAACACACATGTAACACCGATTGATCCTTAAATCTATTAGTTGCATCAACCTTAAGCCTTCTATCATTCATATCTCCGGATGTATCATCAATCTTCTACCCCATGCCCAACTTGCAGCACACATCATCTAAACCTTCTTCAATCCATCTCAAATCAACTAAAACAACTCTTAGGAAACATGAAAATTATCATAAAGCATTGCTTACATAAAAGAGGACACTTTTAGGGCATGTTTGTTAACAATCAAGCACAACATAAACATTCTCACAATTTGGCCCAAAGAACACAACTTTACTCATCCAACCAACAACTACATAATGTAGAGCATTTAACATAAACACATCAAAATTACCAATGTGTGATCCGAATTTTCTCTTTATAAGAACATAGGGCATGTTGAACCAAAAATTTGCGTAAAGCTTATAGAAAAATTACTTGCCTTGGAATCTAGATAAGCTTACGAGTGAATGGTAGAATTTCAGGACGGATTGGACCTAGGTAGCCTTCTTCTTCTTCTTCCTTTCTTCTTCTTCCTCTCCTTTTCCTCTCCTTCTTTCTCCTAGGTGTTCCTTCCTCTCCTTTGTGTTGTAACCCATGGCCCCCCTCTCCTTTGGGGAGTTATACTAAATGTGTAACTCCCCCATCATTAAGTGGGGAGGGTATTTTTGGTAATTCTGCCTAATTCTCTTAATTCTCACTTTTAACCCCTTTCTTTTCTTATTCTATATTTTATTTAACTAAACTTCATAAACCTGTACAATTAATTAAATTGTATTTAAAGTTGTTTTCTGATTATTTAATATTGGACGTGGAACTTACGGGGTATGATATTCCACTCCCTTACAAAAAATTTCATCCTCGAAACTTGCGTACCTTTAGTTGAAAAGTTGGGGATACTTCTCCCACATCTGTTCTTCAAGTTCCCAGGTCCTTCCCATTCCGTGTGGTTGCTCCATTGGACTTTCGCGTAAGGTATCACCCGCTTTCTCAACACTTGATCCTTTCAGTCTACGATCTTCGCGGGTATCTCTTCGTAAGTAACGTCACTGTTGAGTTCCAAAGGTTGTGCTAGCACATGGCTTGGATCCGTCACGTACTTTCTGAACTGTGGTACGTGGAATACGTTGTAAACTTGTGCCAATAATGGAGCTAATGCCAACCTATATGCCAAAGCTCACACCTTCTCAAGTATCTCGTAAGGACCAATAAAACGGGGACTTAATTTACCTTTGATTCCAAATCTCATGATACCCTTTGCGGGTGATACTCTCAAATAAACCTTTTCACCTACATTAAACTCCAAAGGCCGTCGCTTGGAATCCGCCTAACTTTTATTACGATCCTGAGCCGTCTTGATTTTGTCCCGAATAATCTTCACCTTCTCTAACGTCTTCTCGAGTAGTTCAGGTCTGTTGACGGTTCTCACACCGACTTCATCCCAATAAACCAGAGACCTACATTTCCTTCCATATAACGCTTCAAAAGGAGCCATGTCAATTCCACTGTGGTGACTGTTATTATAAGAGAATTCCATTAAATTCACCATTCCATCCCAACTCCCTTTGAAATCTAAAACGCAAGCCCTTAGCATATCCTCTAGAGGCTGAATAGTCCGCTCAGATTGTCCATCATTTTGGGAATGATATGCTGCACTCAACCTTAAGCCCGTGCCCATGGTTTTCTGAAATGCTGTACAGAACTTGGAAGTAAACCTTGGATCTCGGTCAAAAACTATACTCACTGGGGCACCATCCAAACTAACAATATGTTAGGAAATCCTACAAGATCACTGCAAAAACGCGCGGCAGAAAACAAAAACTTGATCTTCGATTTCCTACCTAGGGTCCATGTTGTTCGTTTAATTCGATGAAAAAAATCAAAAACTTTGCATCTGTATATTCGAAATCTACAGACGTAGGAGGTGCGAACGTATGAGGTGCGATGGCACGATCATCCTCTGTCGGTATCCACACAAATGCTTCCGTCCGGAGTGCTAACTCTTGAACGGCGTGGCTGAGAGAACTCGTTTTTCTCCAAAAACGGCTCCAGGGTTTTTCTGATGATTCTATGTTTTTCGTGTCTTTGTATACAAGATACACAGATATATATACACATATACAGACATCAAAATCCGAGTCCTAATCAGATTATTTCATGCCAATCAAAATCCATATCAGATATGGATTCTATCAGGATATTCAAAATCCATATCAAATATGGATTCTCTCGTTATTATCCGATAATACATACATACATATATATATATATATATATATAATCACCACAAAAAACGAAAATAATAATAATAATTAATATCTAATATTAATATTATTAATATCAGCCCATACGCGTTCTTGTGTGTGACCCGATAGGCCCAAATTAATTGGCAGTCGGTTAAATCTCCATTAAACCAACAAGTCGTAATTGGTCTCTAGCAAGACATTACGACTACCCAATTAAAACGAGTAAAGTCCAACTAGCCTAATAATAGTACATGCATTAATCCCTTTGTCACACAATATCTAGTTTGAACATAAGTCATGGTCAGCGTCATACTTATGTTGTTCAAATTACTCGATCTCTAAGTAGACTGATTAAACAAATGACATTGATCACACTATCAATTCATTTGAGCACGGCCATGCATTTCACAGTCTCACTAATCGAGGGGCCCAAAGATATCTCTCTCAAAAGAGAGGGACAAATTCTATCTTGATTGTTCAATATCCTCTACATAATTTCTATCATATTCAATCATGACCTTTATTATTATCCAGTTACGGATAACGTTTGATCATATCAAAATATAATAGTCCTTATGTTGGAAACTATGTGTTATAATCCGCGTCTCTTACATGGAATATACATGCACAAACGTCAACAAATATATATATATGTATATAGACATTACAAATATATACACACGGTAAGTGAAAAAAAATGAAAAATAAAAGAAGATAAAATTTAAAATTTTAGGATCCTAATATGATTAGGAAGTGAGTAAATAGATTACGTTTAATCAAATTACAAATTCGAATTTAAATAGTAGAAGATAACCTAAGTATCCTAGGAGTTATACCTATCTCTACCTATAACCATACATACATATCACACAAATCTCATCCCCTCCCATTATTCTCTCTCCACGACAGCAACCCTAAAAGAAAAAAAAGAAAAAAAACCAAGCATACTTTTTCTCCCTTCTACTTTTACCAGCCGAAATTCTCCCACCCTTTAATTTCCTTGGCAGCAACAAGTTGTCCCAGCAAAATCGCTGCCATATCTCTTGATACTGTTGCCGTCAGCAACAAAGAAAATAATGGAAGGAGATGCAATTTCTTTGTCTTCTTATATACATATATGATTATATAAATATATCCCCACATACTCACATACCACCGCCCTAATCCCATCAAGCACAGCCGGCCCTCCTTCTCCCCTAAGATGCCCATCGGCCGCCACTCATAGGTCCCAAGATCAAGTGATTGTTGGTCCGTTCATCCCGTTCTTCATATATTACGTATAATCAAGACGAGAGGCAAGTACCCTATCTATATTTGCTATTAATTTATGAAATCTATATTTATAGTTTCGTATTAAATGATGGATCATACATAAGTATAACTGATTGCATAATTGGATGTATATATATGTGCAAATCGCCATGTGTATTAGGATTAATATATATATATATCTATATATATAAAAAGGTGATAATTTGGGTGATAGGGCCCAGAATATTTGCTTATTACCATGATGTGTTCTATTAATCTTTTTCATATGTGATGACTCTACTGGTGACATGTTTCGTTTATTTTGTTAGACTGGCAAGACTCAAAATTTGTACTTCTAAGGATTCAACCCTCGTAATAAAAACCATTAGTCAACATTAAATTAGTCCTAGTAAGCATTTTTTTATAATTCAGTCACAAAAGGAAAGTATACGTGTGCAAATAACAAACACAAAGAATTAATATATAACTATATGTGATTTTATACGCTACATTAATATGAATATATATATATATACACGTTTGTTTGTAATTTCAATTGCAGTGTGCGAAACATACTATGTAAATTGATGGGCGCAGGCATATATGTGAGTATACTTACACGTGGATGATAAGTTGGAATTGAAACGGTAATAAAATGGTAAACGAATAAGTATAGCGGTAAATGAAAAGGTGTTTAAAGTTGTACTTGTCAACTTCCTGGATTAAGTGTGGAAGTTAAAGTTTTTGTCCTTTTCTAAAGCAACCATCCGAGGCCTTTAGGAGGAAAGGAAGGATTTGCCCAACACCAAGCATGGAGGTCAGCGGGGTTGGGAAGAAGAGATTTCTGCGTAGGAAGTTAATTCGTCAAAAAGGTAGGTGCCTCTTCCTCCCTCAAACGGATATGATTCATGCATGCTTTGATGGTATACTAATGTGTTTCGTTGTTTAATTGTTTAAGTTGTAAATTTTGTTTCGTTGTTTTTATTTGTTTAAGTTGCAAATTTTGTATATGTTGGAAAGCATGAGATATATTGTTTATGTCTGCTATGTGCATGTATGTGTGTGAAATTGGTGGTATGATTGAATCGAAAACAAAATACCCTTAAAGAATTGGGGAAAAAAGGGAACTTTTACACTAGGATCCTTTAAAAAGTTTTGTTTTGGCCTTATAATAGGTTCCTATAGACTGGAAATAGGAGAAAATGGGGGTTGGGATCGAAAAACAAATCACAGCGCGGGTTGTCACTGGTGGAGCAGCCATTTAAATAAATAAATAAATAAATAAAGTAAGACGGAGAATAGGCCAGCCAATGGACCGGGTCGACTGGCCAGCGGGTCGGACCGAAGGCGGCCCATTAACCTCAAAAAAAATTGTATCGGGTCTGGCGGATCAGACCAGGAAAATACAATTAAATACTAATAAGAATCCAAATAAATTCTAGAAAATATAAAAGGTTAAATTTAAATTATTTTCACTTAATTTCTGGAGCTTGGTAAATTTAAGTAAAAAAAATAATAGTAATAAATAGAATTAAATAAGGGAAAACATAGGGGAAATTAGTAGGAAATTCTAGTAAATTAATACAAGATAAGGGAAAAAAAATAAGGGTGGTGATAAATAACAACTTTCCAATATTTGTAAATTTTACGAAGCCAAATATTGAGTGCCGGAGACGGTGAGGATGGGCGTACGGGCCCCAGGCGACTTGGTTGTTGCATTCATGGCACGTGCATTGCATTTGGAGTGGGTTGAGATGTACGGGTCTCAGACGCTCGAGTGGAGTGGATCATGGTGTACGGGCCATGGGTACTCGGTCATGGTGGATCATGGTGTACGGGCCATGGGCATAGGTTAAGGTGGATCGTGGTGTACGGGCCACGGGCATCAGTCAGGGTGGATTGTAGTGTACGGGCTACAGGCATCCAGTCAATCCCGGGATCATGCATTGCATATAGGTCTAGGGCATATTGCATGACATGATTCTTCTTGCGTGTGACATTTTATTTGAGCATTCAACACGTACTTGCGCACTTTTATGTGGAGTGCTTTACTTACCGCATTTACTTTACCTTATGCATGTTATCTTATGTTTATGTGCTATATGATTATATCATATCTATGTGCTATGTGGCTATATCATTTCGGTATGCACGTTTTGTATTGGTTTGAGGCGGGCATCTACTGGGTGATTTTCTGTCACTCACCCCTACTTCCCAGGTGAGCCGGATGAGGACTACGAGCACATCTTTGTTGAGGACGGGACGGACATAGCTGAGTGGGCTGGTTGATAGCTGCAGCTAGGATACGAGGGGAACTCTGCAGCTGATTTTTCATGATTACCTTTTGAGGATTTTCACAGACTTCTTTAGTACTTTTGTTATCGGGATTTTTATTCAGTAATGTAATGACGATTATTAGAGTTTAATTTAAGTTACGATTTACGTTTCCGCGAGAAAAAAATTTCTACGTCATTTCTGACATGTAAGAGATTGATTCGACGCCTTGTATTCTCCTTAGTGAGATACGGCGGGTGCACTGTTCCCGATGTTAGGGCTCGGGAGCGGGGCGCTACAGGTGGTATCAGAGCCGAGGCTTCAGATCCGCCTCGGAAACGCAGGCTTAATTAGATCACTTAGACATAAGTTACGATCTTTTATAAAATTTTGATTTTACCCCTAATAAACAAAATAGACTTAAGATATGATTTTAGACCTAGGTTATGATCGGGTTATGAGAGGTGTGTGCCGATGGTGAGCTTTCCTTGTCTAACTATCGATTTATCGGCCTCCAACCTTTTAACTTATTATTGACTAACCCGATTTCTTCTCATGAACTTGGATAACAGGAAATGCCTCCATGACGTGAGCCAGCTGGGAACGGAGGTGAGAACCACCAGAATCAGGGGATCATCCCAAAGCACTTGAAGATGTCATAGTCACCATGACCAGCACCTTAGCACAGCGGCACCAGCTGCTGAACTAGCATGCAGCGCCTCCACCACCATTGCACTCAGATCTGAGATTCTTCGACAAAGAGATGCGGAGGAATGATGGCGTAGCACAACTAATACCGCCGATCACTTGGATCTAATTTCAAAATGAGTTTAAGAAGTACTACGTGTTCGACAGTGCGATCTATCAGAGCGTGGCTCTAGATCCACGGCGGAAGCATAAATTTAGGCTATGATCCTAGAAATTAAGTTACGATTTTGCTCTTAAGCCACGATCTTAGAAATAAGTATCGATTTTTCTAGTCGTAAGCAATGATTACATATGAAGCATCTTATTGGAAGTAAGACGTGACCTTAGAGATTAAGTGATGACATTGCTCCGTAAGTTACGATTTTAGACTTAAGGAATGACGATACGAAATATCAGCTCTAGAAATAAAGTGGTGTGATCTGAGCATCAGGTGATGATTTGAACATAAGCACTGATCCTAGTCATAAGCTGTGATTATATTCTAAGTATTTAACTTAGAAATAAGTAACGATTTTAGACGTACGGAACAATGATACAAAGTATCGATTTTAGAAATAAGTCATGACATTAGACCTAAGTGATGATTGGATAAGGGGTATGTCCACGTATACCTAGGGCACTCCATACGACCCCAAATTAGTTGCCTTACTTAAGTGCTAATTATAATCATTTGTATAATTCCTTAGATCCGACTCCTGCAAACCCGGTACCATTATGATAAATGAAGCGGGTTCACGCCTTTACCTTGATAGTAGTGTCGGAACGTGACTATGTCTAAGTTGGGATCATAGTTCCTAAGAAATGATTGATAGTAAAACGAACCACTAAGAAAATGATTTACTAGTGTTATGATCAGTAGAATTTAGCAAAGAATACTGTATCAAAGGGTTTATAGTTATGATTAAGCAGTTGAATTTTAGAATATCAAATAGGCCGAAGATATTAGTCTTATTAGGGGTATTGATTGATAGTGATAAGCGAGTACTACTAAAATTGGTATAGTGGTATGTCAAATTGCTACAAATTTTGGTTTAGTGTTGATTCCTAAAGACATGTATGTACTGATGCATCGAGTAGGCTTGAACTGAAACAGAGTAAGTATGAACAAGTAGTGGATACTTTTCAGGTGAGATCTAATCAAATTAGGATTGGCGGTTGAAATAACCAAGCAAAGAAGTACGGTGGATCAGTGTGGCGCGCGGAAGCATGATAGATTAAATGCCCTAAGACGATCAATATTTAGTGCGCCATACTAGGATAGGATAACTCGAGTTAAAGATTTATAAGAAACGGTACATAGGCAGATTTTCATTTGACATTAAGGGGTGGCTTAGAAGAGAAAGAATTATGCGAAGTATTGGATTATTAATTTTCAAGTGGTTAAACGATTTCTTATAAACACGTATATCCAAAAAAAAATATTTTAAATTTCAAAGGTATTGCAAATATTTTTGTTAATAAATATTTCAACTAGTTCCTTTTATATAGTATACTACTTTACAAGACTATATTTCTTTCCGAATTCGTATAGCAACAAAACGGAATTTCAACTATCCCTCATAAAACTGATATATTTTAAAATAATGACGTTTTCGAACAACGATATGGTTATACAGTTCTTAGATTATTTCTCAAATTTTCGTTTAGCTATATTTATTGTGCTAAAATAACTTGTCAACTATTGATATTGCAAACATTTTACCATTAAATGATTTTAAATATATTTATCTGCTTGCAATGAACTTATTTAATTTTGCGAAGCAGAAATAGTTTCAAAATATATGTACCTACTTTTTTTTATAAAAGAGAGGTACCGTATTCAATATTGTTTTATAAAACTTTATATTTGATGAATTTTTGATCGTTGTATTTTGCGAAACAAAACATAGCTTTTAAAACATATATTTCTTTGGAAAGAAAAGACATTACGCTCAAGTTGTTTTCTAAAAAAAAAAGAAGAAGTTTTACGATGACGGTGTCTCAATTGTTTTGGAGTGGTTTTAAGCGTAATACTTTTGCGAACAAGGTATATGATTGTTTGAAAAATGATCATTTGAGACACCGCGTTGCGAAAACAATTATATGATGCCTTGGTTTTTGCGTTTACAAAAAAAATTAATTAAAAATTAGAATAGATATTATTTTAAACAGTTAAAGTTATACTCAAAATTATAGCTACGTAAGCTAACTCTCTTAAATTGACAAAAAAAAGGATGTCCATACACATACTTCGTATACTAGGTTAATGATGATAACTCCGAAAAAGTAAGAACATGATCATAGAACTAGTTCGTAGGTATAAGAATTGATTTTGAGAATTTGATTATACGATAAAGGAGAGTGATACTTAGCGTATTGGAAGACTCGATGGACATTTCAGATGGTCATGTAACTAGAAAACAAATCATATATGATGAGTTTCAGAATCAAAATTGTAGAGTATATGCAACAAGTTTAATGATACATGACGAGTGTTATAAGTGGAAGTCTATAAGTTGTAATTATAGAGAATTAAGTTAAAGAATGTGGTACAACTAAGAACTGATCTTAGAAGGCTATTGATGACCGCAGATATAAGTACGTTATAAACTAATGATTGGGTTATGGAACCCCCGGTATGATGACGATACCCCCAAGTTGATCTTCGAGTTTTAAGGCCTATTAAGAAGATATGTTCTGATATTAAATACGCATAGAATAGTGGACTTAGAAACTACCTTGTTGAGTACAATGAATGATTTTCAAGGCCTTAGTCTGATAAGATAGCAAAATGGTTAACATATCTACATATGCAATGGATATTTACTTTGATCATTATCTAGGTGGATGGATCAAGGAGAACCATATTAAGTCATTGATTACACCATACACAAGTTTTGAGGACGAAACTTATTGTAAGGAGGGAAGAATGTTATAATCCGCGTCTCTTACATGGAATATACATGCACAAACGTCAACAAATATATATATATATATGTATATAAACATTACAAATACATACACACGGTAAGTGAAAAAAAAAAGAAAAATAAAAGAAGATAAAATTTAAAATTTTAGGATCCTAATATGATTAGGAAGTGAGTAAATAGATTAAGTTTAATCAAATTACAAATTCGAATTTAAATAGTAGAAGATAACCTAAGTATCCTAGGAGGTATACCTATCTCTACCTATAACCATACATACATATCACACAAATCTCATCCCCTCCCATTATTCTCTCTCCACGACAGCAACCCTAAAAGAAAAAAAAGAAAAAAAAACCAAGCATACTTTTTCTCCCTTCTACTTTTACCAGCCGAAATTCTCCCACCCTTTAATTTCCTTGGCAGCAACAAGTTGTCCCAGCAAAATCGCTGCCATATCTCTTGATACTGTTGCCGTCAGCAACAAAGAAAATAATGGAAGGAGATGCAATTTCTTTGTCTTCTTATATACATATATGATTATATAAATATATCCCCACATACTCACATACCACCGCCCTAATCCCATCAAGCACAGCCGGCCTTCCTTCTCCCCTAAGATGCCCATCGGCCGCCACTCATAGGTCCCAAGATCAAGTGATTGTTGGTCCGTTCATCCCGTTCTTCATATATTACGTATAATCAAGACAAGAGGCAAGTACCCTATCTATATTTGCTATTAATTTGTGAAATCTATATTTATAGTTTCGTATTAAATGATGGATCATACATAAGTATAACTGATTGCATAATTGGATGTATATATATGTGCAAATCGCCATGTGTATTAGGATTAATATATATATATATCTATATATATAAAAAGGTGATAATTTGGGTGATAGGGCCCAGAATATTTGCTTATTACCATGATGTGTTCTATTAATCTTTTTCATATGTCATGACTCTACTGGTGACATGTTTCGTTTATTTTGTTAGACTGGCAAGACTCAAAATTTGTACTTCTAAGGATTCAACCCTCGTAAAACAAACCATTAGTCAACATTAAATTAGTCCTAGTAAGCATTTTTTTATAATTCAGACACAAAAGGAATGTATACGTGTGCAAATAACAAACACAAAGAACTAATATATAACTATATGTGATTTTATACGCTACATTAATATGAATATATATATATATATATATATATATATACACGTTTGTTTGTAATTTCAATTGCAGTGTGCGAAACATGCTATGTAAATTGATGGGCGCAGGCATATATGTGAGTATACTTACACGTGGATGATAAGTTGGAATTGAAACGGTAATAAAATGTTAAACGAATAAGTATAACGGTAAATGAAAAGGTGTTTAAAGTTGTACTTGTCAACTTCCTGGATTAAGTGTGGAAGTTAAAGTTTTTGTCCTTTTCTAAAGCAATCATCCGAGGCCTTTAGGAGGAAAGGAAGGATTTGCCCAACACCAAGCATGGAGGTCAGTGGGGTTGGGAAGAAGAGATTTCTGCGTAGGAAGTTAATTCGTCAAAAAGGTAGGTGCCTCTTCCCCCCTCAAACGGATATGATTCATGCATGCTTTGATGGTATACTAATGTGTTTCGTTGTTTAATTGTTTAAGTTGTAAATTTTGTTTCGTTGTTTTTATTTGTTTAAGTTGTAAATTTTGTATATGTTGGAAAGCATGAGATATATTGTTTATGTCTGCTATGTACATGTATGTGTGTGAAATTGGTGGTATGATTGAATCGAAAACAAAATACCCTTAAAGAATTGGGGAAAAAAGGGAACTTTTACACTAGGATCCTTTAAAAAGTTGTGTTTTGGCCTTATAATAGGTTCCTATAGACTGGAAATAGGAGAAAATAGGGGTTGGGATCGAAAAACAAATCACAGCGCGGGTTGTCACTGGTGGAGCAGCCATTTAAATAAATAAATAATTAATTAAAGTAAGACGGAAAATAGGCCAGCCAACGGACCGGGTCGACTGGCCAGCGGGTCGGACCGAAGGCGGTCCATTAACCTCAAAAAAAATTGTATCGGGTCTGACGGATCAGACCAGGAAAATACAATTAAATACTAATAAGAATCCAAATAAATTCTAGAAAATATAAAAGGTTAAATTTAAATTATTTTCACTTAATTTCTGGAGCTTGGTAAATTTAAGTAAAAAAAATAATAGTAATAAATAGAATTGAATAAGGGAAAACATAGGGGAAATTAGTAGGAAATTCTAGTAAATTAATACAAGATAAGGGAAAAAAATAAGGGTGGTGATAAATAACAACTTTCCAATATTTGTAAATTTTACGAAGCCAAATATTGAGTGCCGGAGACGGTGAGGATGGGCGTACGGGCCCCAGGCGACTTGGTTGTTGCATTCATGGCACGTGCATTGCATTTGGAGTGGGTTGAGATGTACGGGTCTCAGACGCTCGAGTGGAGTGGATCATGGTGTACGGGCCATGGGTACTCGGTCATGGTGGATCATGGTGTACGGGCCATGGGCATCGGTTAAGGTGGATCGTGGTGTACGGGCCACGGGCATCGGTCAGGGTGGATTGTAGTATACGGGCTACAAGCATCCAGTCAATCCCGGGATCATGCATTGCATATAGGTCTAGGGCATATTGCATGACATGATTCTTGTTGCGTGTGACATTTTATTTGAGCATGCATCACGTACTTGCGCACTTTTATGTGGAGTGCTTTACTTACCGCATTTACTTTACCTTATGCATGTTATCTTATGTTTATGTGCTATGTGATTATATCATATCTATGTGCTATGTGGCTATATCATTTCGGTATGCACGTTTTGTATTGGTTTGAGGCGGGCATCTACTGGATGATTTTCTGTCACTCACCCCTACTTCCCAGGTGAGCCGGATGAGGACTACGAGCACATCTTTGTTGAGGACGGGACGGACATAGCTGAGTGGGCTGGTTGATAGCTGCAGCTAGGATACGAGGGGAACTCTGCAGCTGATTTTTCATGATTACCTTTTGAGGATTTTCACAGACTTCTTTAGTACTTTTGTTATCGGGATTTTTATTCAGTAATGTAATGACGATTATTGGAGTTTAATTTAAGTTACGATTTATGTTTCCGCGAGAAAAACATTTCTACGTCATTTCTGACATGTAAGAGATTGATTCGACGCCTTGTATTCTCCTTAGTGAGATACGGCGGGTGCACTGTTCCCGATGTTAGGACTCGGGAGCGGGGCGCTACAGGTGGTATCAGAGCCGAGGCTTCAAATCCGCCTCGGAAACGCAGGCTTAATTAGATCACTTAGACATAAGTTACGATCTTTTATAAAATTTTGATTTTACCCCTAATAAACAAAATAGACTTAAGATATGATTTTAGACCTAGGTTATGATCGGGTTATGGGAGGTGTGTGCCGATGGTGAGCTTTCCTTGTCTAACTATCGATTTATCGGCCTCCAACCTTTTAACTTATTATTGACTAACCCGATTTCTTCTCATGAACTTGGATAACAGGAAATGCCTCCATGACGTGAGCCAGCTGGGAACGGAGGTGAGAACCACCAGAATCAGGGGATCATCCCAAAGCACTTGAAGATGTCATAGTCACCATGACCAGCACCTTAGCACAGCGGCACCAGCTGCTGAACTAGCATGCAGCGCCTCCACCACCATTGCACTCAGATCTGAGATTCTTCGACAAAGAGATGCGGAGGAATGATGGCGTAGCACAACTAATACCGCCGATCACTTGGATCTAATTTCAAAATGAGTTTAAGAAGTACTACGTGTTCGACAGTGCGATCTATCAGAGCGTGGCTCTAGATCCACGGCGGAAGCATAAATTTAGGCTATGATCCTAGAAATTAAGTTACGATTTTGCTCTTAAGTCACGATCTTAGAAATAAGTATCGATTTTTCTAGTCGTAAGCAATGATTACATATGAAGCATCTTATTGGAAGTAAGACGTGACCTTAGAGATTAAGTGATGACATTGCTCCGTAAGTTACGATTTTAGACTTAAGGAATGACGATACGAAATATCAGCTCTAGAAATAAAGTGGTGTGATCTGAGCATCAGGTGATGATTTGAACATAAACACTGATCCTAGTCATAAGCTGTGATTATATTCTAAGTATTGAACTTAGAAATAAGTAACGATTTTAGACGTAAGGAACAATGATACAAAGTATCGATTTTAGAAATAAGTCATGACATTAGACCTAAGTGATGATTGGATAAGGGGTATGTCCACGTATACCTAGGGCACTCCATACGACCCCAAATTAGTTGCCTTACTTAAGTGCTAATTATAATCATTTGTATAATTCCTTAGATCCGACCCCTGCAAACCCGGTACCATTATGATAAATGAAGCGGGTTCACGCCTTTATCCTTGATAGTAGTGTCGGAACGTGACTATGTCTAAGTTGGGATCATAGTTCCTAAGAAATGATTGATAGTAAAACGAACCACTAAGAAAATGATTTACTAGTGTTATGATCAGTAGAATTTAGCAAAGAATACTGTATCAAAGGGTTTATAGTTATGATTAAGCAGTTGAATTTTAGAATATCAAATAGGCCGAAGATATTAGTCTTATTAGGGGTATTGATTGATAGTGATAAGCGAGTACTACTAAAATTGGTATAGTGGTATGTCAAATTGCTACAAATTTTGGTTTAGTGTTGATTCCTAAAGACATGTATGTACTGATGCATCGAGTAGGCTTGAACTGAAACAGAGTTAGTATGAACAAGTAGTGGATACTTTTCAGGTGAGATCTAATCAAATTAGGATTGGCGGTTGAAATAACCAAGCAAAGAAGTACGGTGGATCAGTGTGGCGCGCGGAAGCATGATAGATTAAATGCCCTAAGACGATCAATATTTAGTGCGCCATACTAGGATAGGATAACTCGAGTTAAAGATTTATAAGAAACGGTACATAGGCAGATTTTCATTTGACATTAAGGGGTGGCTTAGAAGAGAAAGAATTATGCGAAGTATTGGATTATTAATTTTCAAGTGGTTAAACGATTTCTTATAAACACGTATATCCAAAAAAAAATATTTTAAATTTCAAAGGTATTGCAAATATTTTTGTTAATAAATATTTCAACTAGTTCCTTTTATATAGTATACTACTTTACAAGACTATATTTCTTTCCGAATTCGTATAGCAACAAAACGGAATTTCAACTATCCCTCATAAAACTGATATATTTTAAAATAATGACGTTTTCGAACAACGATATGGTTATACAGTTCTTAGATTATTTCTCAAATTTTCGTTTAGCTATATTTATTGTGCTAAAATAACTTGTCAACTATTGATATTGCAAACATTTTACCATTAAATGATTTTAAATATATTTATCTGCTTGCAATGAACTTATTTAATTTTGCGAAGCAGAAATAGTTTCAAAATATATGTACCTACTTTTTTTTATAAAAGAGAGGTACCGTATTCAATATTGTTTTATAAAACTTTATATTTGATGAATTTTTGATCGTTGTATTTTGCGAAACAAAACATAGCTTTTAAAACATATATTTCTTTGGAAAGCAAAAGACATTACGCTCAAGTTGTTTTCTAAAAAAAAAAGAAGAAGTTTTACGATGACGGTGTCTCAATTGTTTTGGAGTGGCTTTAAGCGTAATACTTTTGCGAACAAGGTATATGATTGTTTGAAAAATGATCATTTGAGACACCGCGTTGCGAAAACAATTATATGATGCCTTGGTTTTTGCGTTTACAAAAAAAATTAATTAAAAATTAGAATAGATATTATTTTAAACAGTTAAAGTTATACTCAAAATTATAGCTACGTAAGCTAACTCTCTTAAATTGACAAAAAAAAGGATGTCCATACACATACTTCGTATACTAGGTTAATGATGATAACTCCGAAAAAGTAAGAACATGATCATAGAACTAGTTCGTAGGTATAAGAATTGATTTTCGAGAATTTGATTATACGATAAAGGAGAGTGATACTTAGCGTATTGGAAGACTCGATGGACATTTCAGATGGTCATGTAACTAGAAAACAAATCATATATGATGAGTTTCAGAATCAAAATCGTAGAGTATATGCAACAAGTTTAATGATACATGACGAGTGTTATAAGTGGAAGTCTATAAGTTGTAATTATAGAGAATTAAGTTAAAGAATGTGGTACAACTAAGAACTGATCTTAGAAGGCTATTGATGACCGCAGATATAAGTACGTTATAAACTAATGATTGGGTTATGGAACCCCCGGTATGATGACGATACCCCCAAGTTGATCTTCGAGTTTTAAGGCCTATTAAGAAGATATGTTCTGATATTAAATACGCATAGAATAGTGGACTTAGAAACTACCTTGTTGAGTACAATGAATGATTTTCAAGGCCTTAGTCTGATAAGATAGCAAAATGGTTAACATATCTACATATGCAATGGATATTTACTTTGATCATTATCTAGGTGGATGGATCAAGGAGAACCATATTAAGTCATTGATTACACCATACACAAGTTTTGAGGACGAAACTTATTGTAAGGAGGGAAGAATGTTATAATCCGCGTCTCTTACATGGAATATACATGCACAAACGTCAACAAATATATATATATATATGTATATAAACATTACAAATACATACACACGGTAAGTGAAAAAAAAAAGAAAAATAAAAGAAGATAAAATTTAAAATTTTAGGATCCTAATATGATTAGGAAGTGAGTAAATAGATTAAGTTTAATCAAATTACAAATTCGAATTTAAATAGTAGAAGATAACCTAAGTATCCTAGGAGGTATACCTATCTCTACCTATAACCATACATACATATCACACAAATCTCATCCCCTCCCATTATTCTCTCTCCACGACAGCAACCCTAAAAGAAAAAAAAGAAAAAAAAACCAAGCATACTTTTTCTCCCTTCTACTTTTACCAGCCGAAATTCTCCCACCCTTTAATTTCCTTGGCAGCAACAAGTTGTCCCAGCAAAATCGCTGCCATATCTCTTGATACTGTTGCCGTCAGCAACAAAGAAAATAATGGAAGGAGATGCAATTTCTTTGTCTTCTTATATACATATATGATTATATAAATATATCCCCACATACTCACATACCACCGCCCTAATCCCATCAAGCACAGCCGGCCTTCCTTCTCCCCTAAGATGCCCATCGGCCGCCACTCATAGGTCCCAAGATCAAGTGATTGTTGGTCCGTTCATCCCGTTCTTCATATATTACGTATAATCAAGACAAGAGGCAAGTACCCTATCTATATTTGCTATTAATTTGTGAAATCTATATTTATAGTTTCGTATTAAATGATGGATCATACATAAGTATAACTGATTGCATAATTGGATGTATATATATGTGCAAATCGCCATGTGTATTAGGATTAATATATATATATATCTATATATATAAAAAGGTGATAATTTGGGTGATAGGGCCCAGAATATTTGCTTATTACCATGATGTGTTCTATTAATCTTTTTCATATGTCATGACTCTACTGGTGACATGTTTCGTTTATTTTGTTAGACTGGCAAGACTCAAAATTTGTACTTCTAAGGATTCAACCCTCGTAAAACAAACCATTAGTCAACATTAAATTAGTCCTAGTAAGCATTTTTTTATAATTCAGACACAAAAGGAATGTATACGTGTGCAAATAACAAACACAAAGAACTAATATATAACTATATGTGATTTTATACGCTACATTAATATGAATATATATATATATATATATATATATACACGTTTGTTTGTAATTTCAATTGCAGTGTGCGAAACATGCTATGTAAATTGATGGGCGCAGGCATATATGTGAGTATACTTACACGTGGATGATAAGTTGGAATTGAAACGGTAATAAAATGTTAAACGAATAAGTATAACGGTAAATGAAAAGGTGTTTAAAGTTGTACTTGTCAACTTCCTGGATTAAGTGTGGAAGTTAAAGTTTTTGTCCTTTTCTAAAGCAATCATCCGAGGCCTTTAGGAGGAAAGGAAGGATTTGCCCAACACCAAGCATGGAGGTCAGTGGGGTTGGGAAGAAGAGATTTCTGCGTAGGAAGTTAATTCGTCAAAAAGGTAGGTGCCTCTTCCCCCCTCAAACGGATATGATTCATGCATGCTTTGATGGTATACTAATGTGTTTCGTTGTTTAATTGTTTAAGTTGTAAATTTTGTTTCGTTGTTTTTATTTGTTTAAGTTGTAAATTTTGTATATGTTGGAAAGCATGAGATATATTGTTTATGTCTGCTATGTACATGTATGTGTGTGAAATTGGTGGTATGATTGAATCGAAAACAAAATACCCTTAAAGAATTGGGGAAAAAAAGGGAACTTTTACACTAGGATCCTTTAAAAAGTTGTGTTTTGGCCTTATAATAGGTTCCTATAGACTGGAAATAGGAGAAAATAGGGGTTGGGATCGAAAAACAAATCACAGCGCGGGTTGTCACTGGTGGAGCAGCCATTTAAATAAATAAATAATTAATTAAAGTAAGACGGAAAATAGGCCAGCCAACGGACCGGGTCGACTGGCCAGCGGGTCGGACCGAAGGCGGTCCATTAACCTCAAAAAAAATTGTATCGGGTCTGACGGATCAGACCAGGAAAATACAATTAAATACTAATAAGAATCCAAATAAATTCTAGAAAATATAAAAGGTTAAATTTAAATTATTTTCACTTAATTTCTGGAGCTTGGTAAATTTAAGTAAAAAAAATAATAGTAATAAATAGAATTGAATAAGGGAAAACATAGGGGAAATTAGTAGGAAATTCTAGTAAATTAATACAAGATAAGGGAAAAAAATAAGGGTGGTGATAAATAACAACTTTCCAATATTTGTAAATTTTACGAAGCCAAATATTGAGTGCCGGAGACGGTGAGGATGGGCGTACGGGCCCCAGGCGACTTGGTTGTTGCATTCATGGCACGTGCATTGCATTTGGAGTGGGTTGAGATGTACGGGTCTCAGACGCTCGAGTGGAGTGGATCATGGTGTACGGGCCATGGGTACTCGGTCATGGTGGATCATGGTGTACGGGCCATGGGCATCGGTTAAGGTGGATCGTGGTGTACGGGCCACGGGCATCGGTCAGGGTGGATTGTAGTATACGGGCTACAAGCATCCAGTCAATCCCGGGATCATGCATTGCATATAGGTCTAGGGCATATTGCATGACATGATTCTTGTTGCGTGTGACATTTTATTTGAGCATGCATCACGTACTTGCGCACTTTTATGTGGAGTGCTTTACTTACCGCATTTACTTTACCTTATGCATGTTATCTTATGTTTATGTGCTATGTGATTATATCATATCTATGTGCTATGTGGCTATATCATTTCGGTATGCACGTTTTGTATTGGTTTGAGGCGGGCATCTACTGGATGATTTTCTGTCACTCACCCCTACTTCCCAGGTGAGCCGGATGAGGACTACGAGCACATCTTTGTTGAGGACGGGACGGACATAGCTGAGTGGGCTGGTTGATAGCTGCAGCTAGGATACGAGGGGAACTCTGCAGCTGATTTTTCATGATTACCTTTTGAGGATTTTCACAGACTTCTTTAGTACTTTTGTTATCGGGATTTTTATTCAGTAATGTAATGACGATTATTGGAGTTTAATTTAAGTTACGATTTATGTTTCCGCGAGAAAAACATTTCTACGTCATTTCTGACATGTAAGAGATTGATTCGACGCCTTGTATTCTCCTTAGTGAGATACGGCGGGTGCACTGTTCCCGATGTTAGGACTCGGGAGCGGGGCGCTACAGGTGGTATCAGAGCCGAGGCTTCAAATCCGCCTCGGAAACGCAGGCTTAATTAGATCACTTAGACATAAGTTACGATCTTTTATAAAATTTTGATTTTACCCCTAATAAACAAAATAGACTTAAGATATGATTTTAGACCTAGGTTATGATCGGGTTATGGGAGGTGTGTGCCGATGGTGAGCTTTCCTTGTCTAACTATCGATTTATCGGCCTCCAACCTTTTAACTTATTATTGACTAACCCGATTTCTTCTCATGAACTTGGATAACAGGAAATGCCTCCATGACGTGAGCCAGCTGGGAACGGAGGTGAGAACCACCAGAATCAGGGGATCATCCCAAAGCACTTGAAGATGTCATAGTCACCATGACCAGCACCTTAGCACAGCGGCACCAGCTGCTGAACTAGCATGCAGCGCCTCCACCACCATTGCACTCAGATCTGAGATTCTTCGACAAAGAGATGCGGAGGAATGATGGCGTAGCACAACTAATACCGCCGATCACTTGGATCTAATTTCAAAATGAGTTTAAGAAGTACTACGTGTTCGACAGTGCGATCTATCAGAGCGTGGCTCTAGATCCACGGCGGAAGCATAAATTTAGGCTATGATCCTAGAAATTAAGTTACGATTTTGCTCTTAAGTCACGATCTTAGAAATAAGTATCGATTTTTCTAGTCGTAAGCAATGATTACATATGAAGCATCTTATTGGAAGTAAGACGTGACCTTAGAGATTAAGTGATGACATTGCTCCGTAAGTTACGATTTTAGACTTAAGGAATGACGATACGAAATATCAGCTCTAGAAATAAAGTGGTGTGATCTGAGCATCAGGTGATGATTTGAACATAAACACTGATCCTAGTCATAAGCTGTGATTATATTCTAAGTATTGAACTTAGAAATAAGTAACGATTTTAGACGTAAGGAACAATGATACAAAGTATCGATTTTAGAAATAAGTCATGACATTAGACCTAAGTGATGATTGGATAAGGGGTATGTCCACGTATACCTAGGGCACTCCATACGACCCCAAATTAGTTGCCTTACTTAAGTGCTAATTATAATCATTTGTATAATTCCTTAGATCCGACCCCTGCAAACCCGGTACCATTATGATAAATGAAGCGGGTTCACGCCTTTATCTTGATAGTAGTGTCGGAACGTGACTATGTCTAAGTTGGGATCATAGTTCCTAAGAAATGATTGATAGTAAAACGAACCACTAAGAAAATGATTTACTAGTGTTATGATCAGTAGAATTTAGCAAAGAATACTGTATCAAAGGGTTTATAGTTATGATTAAGCAGTTGAATTTTAGAATATCAAATAGGCCGAAGATATTAGTCTTATTAGGGGTATTGATTGATAGTGATAAGCGAGTACTACTAAAATTGGTATAGTGGTATGTCAAATTGCTACAAATTTTGGTTTAGTGTTGATTCCTAAAGACATGTATGTACTGATGCATCGAGTAGGCTTGAACTGAAACAGAGTTAGTATGAACAAGTAGTGGATACTTTTCAGGTGAGATCTAATCAAATTAGGATTGGCGGTTGAAATAACCAAGCAAAGAAGTACGGTGGATCAGTGTGGCGCGCGGAAGCATGATAGATTAAATGCCCTAAGACGATCAATATTTAGTGCGCCATACTAGGATAGGATAACTCGAGTTAAAGATTTATAAGAAACGGTACATAGGCAGATTTTCATTTGACATTAAGGGGTGGCTTAGAAGAGAAAGAATTATGCGAAGTATTGGATTATTAATTTTCAAGTGGTTAAACGATTTCTTATAAACACGTATATCCAAAAAAAAATATTTTAAATTTCAAAGGTATTGCAAATATTTTTGTTAATAAATATTTCAACTAGTTCCTTTTATATAGTATACTACTTTACAAGACTATATTTCTTTCCGAATTCGTATAGCAACAAAACGGAATTTCAACTATCCCTCATAAAACTGATATATTTTAAAATAATGACGTTTTCGAACAACGATATGGTTATACAGTTCTTATATTATTTCTCAAATTTTCGTTTAGCTATATTTATTGTGCTAAAATAACTTGTCAACTATTGATATTGCAAACATTTTACCATTAAATGATTTTAAATATATTTATCTGCTTGCAATGAACTTATTTAATTTTGCGAAGCAGAAATAGTTTCAAAATATATGTACCTACTTTTTTTTATAAAAGAGAGGTACCGTATTCAATATTGTTTTATAAAACTTTATATTTGATGAATTTTTGATCGTTGTATTTTGCGAAACAAAACATAGCTTTTAAAACATATATTTCTTTGGAAACAAAAGACATTACGCTCAAGTTGTTTTCTAAAAAAAAAGAAGAAGTTTTACGATGACGGTGTCTCAATTGTTTTGGAGTGGCTTTAAGCGTAATACTTTTGCGAACAAGGTATATGATTGTTTTAAAAATGATCATTTGAGACACCGCGTTGCGAAAACAATTATATGATGCCTTTGTTTTTGCGTTTACAAAAAAAATTAATTAAAAATTAGAATAGATATTATTTTAAACAGTTAAAGTTATACTCAAAATTATAGCTACGTAAGCTAACTCTCTTAAATTGACAAAAAAAAGGATGTCCATACACATACTTCGTATACTAGGTTAATGATGATAACTCCGAAAAAGTAAGAACATGATCATAGAACTAGTTCGTAGGTATAAGAATTGATTTCGAGAATTTGATTATACGATAAAGGAGAGTGATACTTAGCGTATTGGAAGACTCGATGGACATTTCAGATGGTCATGTAACTAGAAAACAAATCATATATGATGAGTTTCAGAATCAAAATCGTAGAGTATATGCAACAAGTTTAATGATACATGACGAGTGTTATAAGTGGAAGTCTATAAGTTGTAATTATAGAGAATTAAGTTAAAGAATGTGGTACAACTAAGAACTGATCTTAGAAGGCTATTGATGACCGCAGATATAAGTACGTTATAAACTAATGATTGGGTTATGGAACCCCCGGTATGATGACGATACCCCCAAGTTGATCTTCGAGTTTTAAGGCCTATTAAGAAGATATGTTCTGATATTAAATACGCATAGAATAGTGGACTTAGAAACTACCTTGTTGAGTACAATGAATGATTTTCAAGGCCTTAGTCTGATAAGATAGCAAAATGGTTAACATATCTACATATGCAATGGATATTTACTTTGATCATTATCTAGGTGGATGGATCAAGGAGAACCATATTAAGTCATTGATTACACCATACACAAGTTTTGAGGACGAAACTTATTGTAAGGAGGGAAGAATGTTATAATCCGCGTCTCTTACATGGAATATACATGCACAAACGTCAACAAATATATATATATATATGTATATAAACATTACAAATACATACACACGGTAAGTGAAAAAAAAAAGAAAAATAAAAGAAGATAAAATTTAAAATTTTAGGATCCTAATATGATTAGGAAGTGAGTAAATAGATTAAGTTTAATCAAATTACAAATTCGAATTTAAATAGTAGAAGATAACCTAAGTATCCTAGGAGGTATACCTATCTCTACCTATAACCATACATACATATCACACAAATCTCATCCCCTCCCATTATTCTCTCTCCACGACAGCAACCCTAAAAGAAAAAAAAAGAAAAAAAAAACCAAGCATACTTTTTCTCCCTTCTACTTTTACCAGCCGAAATTCTCCCACCCTTTAATTTCCTTGGCAGCAACAAGTTGTCCCAGCAAAATCGCTGCCATATCTCTTGATACTGTTGCCGTCAGCAACAAAGAAAATAATGGAAGGAGATGCAATTTCTTTGTCTTCGTATATACATATATGATTATATAAATATATCCCCACATACTCACATACCACCGCCCTAATCCCATCAAGCACAGCCGGCCTTCCTTCTCCCCTAAGATGCCCATCGGCCACCACTCATAGGTCCCAAGATCAAGTGATTGTTGGTCCGTTCATCCCGTTCTTCATATATTACGTATAATCAAGACGAGAGGCAAGTACCCTATCTATATTTGCTTTTAATTTGTGAAATCTATATTTATAGTTTCGTATTAAATGATGGATCATACATAAGTATAACTGATTGCATAATTGGATGTATATATATGTGCAAATCGCCATGTGTATTAGGATTAATATATATATATATCTATATATATAAAAAGGTGATAATTTGGGTGATAGGGCCCAGAATATTTGCTTATTACCATGATGTGTTCTATTAATCTTTTTCATATGTCATGACTCTACTGGTGACATGTTTCGTTTATTTTGTTAGACTGGCAAGACTCAAAATTTGTACTTCTAAGGATTCAACCCTCGTAAAAAAACCATTAGTCAACATTAAATTAGTCCTAGTAAGCATTTTTTTATAATTCAGTCACAAAAGGAAAGTATACGTGTGCAAATAACAAACACAAAGAATTAATATATAACTATATGTGATTTTATACGCTACATTAATATGAATATATATATATATACACACGTTTGTTTGTAATTTCAATTGCAGTGTGCGAAACATGCTATGTAAATTGATGGGCGCAGGCATATATGTGAGTATACTTACACGTGGATGATAAGTTGGAATTGAAACGGTAATAAAATGTTAAACGAATAAGTATAACGGTAAATGAAAAGGTGTTTAAAGTTGTACTTGTCAACTTCCTGGATTAAGTGTGGAAGTTAAAGTTTTTGTCCTTTTCTAAAGCAATCATCCGAGGCCTTTAGGAGGAAAGGAAGGATTTGCCCAACACCAAGCATGGAGGTCAGCGGGGTTGGGAAGAAGAGATTTCTACGTAGGAAGTTAATTCGTCAAAAAGGTAGGTGCCTCTTCCCCCCTCAAACGGATATGATTCATGCATGCTTTGATGGTATACTAATGTGTTTCGTTGTTTAATTGTTTAAGTTGTAAATTTTGTTTCGTTGTTTTTATTTGTTTAAGTTGTAAATTTTGTATATGTTGGAAAGCATGAGATATATTGTTTATGTCTGCTATGTACATGTATGTGTGTGAAATTGGTGGTATGATTGAATCGAAAACAAAATACCCTTAAAGAATTGGGGGAAAAAAGGGAACTTTTACACTAGGATCCTTTAAAAAGTTGTGTTTTGGCCTTATAATAGGTTCCTATAGACTGGAAATAGGAGAAAATGGGGGTTGGGATCGAAAAACAAATCACATCGCGGGTTGTCACTGGTGGAGCAGCCATTTAAATAAATAAATAATTAATTAAAGTAAGACGGAAAATAGGCCAGCCAACGGACCGGGTCGACTGGCCAGTGGGTCAGACCGAAGGCGGCCCATTAACCTCAAAAAAAATTGTATCGGGTCTGGCGGATCAGACGAGGAAAATACAATTAAATACTAATAAGAATCCAAATAAATTCTAGAAAATATAAAAGGTTAAATTTAAATTACTTTCACTTAATTTCTGGAGCTTGGTAAATTTAAGTAAAAAAAATAATAGTAATAAATAGAATTGAATAAGGGAAAACATAGGGGAAATTAGTAGGAAATTCTAGTAAATTAATACAAGATAAGGGAAAAAAATAAGGGTGGTGATAAATAACAACTTTCCAATATTTGTAAATTTTACGAAGCCAAATATTGAGTGCCGGAGACGGTGAGGATGGGCGTACGGGCCCCAGGCGACTTGGTTGTTGCATTCATGGCACGTGCATTGCATTTGGAGTGGGTTGAGATGTACGGGTCTCAGACGCTCGAGTGGAGTGGATCATGGTGTACGGGCCATGGGTACTCGGTCATGGTGGATCATGGTGTACGGGCCATGGGCATCGGTTAAGGTGGATCGTGGTGTACGGGCCACGGGCATCGGTCAGGGTGGATTGTAGTATACGGGCTACAGGCATCCAGTCAATCCCGGGATCATGCATTGCATATAGGTCTAGGGCATATTGCATGACATGATTCTTGTTGCGTGTGACATTTTATTTGAGCATGCATCACGTACTTGCGCACTTTTATGTGGAGTGCTTTACTTACCGCATTTACTTTACCTTATGCATGTTATCTTATGTTTATGTGCTATGTGATTATATCATATCTATGTGCTATGTGGCTATATCATTTCGGTATGCACATTTTGTATTGGTTTGAGGCGGGCATCTACTGGATGATTTTCTGTCACTCACCCCTACTTCCCAGGTGAGCCGGATGAGGACTACGAGCACATCTTTGTTGAGGACGGGACGGACATAGCTGAGTGGGCTGGTTGATAGCTGCAGCTAGGATACGAGGGGAACTCTGCAGCTGATTTTTCATGATTACCTTTTGAGGATTTTCACAGACTTCTTTAGTACTTTTGTTATCGGGATTTTTATTCAGTAATGTAATGACGATTATTGGAGTTTAATTTAAGTTACGATTTACGTTTCCGCGAGAAAAACATTTCTACGTCATTTCTGACATGTAAGAGATTGATTCGACGCCTTGTATTCTCCTTAGTGAGATACGGCGGGTGCACTGTTCCCGATGTTAGGGCTCGGGAGCGGGGCGCTACAGGTGGTATCAGAGCCGAGGCTTCAGATCCGCCTCGGAAACGCAGGCTTAATTAGATCACTTAGACATAAGTTACGATCTTTTATAAAATTTTGATTTTACCCCTAATAAACAAAATAGACTTAAGATATGATTTTAGACCTAGGTTATGATCGGGTTATGGGAGGTGTGTGCCGATGGTGAGCTTTCCTTGTCTAACTATCGATTTATCGGCCTCCAACCTTTTAACTTATTATTGACTAACCCGATTTCTTCTCATGAACTTGGATAACAGGAAATGCCTCCATGACGTGAGCCAGCTGGGAACGGAGGTGAGAACCACCAGAATCAGGGGATCATCCCAAAGCACTTGAAGATGTCATAGTCACCATGACCAGCACCTTAGCACAGCGGCACCAGCTGCTGAACTAGCATGCAGCGCCTCCACCACCATTGCACTCAGATCTGAGATTCTTCGACAAAGAGATGCGGAGGAATGATGGCGTAGCACAACTAATACCGCCGATCACTTGGATCTAATTTCAAAATGAGTTTAAGAAGTACTACGTGTTCGACAATGCGATCTATCAGAGCGTGGCTCTAGATCCACGGCGGAAGCATAAATTTAGGCTATGATCCTAGAAATTAAGTTACGATTTTGCTCTTAAGTCACGATCTTAGAAATAAGTATCGATTTTTCTAGTCGTAAGCAATGATTACATATGAAGCATCTTATTGGAAGTAAGACGTGACCTTAGAGATTAAGTGATGACATTGCTCCGTAAGTTACGATTTTAGACTTAAGGAATGACGATACGAAATATCAGCTCTAGAAATAAAGTGGTGTGGTCTGAGCATCAGGTGATGATTTGAACATAAACACTGATCCTAGTCATAAGCTGTGATTATATTCTAAGTATTGAACTTAGAAATAAGTAACGATTTTAGACGTAAGGAACAATGATACAAAGTATCGATTTTAGAAATAAGTCATGACATTAGACCTAAGTGATGATTGGATAAGGGGTATGTCCACGTATACCTAGGGCACTCCATACGACCCCAAATTAGTTGCCTTACTTAAGTGCTAATTATAATCATTTGTATAATTCCTTAGATCCAACCCCTGCAAACCCGGTACCATTATGATAAATGAAGCGGGTTCACGCCTTTACCTTGATAGTAGTGTCGGAACGTGACTATGTCTAAGTTGGGATCATAGTTCCTAAGAAATGATTGATAGTAAAACGAACCACTAAGAAAATGATTTACTAGTGTTATGATCAGTAGAATTTAGCAAAGAATACTGTATCAAAGGGTTTATAGTTATGATTAAGCAGTTGAATTTTAGAATATCAAATAGGCCGAAGATATTAGTCTTATTAGGGGTATTGATTGATAGTGATAAGCGAGTACTACTAAAATTGGTATAGTGGTATGTCAAATTGCTACAAATTTTGGTTTAGTGTTGATTCCTAAAGACATGTATGTACTGATGCATCGAGTAGGCTTGAACTGAAAAAGAGTAAGTATGAACAAGTAGTGGATACTTTTCAGGTGAGATCTAATCAAATTAGGATTGGCGGTTGAAATAACCAAGCAAAGAAGTACGGTGGATCAGTGTGGCGCGCGGAAGCATGATAGATTAAATGCCCTAAGACGATCAATATTTAGTGCGCCATACTAGGATAGGATAACTCGAGTTAAAGATTTATAAGAAACGGTACATAGGCAGATTTTCATTTGACATTAAGGGGTGGCTTAGAAGAGAAAGAATTATGCGAAGTATTGGATTATTAATTTTCAAGTGGTTAAACGATTTCTTATAAACACGTATATCCAAAAAAAAAATATTTTAAATTTCAAAGGTATTGCAAATATTTTTGTTAATAAATATTTCAACTAGTTCCTTTTATATAGTATACTACTTTACAAGACTATATTTCTTTCCGAATTCGTATAGCAACAAAACGGAATTTCAACTATCCCTCATAAAACTGATATATTTTAAAATAATGACGTTTTCGAACAACGATATGGTTATACAGTTCTTATATTATTTCTCAAATTTTCGTTTAGCTATATTTATTGTGCTAAAATAACTTGTCAACTATTGATATTGCAAACATTTTACCATTAAATGATTTTAAATATATTTATCTGCTTGCAATGAACTTATTTAATTTTGCGAAGCAGAAATAGTTTCAAAATATATGTACCTACTTTTTTTTATAAAAGAGAGGTACCGTATTCAATATTGTTTTATAAAACTTTATATTTGATGAATTTTTGATCGTTGTATTTTGCGAAACAAAACATAGCTTTTAAAACATATATTTCTTTGGAAAGAAAAGACATTACGCTCAAGTTGTTTTCTAAAAAAAAAGAAGAAGTTTTACGATGACGGTGTCTCAATTGTTTTGGAGTGGCTTTAAGCGTAATACTTTTGCGAACAAGGTATATGATTGTTTTAAAAATGATCATTTGAGACACCGCGTTGCGAAAACAATTATATGATGCCTTTGTTTTTGCGTTTACAAAAAAAATTAATTAAAAATTAGAATAGATATTATTTTAAACAGTTAAAGTTATACTCAAAATTATAGCTACGTAAGCTAACTCTCTTAAATTGACAAAAAAAAGGATGTCCATACACATACTTCGTATACTAGGTTAATGATGATAACTCCGAAAAAGTAAGAACATGATCATAGAACTAGTTCGTAGGTATAAGAATTGATTTCGAGAATTTGATTATACGATAAAGGAGAGTGATACTTAGCGTATTGGAAGACTCGATGGACATTTCAGATGGTCATGTAACTAGAAAACAAATCATATATGATGAGTTTCAGAATCAAAATCGTAGAGTATATGCAACAAGTTTAATGATACATGACGAGTGTTATAAGTGGAAGTCTATAAGTTGTAATTATAGAGAATTAAGTTAAAGAATGTGGTACAACTAAGAACTGATCTTAGAAGGCTATTGATGACCGCAGATATAAGTATGTTATAAACTAATGATTGGGTTATGGAACCCCCGGTATGATGACGATACCCCCAAGTTGATCTTCGAGTTTTAAGGCCTATTAAGAAGATATGTTCTGATATTAAATACGCAGAGAATAGTGGACTTAGAAACTACCTTGTTGAGTACAATGAATGATTTTCAAGGCCTTAGTCTGATAAGATAGCAAAATGGTTAACATATCTACATATGCAATGGATATTTACTTTGATCATTATCTAGGTGGATGGATCAAGGAGAACCATATTAAGTCATTGATTACACCATACACAAGTTTTGAGGACGAAACTTATTGTAAGGAGGGAAGAATGTTATAATCCGCGTCTCTTACATGGAATATACATGCACAAACGTCAACAAATATATATATATATATGTATATAAACATTACAAATACATACACACGGTAAGTGAAAAAAAAAAGAAAAATAAAAGAAGATAAAATTTAAAATTTTAGGATCCTAATGTGATTAGGAAGTGAGTAAATAGATTAAGTTTAATCAAATTACAAATTCGAATTTAAATAGTAGAAGATAATCTAAGTATCCTAGGAGGTATACCTATCTCTACCTATAACCATACATACATATCACACAAATCTCATCCCCTCCCATTATTCTCTCTCCACGACAGCAACCCTAAAAGAAAAAAAAAAGAAAAAAAAACCAAGCATACTTTTTCTCCCTTCTACTTTTACCAGCCGAAATTCTCCCACCCTTTAATTTCCTTGGCAGCAACAAGTTGTCCCAGCAAAATCGCTGCCATATCTCTTGATACTGTTGCCGTCACCAACAAAGAAAATAATGGAAGGAGATGCAATTTCTTTGTCTTCTTATATACATATATGATTATATAAATATATCCCCACATACTCACATACCACCGCCCTAATCCCATCAAGCATAGCCGGCCTTCCTTCTCCCCTAAGATGCCCATCGGCCGCCACTCATAGGTCCCAAGATCAAGTGATTGTTGGTCCGTTCATCCCGTTCTTCATATATTACGTATAATCAAGACGAGAGGCAAGTACCTTATCTATATTTGCTATTAATTTGTGAAATCTATATTTATAGTTTCGTATTAAATGATGGATCATACATAAGTATAACTGATTGCATAATTGGATGTATATATATGTGCAAATCGCCATGTGTATTAGGATTAATATATATATATATCTATATATATAAAAAGGTGATAATTTGGGTGATAGGGCCCAGAATATTTGCTTATTACCATGATGTGTTCTATTAATCTTTTTCATATGTCATGACTCTACTGGTGACATGTTTCGTTTATTTTGTTAGACTGGCAAGACTCAAAATTTGTACTTCTAAGGATTCAACCCTCGTAAAAAAAACCATTAGTCAACATTAAATTAGTCCTAGTAAGCATTTTTTTATAATTCAGTCACAAAAGGAAAGTATACGTGTGCAAATAACAAACACAAAGAATTAATATATAACTATATGTGATTTTATACGCTACATTAATATGAATATATATATATACACGTTTGTTTGTAATTTCAATTGCAGTGTGCGAAACATGCTATGTAAATTGATGGGCGCAGGCATATATGTGAGTATACTTACACGTGGATGATAAGTTGGAATTGAAACGGTAATAAAATGTTAAACGAATAAGTATAACGGTAAATGAAAAGGTGTTTAAAGTTGTACTTGTCAACTTCCTGGATTAAGTGTGGAAGTTAAAGTTTTTGTCCTTTTCTAAAGCAATCATCCAAGGCCTTTAGGAGGAAAGGAAGGATTTGCCCAACACCAAGCATGGAGGTCAGCGGGGTTGGGAAGAAGAGATTTCTACGTAGGAAGTTAATTCGTCAAAAAGGTAGGTGCCTCTTCCCCCCTCAAACGGATATGATTCATGCATGCTTTGATGGTATACTAATGTGTTTCGTTGTTTAATTGTTTAAGTTGTAAATTTTGTTTCGTTGTTTTTATTTGTTTAAGTTGTAAATTTTGTATATGTTGGAAAGCATGAGATATATTGTTTATGTCTGCTATGTACATGTATGTGTGTGAAATTGGTGGTATGATTGAATCGAAAACAAAATACCCTTAAAGAATTGGGGGAAAAAAGGGAACTTTTACACTAGGATCCTTTAAAAAGTTGTGTTTTGGCCTTATAATAGGTTCCTATAGACTGGAAATAGGAGAAAATGGGGGTTGGGATCGAAAAACAAATCACAGCGCGGGTTGTCACTGGTGGAGCAGCCATTTAAATAAATAAATAATTAATTAAAGTAAGACGAAAAATAGGCCAGCCAACGGACCGGGTCGACTGGCCAGCGGGTCGGACCGAAGGCGGCCCATTAACCTCAAAAAAAATTGTATCGGGTCTGGCGGATCAGACGAGGAAAATACAATTAAATACTAATAAGAATCCAAATAAATTCTAGAAAATATAAAAGGTTAAATTTAAATTACTTTCACTTAATTTCTGGAGCTTGGTAAATTTAAGTAAAAAAAATAATAGTAATAAATAGAATTGAATAAGGAAAAACATAGGGGAAATTAGTAGGAAATTCTAGTAAATTAATACAAGATAAGGGAAAAAAAATAAGGGTGGTGATAAATAACAACTTTCCAATATTTGTAAATTTTACGAAGCCAAATATTGAGTGCCGGAGACGGTGAGGATGGGCGTACGGGCCCCAGGCGACTTGGTTGTTGCATTCATGGCACGTGCATTGCATTTGGAGTGGGTTGAGATGTACGGGTCTCAGACGCTCAAGTGGAGTGGATCATGGTGTACGGGCCATGGGTACTCGGTCATGGTGGATCATGGTGTACGGGCCATGGGCATCGGTTAAGGTGGATCGTGGTGTACGGGCCACGGGCATCGGTCAGGGTGGATTGTAGTATACGGGCTACAGGCATCCAGTCAATCCCGGGATCATGCATTGCATATAGGTCTAGGGCATATTGCATGACATGATTCTTGTTGCGTGTGACATTTTGTTTGAGCATGCATCACGTACTTGCGCACTTTTATGTGGAGTGCTTTACTTACCGCATTTACTTTACCTTATGCATGTTATCTTATGTTTATGTGCTATGTGATTATATCATATCTATGTGCTATGTGGCTATATCATTTCGGTATGCACGTTTTGTATTGGTTTGAGGCGGGCATCTACTGGATGATTTTCTGTCACTCACCCCTACTTCCCAGGTGAGCCGGATGAGGACTACGAGCACATCTTTGTTGAGGACGGGACGGACATAGCTGAGTGGGCTGGTTGATAGCTGCAGCTAGGATACGAGGGGAACTCTGCAGCTGATTTTTCATGATTACCTTTTGAGGATTTTCACAGACTTCTTTAGTACTTTTGTTATCGGGATTTTTATTCAGTAATGTAATGACGATTATTGGAGTTTAATTTAAGTTACGATTTACGTTTCCGCGAGAAAAACATTTCTACGTCATTTCTGACATGTAAGAGATTGATTCGACGCCTTGTATTCTCCTTAGTGAGATACGGCGGGTGCACTGTTCCCGATGTTAGGGCTCGGGAGCGGGGCGCTACAGGTGGTATCAGAGCCGAGGCTTCAGATCCGCCTCAGAAACGCAGGCTTAATTAGATCACTTAGACATAAGTTACGATCTTTTATAAAATTTTGATTTTACCCCTAATAAACAAAATAGACTTAAGATATGATTTTAGACCTAGGTTATGATCGGGTTATGGGAGGTGTGTGCCGATGGTGAGCTTTCCTTGTCTAACTATCGATTTATCGGCCTCCAACCTTTTAACTTATTATTGACTAACCCGATTTCTTCTCATGAACTTGGATAACAGGAAATGCCTCCATGACGTGAGCCAGCTGGGAACGGAGGTGAGAACCACCAGAATCAGGGGATCATCCCAAAGCACTTGAAGATGTCATAGTCACCATGACCAGCACCTTAGCACAGCGGCACCAGCTGCTGAACTAGCATGCAGCGCCTCCACCACCATTGCACTCAGATCTGAGATTCTTCGACAAAGAGATGCGGAGGAATGATGGCGTAGCACAACTAATACCGCCGATCACTTGGATCTAATTTCAAAATGAGTTTAAGAAGTACTACGTGTTCGACAGTGCGATCTATCAGAGCGTGGCTCTAGATCCACGGCGGAAGCATAAATTTAGGCTATGATCCTAGAAATTAAGTTACGATTTTGCTCTTAAGTCACGATCTTAGAAATAAGTATCGATTTTTCTAGTCGTAAGCAATGATTACATATGAAGCATCTTATTGGAAGTAAGACGTGACCTTAGAGATTAAGTGATGACATTGCTCCGTAAGTTACGATTTTAGACTTAAGGAATGACGATACGAAATATCAGCTCTAGAAATAAAGTGGTGTGATCTGAGCATCAGGTGATGATTTGAACATAAACACTGATCCTAGTCATAAGCTGTGATTATATTCTAAGTATTGAACTTAGAAATAAGTAACGATTTTAGACGTAAGGAACAATGATACAAAGTATCGATTTTAGAAATAAGTCATGACATTAGACCTAAGTGATGATTGGATAAGGGGTATGTCCACGTATACCTAGGGCACTCCATACGACCCCAAATTAGTTGCCTTACTTAAGTGCTAATTATAATCATTTGTATAATTCCTTAGATCCGACCCCTGCAAACCCGGTACCATTATGATAAATGAAGCGGGTTCACGCCTTTACCTTGATAGTAGTGTCGGAACGTGACTATGTCTAAGTTGGGATCATAGTTCCTAAGAAATGATTGATAGTAAAACGAACCACTAAGAAAATGATTTACTAGTGTTATGATCAGTAGAATTTAGCAAAGAATACTGTATCAAAGGGTTTATAGTTATGATTAAGCAGTTGAATTTTAGAATATCAAATAGGCCGAAGATATTAGTCTTATTAGGGGTATTGATTGATAGTGATAAGCGAGTACTACTAAAATTGGTATAGTGGTATGTCAAATTGCTACAAATTTTGGTTTAGTGTTGATTCCTAAAGACATGTATGTACTGATGCATCAAGTAGGATTGAACTGAAACAGAGTAAGTATGAACAAGTAGTGGATACTTTTCAGGTGAGATCTAATCAAATTAGGATTGGCGGTTTAAATAACCAAGCAAAGAAGTACGGTGGATCAGTGTGGCGCGCGGAAGCATGATAGATTAAATGCCCTAAGACGATCAATATTTAGTGCGCCATACTAGGATAGGATAACTCGAGTTAAAGATTTATAAGAAACGGTACATAGGCAGATTTTCATTTGACATTAAGGGGTGGCTTAGAAGAGAAAGAATTATGCGAAGTATTGGATTATTAATTTTCAAGTGGTTAAACGATTTCTTATAAACACGTATATCCAAAAAAAAATATTTTAAATTTCAAAGGTATTGCAAATATTTTTGTTAATAAATATTTCAACTAGTTCCTTTTATATAGTATACTACTTTACAAGACTATATTTCTTTCCGAATTCGTATAGCAACAAAACGGAATTTCAACTATCCCTCATAAAACTGATATATTTTAAAATAATGATGTTTTCGAACAACGATATGGTTATACAGTTCTTATATTATTTCTCAAATTTTCGTTTAGCTATATTTATTGTGCTAAAATAACTTGTCAACTATTGATATTGCAAACATTTTACCATTAAATGATTTTAAATATATTTATCTGCTTGCAATGAACTTATTTAATTTTGCGAAGCAGAAATAGTTTCAAAATATATGTACCTACTTTTTTTTTATAAAAGAGAGGTACCGTATTCAATATTGTTTTATAAAACTTTATATTTGATGAATTTTTTATCGTTGTATTTTGCGAAACAAAACATAGCTTTTAAAACATATATTTCTTTGGAAAGAAAAGACATTACGCTCAAGTTGTTTTCTAAAAAAAAAGAAGAAGTTTTACGATGACGGTGTCTCAATTGTTTTGGAGTGGTTTTAAGCGTAATACTTTTACGAACAAGGTATATGATTGTTTTAAAAATGATCATTTGAGACACCGCGTTGCGAAAACAATTATATGATGCCTTTGTTTTTGCGTTTACAAAAAAAATTAATTAAAAATTAGAATAGATATTATTTTAAACAGTTAAAGTTATACTCAAAATTATAGCTACGTAAGCTAACTCTCTTAAATTGACAAAAAAAAGGATGTCCATACACATACTTCGTATACTAGGTTAATGATGATAACTCCGAAAAAGTAAGAACATGATCATAGAACTAGTTCGTAGGTATAAGAATTGATTTCGAGAATTTGATTATACGATAAAGGAGAGTGATACTTAGCGTATTGGAAGACTCGATGGACATTTCAGATGGTCATGTAACTAGAAAACAAATCATATATGATGAGTTTCAGAATCAAAATCGTAGAGTATATGCAACAAGTTTAATGATACATGACGAGTGTTATAAGTGGAAGTCTATAAGTTGTAATTATAGAGAATTAAGTTAAAGAATGTGGTACAACTAAGAACTGATCTTAGAAGGCTATTGATGACCGCAGATATAAGTACGTTATAAACTAATGATTGGGTTATGGAACCCCCGGTATGATGACGATACCCCCAAGTTGATCTTCGAGTTTTAAGGCCTATTAAGAAGATATGTTCTGATATTAAATACGCAGAGAATAGTGGACTTAGAAACTACCTTGTTGAGTACAATGAATGATTTTCAAGGCCTTAGTCTGATAAGATAGCAAAATGGTTAACATATCTACATATGCAATGGATATTTACTTTGATCATTATCTAGGTGGATGGATCAAGGAGAACCATATTAATTCATTGATTACACCATACACAAGTTTTGAGGACGAAACTTATTGTAAGGAGGGAAGAATGTTATAATCCGTGTCTCTTACATGGAATATACATGCACAAACGTCAACAAATATATATATATATATGTATATAAACATTACAAATACATACACACGGTAAGTGAAAAAAAAAAGAAAAAAAAAAGAAGATAAAATTTAAAATTTTAGGATCCTAATATGATTAGGAAGTGAGTAAATAGATTAAGTTTAATCAAATTACAAATTCGAATTTAAATAGTAGAAGATAACCTAAGTATCCTAGGAGGTATACCTATCTCTACCTATAACCATACATACATATCACACAAATCTCATCCCCTCTCATTATTCTCTCTCCACGACAGCAACCCTAAAAGAAAAAAAAAGAATAAAAAACCAAGCATACTTTTTCTCCCTTCTACTTTTACCAGCCGAAATTCTCCCACCCTTTAATTTCCTTGGCAGCAACAAGTTGTCCCAGCAAAATCGCTGCCATATCTCTTGATACTGTTGCCGTCAGCAACAAAGAAAATAATGGAAGGAGATGCAATTTCTTTGTCTTCTTATATACATATATGATTATATAAATATATCCCCACATACTCACATACCACCGCCCTAATCCCATCAAGCACAGTCGGCCTTCCTTCTCCCCTAAGATGCCCATCGGCCGCCACTCATAGGTCCCAAGATCAAGTGATTGTTGGTCCGTTCATCTCGTTCTTCATATATTACGTATAATCAAGACGAGAGGCAAGTACCCTATCTATATTTGCTATTAATTTGTGAAATCTATATTTATAGTTTCGTATTAAATGATGGATCATACATAAGTATAACTGATTGCATAATTGGATGTATATATATGTGCAAATCGCCATGTGTATTAGGATTAATATATATATATATCTATATATATAAAAAGGTGATAATTTGGGTGATAGGGCCCAGAATATTTGCTTATTACCATGATGTGTTCTATTAATCTTTTTCATATGTCATGACTCTACTGGTGACATGTTTTGTTTATTTTGTTAGACTGGCAAGACTCAAAATTTGTACTTCTAAGGATTCAACCCTCGTAAAAAAACCATTAGTCAACATTAAATTAGTCCTAGTAAGCATTTTTTTATAATTCAGTCACAAAAGGAAAGTATACGTGTGCAAATAACAAACACAAAGAATTAATATATAACTATATGTGATTTTATACGCTACATTAATATGAATATATATATATATATATATATATATACACGTTTGTTTGTAATTTCAATTGCAGTGTGTGAAACATGCTATGTAAATTGATGGGCGCAGGCATATATGTGAGTATACTTACACGTAGATGATAAGTTGGAATTGAAACGGTAATAAAATGTTAAACGAATAAGTATAACGGTAAATGAAAAGGTGTTTAAAGTTGTACTTGTCAACTTCCTGGATTAAGTGTGGAAGTTAAAGTTTTTGTCCTTTTCTAAAGCAATCATCCGAGGCCTTTAGGAGGAAAGGAAGGATTTGCCCAACACCAAGCATGGAGGTCAGCGGGGTTGGGAAGAAGAGATTTCTGCGTAGGAAGTTAATTCGTCAAAAAGGTAGGTGCCTCTTCCCCCCTCAAACGGATATGATTCATGCATGCTTTGATGGTATACTAATGTGTGTTGTTTAATTGATTAAGTTGTAAATTTTGTTTCGTTGTTTTTATTTGTTTAAGTTGTAAATTTTGTATATGTTGGAAAGCATGAGATATATTGTTTATGTCTGCTATGTGCATGTATGTGTGTGAAATTGGTGGTATGATTGAATCGAAAACAAAATACCCTTAAAGAATTGGGGAAAAAAAGGGAACTTTTACACTAGGATCCTTTAAAAAGTTGTGTTTTGGCTTTATAATAGGTTCCTATAGACTGGAAATAGGAAAAAATGGGGGTTGGGATCGAAAAACAAATCATAGCACGGGTTGTCACTGGTGGAGCAGCCATTTAAATAAATAAATAATTAATTAAAGTAAGACGGAGAATAGGCCAGCCAACGGACGGGTCGACTGGCCAGCGGGTCAGACCGAAGGCGGCCCATTAACCTCAAAAAAAAATTGTATCGGGTCTGGCGGATCAGACGAGGAAAATACAATTAAATACTAATAAGAATCCAAATAAATTCTAGAAAATATAAAAGGTTAAATTTAAATTATTTTCACTTAATTTCTGGAGCTTGGTAAATTTAAGTAAAAAAAATAGTAATAAATAGAATTGAATAAGGGAAAACATAGGGGAAATTAGTAGGAATTTCTAGTAAATTAATTCAAGATAAGGGAAAAAAATAAGGGTGGTGATAAATAACAACTTTCCAATATTTGTAAATTTTACGAAGCCAAATATTGAGTGCCGGAGACGGTGAGGATAGGCGTACGGGCTCCAGGCGACTTGGTTGTTGCATTCATGGCACGTGCATTGCATTTGGAGTGGGTTGAGATGTACGGGTCTCAGACGCTCGAGTGGAGTGGATCATGGTGTACGGGCCATGGGTACTCGGTCATGGTGGATCATGGTGTACGGGCCATGGGCATCGGTTAAGGTGGATCGTGGTGTACGAGAGACACGGGCATCGGTCAGGGTGGATTGTAGTATACGGGCTACAGGCATCCAGTCAATCCCGGGATCATGCATTGCATATAGGTCTAGGGCATATTGCATGACATGATTCTTGTTGCGTGTGACACGTTATTTGAGCATGCATCACGTACTTGTGCATTTTTATGTGGAGTGCTTTACTTACCGCATTTACTTTACCTTATGCATGTTATCTTATGTTTATGTGCTATGTGATTATATCATATCTATGTGCTATGTGGCTATATCATTTCGGTATGCACGTTTTGTATTGGTTTGAGGCGGGCATCTACTGGGTGATTTTCTGTCACTCACCCCTACTTCCCAGGTGAGCCGGATGAGGACTACGAGCACATCTTTGTTGAGGACGGGACGGACATAGCTGAGTGGGCTGGTTGATAGCTGCAGCTAGGATACGAGGGGAACTCTGCAGCTGATTTTTCATGATTACCTTTTGAGGATTTTCACAGACTTCTTTAGTACTTTTGTTATCGGGATTTTTATTCAGTAATGTAATGATGATTATTGGAGTTTAATTTAAGTTACGATTTACGTTTCTGCGAGAAAAAAATTTCTACGTCATTTCTGACATGTAAGAGATTGATTCGACGCCTTGTATTCTCCTTAGTGAGATACGGCGGGTGCACTGTTCCCGATGTTAGGGCTCGGGAGCGGGGCGCTACACTATGACAATCTCAAGTCTAAGGATTAAAACATGACTATCATGAGATTTACTTATGACGCTAATCCATGTAGTAATCTCATGATAGGTCTATCCAATACACTGTTCTCTAACAAGTATCTATGAAATTGATTTGTATCATCATACACATAATCATCTTATGATTATCAAATCAATACTCATACTGGTTATAAATTATTTTATCTCTATAACAATAATGAACCAGGGACATATATCATAATTGTGTAACATACTAACCAATCAATAATGATAATAAAACCTCTTTATTAATAATAAATGTATAACATAAAATATCCAAATCATGGCTCAGGGCACATACACTAACACAATATTATCCATATATAGATTTACCAACTTATCAAGAGAAGATTCACTTGAGATGGGTAGAAAGTGTGCAGACTTGGTTAATCAATCCACAATGACCCAAATTATGTCATATCCGCTTCTCGTCTTTGGTAAACCCGCTATAAAATCCATCATGATATGTTTCTATTTTTATTCTAGAATCTCCAACGGCATTAGTAATCTGCCAGGCTGTTGGTGTTCTGCCTTGACTTGCTGTCACACCAAGCATCTCTCAATGAACTCCACGATGTGCCTTTTCATTCCAGACCACCAATAATATTGTTTGAGATCTCTGTACATCTTGGTGCTACCCGGATGTACCGATAACTTTGAACTGTGAGCTTCTTGCAAAATTTCTTTAAGTTCATCTACCCCCGGTACACACAGTCTCCCTCTGAACCATAGGCTTCTGTCCTCATTGACTTGGAATCCCTCGACCTGATCCTGCTTTATCTTTTCCAAAATCTCACTTAGGGTCTTATCGTCCTTCTGAGCCTCTTTTACCCCATCAATCAGGCTCGGTGTGATGGTCAATGCAGTTAAAACATTCACTATGGAGTCAATCAAATCTAAACCAAATTCTTCTATTTCTCTTTTCAAGGGTGATTGTCGTGCATGGCTGGACTTCCTGCTTAATGCATCAGCCACTTCATTAGCCTTTCCTGGGTGGTAATGGACGGTCAAATTGTAGTCTTTTAGTAGTTCCAACCATCTCCGCTGCCTCATGTTCAACTCCTTCTGAGAAAATAAGTACTTTAGACTTTATGGTCGGTGAATACCGCACACTTTTCTCCATATAAGTAATGCCGCCAGATCTTCAAGGCAAACACAATTGCTGCAATAGTTTTGTTCATAAGGTTTTAGCTACCTTGAGGCATATGCAATGACCCGTTCATGTTGCATCAAAACACAACCTACAAGTGAAGTATTAAACTAAACTCAATTTGGATGGAAATAATGACTTATGCTACAGTTTATGTACCTAAACCATTCTTTGACGCGTCGCTATAAATTACAAACCCATCAGCTCCGGAGGATTGAGCCAATATTGGAGATGTGGTCAACCTCATCTTAAGCTCCGTGAAGCTTTTCTCGCATTTTGTCGTCCACTCAAACTTGGACTTCTTTTGAGTAAGGCGACTGAGAGGTACCGCTATTGTTGAGAATCCCTCGACGAATTTCCTGCAATAACCTGCTAGACCCAACAAACTTTGTACTTCGGTAACGTTAGTGGGTCTAGGCCACTCGGTGATGGCTTCCACCTTCTTCGGATCTACAACGATTCTTTCTTCTGATATCACGTGACCAGTGAAGGTCACACTCCTTAGCCAAAACTCCCATTTGCTAAACTTGGCGTATAGATGATTCTTTCTCAGAATGCCTAGAACGGTTCTCAGATGCTCAGTGTGAGTTTGCTTGTCTGGAGAATATACCAGAATGTCGTCTATGAATACCACCACAACTTGTCCAACTATTCTCGAAAGACTTTATTCATAAGGTCTATAAAGGCTGCAAGGGCATTAGTCAACCCAAATGGCATCACCAAAAACTCATAGTGGCCATATCTCCTGCAGAAGGCTGTCTTTGCGATGTCTTCAGCCTTCACTCTTAGCTGATGGTATCCTGATCTGAGGTCAATTTTAGAGAAAATTTTGGCGCCCTTGAGCTGGTGAAACAAATCCTCAATTCGCGGAAGGGGGTACTTATTCTTGATGGTAATTTTATTCAATTCTCGATAGTCAATACAGAGTCTCATACTACCATCCTTCTTCTTTACAAATAAAACAGGTGCTCCCAAAGGTGACACGCTGGGGCGGATAAACTTCTTGTCCAATAACTCCTGAAGTTGTTCTTTCAGCTCCCTCAATTCTGTCGGAGCCATTATGTAAGGGGCTTTAGAAATGGTTTCGGCTCCTGGGATCAAATTTATCTCAAACTCGACCTCTCTCGGAGGTGGCACTCCTAGAAGGTCTTCCGGAAACACATTCAGAAACTCGTTGACCAATGGAATCTGCTCAATAGGAGATACTTCCTGAGTAGCATCCACCGCATACACTAAGAACCCCTCGGCACCTTTCCTTAAGGCTTTACAAGCTTGCGTAACCGACATATGCACCTTCTAGGGGACTTTCTTTCGTTCCGCATCTCCTTGAAAGATCACCTCTTCCATCTTAACATTCTTGATTGTCACCTGCTTCAATCGATAGTTAATGTTGGCGTGATACTTGGCCAACCAGTCCATTCCTAATATAACGTCGAAGTCATACATCTGGATGGGAATTAATGTGGCGGAGAACCTTTGCTCTCCGAACTCCAACTCACAATCTCGGTATTGCTGGTGCGAAATCATAATTTGATCTCCGGCCGGTTGAACACGGTACAAAGTTTCTAACCACTCAGGTACACCACCAACGTGCTTAGTAAATCTCTTGGCCACAAAAGAGTGGCTTGCACCGCTATCGAAAATCACATTGGCAGGTATCTTATTTACTAAAACAACACGTAAGACCATACCAAGTTGTACATAAAGAGTTAAACACGTAGAGACTTAATTCAACCAGAATTTGAATTTATTTTAAGTCGTACCTACTACCACATTGCTGGCTTCCTGAACATCGGTGTCGGGCTTGACATGGACACAGGCATTTGTCCTCGGCTTTGCCCTCGGCTGCTGGGCCGCTTCCCCCAAGGTGTTCTTCTTCATCTCTGGGCAATCTCTAATAATATGGCCCACCTATCCGCATCGGTAACACGCTCCAGCAAGCTTCCTACACTCACCGATGTGACTCTTGTTGCAGTGTGGGCAAACTCCCACAGCCTGCTGAGTTATTGGATTTTGGGGTGAAGGTCTCTGAAAATGCCCGTCTGGGTCTCTCTTCGGAATCTTCACCCAATGTCTGGGTCTACCACCAACTCTAATCTCCTCTCTTGGCCTCTTACCTCTATCGGAAGACCCTACACTGGCTTCCCTCGCTGCTACTCTCCGGAAATCACTTTCGACGAGAAAACACGCGTCCAACATATCTTCATAGGTTCTCATCCCTGCATTCACTATCGCCGACTGAATTCTGGAGTCCAATCCCCTCTCAAACTTTGTCATCTTTAGACAATTATCAGACATAATCGCCGGAGCAAATTTACTCAAAGCATGAAATTGATCGGCATATTCCGCTACTGTCATTCGATCCTATTCCAACCTATCAAACGCCCTTATCTTGTCCAATATTGTAGTCTCTAGGACGTAGTACTTCAGAAAAACATCACAAAACTATGCCCATGAGATAGACGGGGTCATTCTCAATACCATTCCAGCCCACCATTCGCCCGCTTTGCCACATAGATGGGGTGTGTCCACATCCACCTTGATCTCCTCCGGCACATGCACTAACTGGAAACATTTCTCCACCTCAGCCAACTAGGGCTGGGCCTCCTAGGATCCATACATCCTCCAAACTCTGGAACTCTCATCTTTCTCATCTCTCCATAGAAGAACCATATATTATGTTACGGTGGTGGAGGAGGTGGAGGCTGCTGCTGTTGAGCAAACCCTTGTGGATCACCATTAGTGCATCAGTGGACACCTGGGGTAAAACCACTTGTGGGGGCTTATTTTCCTGCCCGTTGTCCGAGTTTCTAGCGTTATCTCTTCGTGGAGGCATTCTTTTCTGAAAGATCAACGTTTCATTAGCAATCAGTAAATACCGGATGTTACTGAAAGCTTGAATGCGTAAGAATGGGTGGGGTATGAAATAAGAATGTTAATACGAAATTTAGATGATAATCGCGCTCACACACACCCAAATCCGATCATACTCAGACTCTAGAAAATAAGCACTTATACCTAAGGATCAAACTTAAGGGAAAATCACATCTTAAATGGCTAAAAAGATCATGATCCTAAGTTTCCGAGATAGATCTAAAGCCTAGGCTCTGATACCACCTGTAGCGCCCCAGCCCGATACTGGAAATCGGTACTAGTACAGTCGCCGTAGACTGCTACGAGAACTACGAAGCGTCAAAGCAGATCAAGCACACGTTATCTATGACGTAAGATAAATTAGCGGAAACATCGTGAAATTTAAAACTTCAATAATAACAATATACCCAAAGAAATACAGCGGAATTAAAACATGATTGATGAAATTCCTAACATATCCTGCAATAGAAATTGTTAAACATCAAGTTTTTTCAACTTAAAAGAGAATGAACAGAAATCCATCCACTTCAGTGACCATCATCCCAATGAGCCCACTCGCCGCCGTCTTCTACAAAGATCATTTCGTACTCACGCTTACCTGAAAAGAAGATGGAGTATCTATTCTTAGCGAAAACATCTCCAGCAAGTAACCCATCTATACACCTTACGGGACCACACACGACGAGTCACTAGTGTATAAATCATTGCACAAAATAAGGTGCTCGGGTTGGCAAATAACATCTTTATAACAATTCATCAAACTAAATAAATAAATCACATAAATGATACGCAAATACGGAGCAAAACATGTATCTAGCAAAACATATTACATACACAGATCATTTGCGAATGTCAAATATTGCATGTCAAGTCTTATGCTTCGTGACACATGATGCATGTACTCCTTTAAAACCACACACAAAACCCATGCATATGTCTTCTTTCGTAAACATGTCATGCGTGTCCTTTCACAAGACTTTTCACAACTCTTCTTATCATATTTTTTTGCGTAGCAGAACTTTATACACTGTGGGTGATCAATCCACAGCTAACAGAACTTTATACCTCGTGCTAAAAGGTCAACGGCCCCATAACATAACTTTATACCCCGTGCTGACAGGTCCACAGCCCCATAACATAACTTTATATCCTGCTGTTGATTCACATGTCACGTTTTTATACCCTGCTACTGCAGGTGTGACTTTTATACCCTGCGATCAACAGCAGCCATAACTTGTCATTCGAAAACTTTAAGCTTCTTTTGCAAACACATGTTCTTTCGCAAAACAAATCTCCTGTCGAAATACAAAGTGTTCATGTCGTAATGTAGAATGCTCATGTTACGTCATATCAAACATGTAAACAGGCACACACACTTTACATATTATGTACAAGATCCTGAACCTCAAACACACCACGCTCGTACTTTTTCAGGTCTTTTCGTATTACAAATTCACTTCGGATCCATTCTTAACCGTACTCATTCACACTTAACATTTACAACTCAAGTACACCTCAAATACCCTCGTAATTTATGAGCAAAGGACGGCACCCACATACATGGAGCTCTTAATGTGTCAAAAGAGACTTCCAATACACTTGGAACGCCTTCAGGAGGCGCTTATAGTGACATGAAGCGCCTATAATAGGCGTTCGAAGTGTTCTGAAATATGCTATGTTACATCAAATGTCTACATAAGGCGCCTTATGTGACATGAAGCGCATTATGAGGTGTTCAAAGTGTTCTGGAATGCACTGGGACGCATTGAACGCCTACTTAGGCGCCTAATATGACATTAAGCGCCTAAAGTAGGTGGTCGAAGTGTTCTGACGATTCCAGAAACTGCAAAATACTGTCGTAACTTCCCCTCTTCATCTTCCTCCTTCACCCCTTTTATGTTAAACACTTCAAATTCCATCTTACCACCTAGATTCCATCATGCTTAACACACACGTAACACCGATTGATCCTTAAATCTATTAGTTGCGTCAACCTTAAGCCTTCTATCATTCATATCCCCGGATGTATCATCAATCTTCTAGCCCATGCCTAACTTGCAACACACATCATCTAAACCTTCTTCAATCCATCTCAAATCAACTAAAACAACTCTAAGGAAACATGACAATTATCACAAAGCATTGCTTACATCAAAGAGGACACTTTCAGGTCATGTTTGTTAACAATCAAGCACAACATAAACATTCTCAGAATTTGGCCCAAAGAACACAACTTTACTCATCCAACCAACAACAAATACATAAAGTAGATCATTTAACATAAACATATCAAAATTACCAATGTGTGATCCGAATTTTCTCTTTATAAGAACATAGGGCCTGTTGAACCAAAAATTTGCATAAAGCGTATAGAAAGATTACTTGTCTTGGAATCTAGATAAGCTTATGAGTGTATAGTAGAATTTTGAGACGGATTGGACCTAGGTAGCCTTCTTCTTCCTCCTTTCTTCTTCTTCCTCTCCTTTTCCTCTCTTTCTTTCTCCTAGGCGTTCCTTCCTCTCCTTTGTGTTGTAACCCACGACCCCCCTCTCTTTTGGGGAGTTATACTAAATGTTTAACTCCCCCCATCATTAAGTGGGGAGGGTATTTTTGGTAATTCTGCCTAATTCTCTTAATTTAACCCTATCTTTTCTTATTCTATATTTTATTTAACTAAACTTCATAAACCAATACAATTAATTAAATTGTATTTAAAGTTGTTTTCTGATTATTTAATATTGGATGCGGAACTTATGGGGTATGACATCATCTTTGCTACTTAACAAATAGACATAACGGTGTCGTGTGCAATTGTCAATAAAAGTTACGAAATACTTTTTACAACCTCTTGTTTGCACAAATTTTAAATCACACACATCTATATAAATTAAATCCAACGGTTCAATGTTCCTTTCTATTAAAGTAAATAGTGTCTTCGCCATCTTCGCTTCAATGCATATTTGGCATTTTTCATTATCAAAGTTTAATTTGGGCAACAAGTATAGATTGACTATTCATTGTATTGACTTATAATTAACATGTCCCAAACGAAAAAGCCACAAACAAGAAGACTCAAGCATGTAAGCAGAAGAGGAATTATTATTATTAGCCTCTGCGGGCAAATCTCTTTTGGATACAATAGTGATGACATTCAATTTAAACATCCTGTTCGACAAGTATCCCTTCCTCAAATACATGCCATTTTTTGAAAGAATAACTTTATTGGATTCTAACACTAGTCTAAAACCATGCATGACTAGAAGAGATCCGAGGTAAGTCCATGACTCTTTCCTTAAGACGTATTGCTTTGGTATACTGTGCCCAACCGGATGGAGCAATCGTCTCCCAGGATACAACGGAAGTCAGTTTAGACGAGCAGCACTCAGCGTATGAACTCTATGAACCTGTAAGATGCCCTGAACTTCTCGGACTTGATGCAAAATATAAAAGGAGAAGAGAGAAAGAGAGCACGGGTATGCTGAGGAGGAGAGGAGGAGAAAATCAGATTCTGAGTGAGTGATCAGAGAGGTCAGCTAGACCACTATTTATAGGAGAAATAATTTATTAGGGTGGTTAATTGACAGTTTAACCACAGCCGTCGGATCAGATTGCCACCGTTAGATCAGATAACAGATAACTGCTTTTCAAATTTGAATTACGGTTAAGTAACCAATTTTTGAATTATGGTTAAGTAACTGATTTTCGAATTTGAATTACTGTTAAGTAACAGATTTTCAATTTTGATTTACGGTTAAGCAACCGATTTTCGAATTATTTTATCTCTATTCAAATTTGATTTACGGTTAAGCAACCGACTTTCAAATTATTTTATCCCTACTTTGAGCATTAATTTCTCATTCACCCGGTATCGTAATTGAGTGATTCCAAACCCTAAAATCATTTACTTGTTACGTAGATAATTAAGAATTTATTAGTTTTCACTGTCATTAATGAAAACTAATTATAACATAGCTCAAAGTATGTTGCTAACCGCACTTTGCAACTTGGCACATTTCAATTTATTTCCAATTTCTCCAACAAGGGGAACCTAACTCAAGAGCTTCCATGAACATTACAGATTTCCCTTTTTTTTGCTTTTCCTTTTTTCTTTCCTTCATTCGTGATTCTGTGCAAGCAGTAACATGATTGATAAACATGTCAGCATAGTCATCGGATTCTTGCACAGTCTTCTCTTTTCCCCCACCTCAGCCATAGGCAACACTGTTTTCTGTGCTGCAGAAAAGGAAGAACCTTCTGTCTTTCTGGGTAGAGATTCTACCCTTTTCGTGTTGGAGGTTGGACCTATTTATTGAGCAATTTAGATATTAAGGTTATTTTGGAGGGAATGAATCGGCTGGAGGTAACGGAAGGAAGGTAGAATTAACCATGATTGGACAATTTGGATAGCTATCCGTAGAAACCATAAAAAGAAAAAAATATATGTAAAAAACCGTCCCGGTATCCGTATGTTGGGTGCTAATTTCACGAATAAGTAAGGTTGTCCAGAGCATTCGATGAAAGTACAGATGCTACTTAAAACTTTATGAAAAAGATTGGATACCATGTGCAATTAAGTACTTTCTCTTTGGAGTTTTAGAGAATTGATTAGCTTGTTGTATATTGGAAACAATCTCCTTAGGACATTGATGCTGAAGTGAATCCTACATATTACGATGCTGAGAGATAAAGAAGAAGGAGCTGGCCTTGTCCTCATACTCATCTATATTCTTACTGTCGTCAACTTGCTTCTTTGTTTCTGGAGTCTTCTTTTGCGTTTGTGCGTAGACAATGAGTCTGCTCACTTCGTAGCTAAACTTGGCTTGTGTTTTCAAGATTTCTGTTTCTCGAGGGAATATTTTCCACATCATTTGTTGACATTTGTTGATCAATAAAGTGACCTCTAATGGGCGTATGGGTGTGAGCTTTCTAAATGTCAAGAAAAACGGGAATGGTATTTTTTTTCCAATTAATTAGATGATTGTGCTATTCAATGAATAAATTTTGGAAAAGGTACCAGCTTTGCAGTTTAATGTGGTAGTGAAGGTGAAGGTGAGAGGTAAAGGTCACTAAAAGCTGTTGGTATGGATGGCGATTGGTAAAAGTAAAGTTTATTTTTGCAGAGATGAGGGAGACGGCTGCAGGCCGTCGGCTTCTCTTTCTTATTTTGTTTTTTTTCCCCTGGTGGTGGTAGGCGGGGGAGGAGGGGGTAGACAGCTTGATGTTCTGCAATTAGGTTGGACTCAAAACCGTTTATCATGTATCACCTTCAGACAACTTGTCATAAGCATGTCTTTTCCCTTTGTCTCATACAGTCATACTCCTCCTCTTGATAGTTTCCTTCATCTCATCAATTTTTCTTCTCTATTCCGGCATATTTAAGCATATATCCGATTCCCTTTGAGATAAGATTTTTGTAATTGTTTCTCGCAGTTGAAGATCAAAACGCCTTGAGGAATTTTTTCAGTCACTGAGCCAATTTTGAGATGGTTGGGAAGGAGATTTTGGGGCGGGCTTCGCCTCTTTTTCTGGTGTTCTTGGTGTTGGGATTTGGTTTTGGCACCTACAATATGTTCACTATGCTCTTTCACTACCAAAACTGGAGTGATGGGAGATTTGTTGGCTCAGGTAGTTCGGACCCGGACATTTTAAGGGATATGGAAAGGCTGAAGTTGAGGTATCATGTTGCTTTGACCGCTACAGATGCTTCATACAACAAATGGCAATCCAGGATTATGTATTTTTGGTATAAGAGGATTAAGGATGCTCCTGGATCAGACATGGGAGGATTCACTAGGATTTTGCACTCCGGAAAACCGGACGATTTGATGGATGAGATTCCCACTTTTGTTGTTGATCCTCTTCCTAAGGGACTTGATAGGGTGAGAATTCTCCATGTTTCATTTGGTTCACCAGATATACATTCATGGCATTTTGCCGGAAGAACCCTCTTTGATTTCCTCCTCAATTGATCTAGAAAAATCTGTTTCGAGGAGAGTTAATTGAGTTTTCTCTGTAACATTTTCATAAAGTATTGTAGATATTGTCTTCAAAGGTTGTGCATAATACATAGGATGCAGAGGTTTAGTTTGCTTTTGTTTTGTCTAAAGTTTTTGTTAGCAAAACCATGATATATGAACAGTCCTTTTGCACACAAAAAAAATTCCAAGTACGATAATTTCATTTATGCACTTCCATTTGTTTAAATTAAGATATGACGGCATCTAATGTTTGCATTTTCTGTTGCATAACATAGCAGCAGCAGCATCAGTCTCAGTTCAAGAAAGTTCTTTTCATCAATAACTCTTCTATGTTTATGTTTGCATGAATGAGATGATAATGGCAGTAAGCATTCTAAATGGTGCTGATAAACAAATGAAAAGATGCACGATGCAATGACATGATGATGTGCTGAAAAGTGAAACTGCAGACTATAGGACATTACTTGGGATGTACTGAATTACTTACAAAAGTAGATTTAAAATAAAAATACATATTAATAATAATGATTTACAAAGTTTAGAATAAAAAGTAAAAGCAGGTTGTTTACAAGATAAGTCTGATGATGTCACTTCTGCTATTGGACTTTTACATGTGTAGATGTTACTTGCTCCTTCTCTGCTGCTCGTTTTCTCTTATAATTGTGGTCAGTATTTTTAATTCTTAATTCTAACAATCAAGTGCTCAAATTGTGTCATTTATGATGTTTGTCTCAGGGATATGTTGTGTTAAACAGACCATGGGCCTTTGTGCAATGGCTTGAAGAAGCAGCTATAGAAGAGGAGTAAGCTTCTGTGCTGGATTTGAGAGGCCAAAGTTTTCGATATGTTTGTGATCTGACTTCTGGCCAATGCTATGACTGTTGCAGATACATTCTAATGGCAGAACCTGATCACATATTTGTCAATCCTTTGCCTAATTTGGCTCATGGAGACTATCCAGTAGCATTTCCTTTTGGATACATTAGTCCATCTACAAACAAAAAGATCATCAGGAAGTATTATCCAGAAGAAAAAGGTCCTGTTACTAATATTGATCCAATTGGCAATTCTCCTTCCATCATCAAGAAGGTGCGTTCATGCTCCATTGCCCTTTGGCTAAATTTTGATCAATTGAATAATGTTTCATTTGACATATGCTTTTCTTTTTCATAAGTGTAGACTTAGAAGAGTTATATTCGTTTGGGCCTAACTTTTGATTGACTCAATGATCAAATGTTGGTATACAGAGAAGGTAAGGGGTGACTAGTGTAACAGATAAGATAAGAGAGGGAAGACTGAGATGACTTGGGCATGTCAAGAGGAGACAGACAACGGTGTCTGTCAGAGCAATTGAAAATCTCACTGTAGAAGGGAAGAGGAGCAAAGGCAGGCCCAAACTGACGTGGGATGAGCAGATTAGGCATGACTTACTAGATTTGCACATCTCTGAGGACATGGTCCAGGATAGAAGTTCATGGAGGCAGAGAATTAAGGTTAAGGGGAGGTAGACAGGACATAGGGCATCTTAGAGCATACATAGAGGATTAGATAGTATTTGCACTTTAGTTTACTTTGCATATTTTGTTTTGGTCTTTTTCTTTCAATTATTTATGCATGTGCACTATTATGACTATTTTAATAGCGGAAGACTTTTGTATATGTTTAAGTTGACTTTGCACTTGTTTGTTTATGTTCTACCGTTGTTTTATATTATATGTGCATATACACGTTCGGAGTATTTTAATATCGGCAGCCTCCTCTTTGTATTTCCTGAATTACCTCAATAACGCACTAGCACATCATATCCGTATTATTGTACCGTTTATGCATGTACATATAAAGCCGGGGTTCTCACTGGAAGCAAACTCTCTATCCCTTGGGATAGAGGTATTGGTTGCCTGCCATTTACCCTCCCCAGACCCTAGCGATAGTTTTTGCTGTCGTTGGTAAATACCGGTTCGATTGATTGAACGATCAAATGTTGCTCAAAATTTTCTTTCTTCATAAATATGCAACTTTTGAAGATCTATATCAAATGGCCTCACAACTCTCTAGTTTGTGAGCGACACCCATGGTCTCGCCGTGCAATTCTAATAGTTCCTTGATGATGCCATGTTGTTTACTTTGACATTTTATTTCAATTATCTACTGCAGACACTTCTCCGAAAAATTGCACCCACATGGATGAATGTATCTCTTAGAATGAAGCATGACAGAGAAACTGACCTGGCTTTTGGCTGGGTCCTGGAAATGTGAGGATGACCTAAAAGATTAATTGGCAAGTACATATTTTCGTATTCATAACCTCTGTGCCTGTCAGACTTGTGACTAACAGAATTTGGATTATCAGGTATGGCTATGCAGTAGCATCTGCTTTGCATGATGTGCGGCATATTCTTCGTAAGGACTTCATGGCACAGGTTCGATGTCTTTTGAGGCTCTGTCCTTTGCTGCTTCATCTGACTTCTGACATATTGTGCTCCATGTTGAACTATGTGCAGCCTCCTTTTGATCGGGAAGTTGACAAGAAATTTTTGCTTCATCTGACTTCTGACATATTGTGCTCCATGTTGAACTATGTGCAGCCTCCTTTTGATCGGGAAGTTGACAAGAAATTTTTACTCCATTATACGTACAGTTGCGATTACACGAAGGAGGTACATCTCTTCTTCTTATGGTGTGTGTTTTTGGTAATGTACCTCTCCTAGTTTGAGTGACCATTGGCATCAATCATATTGACAGAAGTTGAATCAGATTTCGACTGTATCATACAACTAGACATTTTGACCATCTCTACATATCTTCTTCGTGTCATAAACGTTTTAATCAACTAACTTGAAGTTATGCTACAGGGAAAACTGATCTACAAACAGACAGGTGACTGGCGATTCAACAAGAGATTTCATCAATTTCGTCCTATTCCAAGAAATCTTTCTTTTCCACCTCCTGGAGCACCTGAAAGCGTGGTTAGTAAGTCAGTTGCTAGGACTTAACGTATCTAGAGTCTTTAACTAATCTGAAAAGAAATCAGCTTTCTTTGCGCTTGCTTTTAGAACCTCATATGTCATATCAGTAATGGTCCAAACTTTGTATAAAATGACTGCTTCTGAGGTGCTTATCTTCCACTAGCTACCATCTTTTTTTTTTTTTTTTGCCTTTCCCCCCCTTTTTTCCTTCTCTCTCCCATTAGTGCAGTAAGTTTAGAAGTCCATCCACCTACCCTGTGTAACTAAAAACTACGAGTCTTTAAAAACTACTCTCTCCGTCCTAAAATATAAGTCCACTTTGACTTTTTAACATTTTTCCATTTCTAATGGAGTCAAGGACACACTCTTAATTGACGTTAGACTACTGTAATTTCCAGGAAATCTGGTGGCTCAGACTGTGTCATCTTCATTGCCGAGTCCAATTGCAAATTCTGGGCAAGTGGTTGGCTCAGAATTTCTTCTTCTTCTTCATTGTCATACTTGTACCTTTCTTGATCAAGTGATTTACCTGGTCAAGCCGTACTCGTCTGAGTCCGAATTCTTGAAGGCTCATATATCTCCTCATTGCCTTACATACCTATCTCTACCTCAGACCAAGACCAAGTCCGCCCCTGCTTACCCTGCAAAAGACCCACAATGTCACAAACACCAGAAAATACCAAACCAGAAACCTCTGACAAGAAACCAAACTTCCCTGCCAACTTTGATTTCTCTGAACAGTTTTCCAAGTTCCTGCAACAGAGCTTAAATATGAATCAACCTCTGGCCAGTTCTACAATCTTGGTACTTAAAGTAAAACTTAACAGTACCAATTATACCCTATGGAGTCGATTAATGAAAATTGCTGTTGGAGGCAGGGGGAGAAGCTCCCACCTCATAAGGGTGCCTCCATCCCCTGCACCAACAGATCCTGCATATCCAACATGGGAACAGAGTGACAATTGGTTTTTACCTGGTTGATTGACAATATTGATGATAGTTTAGAGAATAATGTATCAAAATACTCGACTGCAAAGGCACTCTGGGATGGTTTATCGGTCACATATGGGTCAGGGATTGACCCATTACAAATCTTTGATCTCCACAAACAATGTTATACAATCAAGCAAGGAAACCGACTCTTAGAAACCCTCTGGGACCAGTTCCAAGGACTCCGGATGAGCATAGACTCCATGGATCCAAACCCCATGGAGTCTCCAAACGATATTGCCATTTATGGGAAGAAAATTCAGGAACAACGATTATATCAACTACTGCTAGCAGTAGATAAAAAATTCGCTGATACAAAGAACGAAATCCTTAAGAGGGACCCCAGACCCACAGTGGAGACCGCCTACAATGAACTCAGGAGGACTGATGTACAGAATAGAGTACTGGTTACAGCCCCATCAGATCGAGGATCATCATTTGGCGACATATCTGGAATAGGTTACGGGCTGGTGGTCAAACCACCATCAGAGCATACCAAGCAACGAGGACCGCTAGAAAATACACCCCCACGCTCAGGAAAACCATCAAAGCGTGAGGGAGAAGACAAGAGCCAGTTGGAGTGCACTTACTACAAAAAGAAGGGACACAAACGAGAGAATTGTTTTAAACTCCATCGATACCCAGAGTGGTGGGAGGAGTTTAAGAAGAAAGCTCAGGCCTCTGTTGTCCACGCCACCATTGAAGGCAGCTCTGAATGCAGGGTAACACAGAGAGGCCACGACAGCCAAGAAGGAGCCATGGAAGGTGCAGCAGCAGAGGGAGGCAGAAACCACGAAGGAGGTAAATGGGTTAGGGAGAAAATCCCTAACCCTACTTCGTTTGTTAATAAGGGAAAATTGCACCTGGTACCCCTGACCTTAAGGAAAAATCGAGTAATGCATATATAGTTTCTGGAATTCCACCCGACTCCCCAGATCTTTTAAAAAATGATGCCCAGACCTCTCAGTTATCCTTAATTAAATCCGCCCCTCAGAAAACCAAGAAACCCCAAATGAACCCTTGACATTTACCCAACACCCTGAACTGCCCCTCCACTGTACTTTGAGGCCAGATTTAACCCCTTTCACTGCCAAAAAGACTAAATTACCCTTAGCCTCACATTGCCATGCTACCCATGGGGCTCTTCAGTGGATATTCGACTGTGGAGTCACTGACTCTATGACCTGTGATTTTTTCTGAACTTATTACTCATACTCCACCACTTAAGACATCAGTCAAAACTGCCAATGATACTTCCATCCCCGTTGAGGGTGGAGGATCTATCTTGATAACTCCGAACATTACTCTCAAAAATTATCTCTATGTACCTTCCTTATCTACCAAACTATTATCAGTCAGTCATGTTACTAAAGAATTAGACTGTATTGTTATGATATATCCTAATTTTTGCCTTTTGCAGGACATTCGTACAGGAGAGATCATTGGACATGGTACTGAACGCCATGGTCTATACTTTGTTGACAATGTGGCACTACAGGGACAGTCTAATCTTGCCACCCGGACATTCAACCTACAAGTGTGGTTGTGGCATTGCCGGTTAGGGCATCCATCTTTTAGCTACTTAAAACGTCTGTTTCCTACTTTATTTAATTCTGAAACAAATAGTTTGACCTGTGATACTTGCCTCCGGGCGAAACAAACTCGGGCATTCGTATTTCGCCAATAATACTCATGTTGATCATATGTTTACTCTGATTCATTCTGATGTATGTGACCCCTCTCCTTATAACACCCCCTTGGGTTCCGCTATTATGTGATTTTCGTTGATGATTTCTCTCGTGTGACTTGACTCTATATAATGAAAAATAAGTCTGAGGTCTTCCAGAAATTCGTACACTTCTATAACATGATATTTACACAATTTGATACAAAGGTCCAAATCCTTCGCTCAGATAATGGAGGGGAGTATATTGATACAAACCTGGGTAACTTTCTCCGAGATAATGGTGTCATTCACCAAACATCTTGTTATAATACTCCTTAACGAAATGGAGTTGCTGAACGAAAAAATCGCATTATTATTGAAATGACTGGAGCAATGATGTTTGACTCACACGTCCCGATGAGTTTCTCGCTAGAGGTAGTATAGACAGCCACTTACATCATAAACCGACTCCCTCAAAAATCCTACGCTCCAAAACACCCATTCAAACATTGACTACCCAGCACGCTATACCCTCGCTCTTTACCTTGCCTCCATGCGTCTTTGGATGTACAGTCTTTGTCCATACCCAAAACATGAACGCACCAAACGCGACCCTTGTGCCGATAAATGTATCTTTGTCGGATATGCAGCTACCCAAAAGGGCTATCAATGCTACAATCTCCGAACCCGCCGTATCTATGTCACGATGAACTATGTCTTTCTTGAAACTGAGTACTATTACACCTCTCAATCTCGTGCTCAAGGGAAGAATCTGGACGATGGATCTCTCGATTGGTTGGTGCCACCACCTATCTATTTGGCGATTGGACCAACAGGGCAAGTAGATGGCGCCGACTGTGCTGCAGCGTCCGACACTGTATCAACCATACCTATAGCGCCCCGTCCTGAACCCTAGGGTCAGAACTGGTATGCTCGCCGTATTCTGCTAAAGGATATACAAGGCGTCTGTACGAATCGCTGCACTAATCAAAACGACAGAGTATTCGATTGCTGAAGCAAAATAAATCAACTCAAAACCCTAAATCAAAAGTAAAATCCACAAACCATAAATAGTCAACATCAAGTCAAAATCCCATAAACGACATCATAAAGTTCGTAAAAGGAAATCCCTAAGCTAAGTCCCCAAATGGAATAATAAATAAAATAAACTTCTCTATATCTCGATCAGCAATCTCCAATCAATCTCTATGAGTCCCAATGAGCCCACTCCAAATCCTCTCCAATCCATATATAGTCATACCCTGAATCGTCTGAAAGAAAACATAACGAACGGTGTGAGCGACAAAAACGTCAGTCAGTAGGTACCCTACCTGCATCGGCCCTGTGAGATCATACATGCTAGGACAGTAGTAAAATACATATAAGTACAGTGATACGAAAATAGACTGTCCATGTTTTCACAAATACATATAACAGTCATAACTTCTTAAAACAATCAAAACACATAATCATGTGAAATGAGCGTGAAATGCAATGTCACATACATGATGCATGATAAGCCTACATTCTCGGAAACATACATACTATCGTGCAATGCATGACCCCGGGACCTAATAGAACAGAACAGATATGCGACTTAGATCTCGTATATCCTAACAGAACAGAACATATATGCGACTTAGGTCTCGCATACCTTAACAGAACATATATGCGACTTAGGTCTCGCATACACTAACGGAACAGAACAGATATGCGACTTAGGTCTCGCATACCCTAATGCAATGTCATGATGTATGAATGCACAGAAATCACATACGGAATCCTTCATTTACTTTCCTTTTTCCTTTTCCTTTTTTCTTTTTTTCCTTTTCTTTTTTCCTTTTCCTTTTCTTTTTCTTTTTCCTTTTTCATTTTCCTTTTTCCTTCCTCCTTACGCCCTCAGTTTCTTGCGCTTCTTCCCCTAAAATTTCTTTTGCTGCCACTTTCCTTCCCCGGGCCCCTCTCCCTCACCCCACCCCCCTAGTCACCCCCAGCCTCACTCCCCCAGCTCCCTTAGCCGCACCACCCCCACACCCAACCGGCCCCCAGCCCCACTCCCTCAATGCGGCAGCACGTGTCCATAGCCCACCACCACCGGCCACGCGCCGCCATCACCATACCCTCATATATACATCAAAAAATACAATCTTTTCCGAGTTGACCATACGAAAATAGCATCATACATATATATACATATACGATATATATACAGATTTACAATTCATCACATACACATATAATCTAATAATCAAACATCTATCCAATCACAAATACTGATGCACGATCTCGTTTTCATAAAGAAATTAGAGATTATTGTTTTACATTCAACGGATGTTAAGGAGACACCTACCTGGTAATCGATACGCGTTGAAGAGCGTGATCGAACGGTGGTTCTCCTTCCTTAAAACTGGCGGCTTGGTTTGGAAGCAAGAAGAAAGTCGTTCTTTCTTCTCTCTATGAAGAAGGCGGCGTATGTTTCTGTGAGGGGAGGAGGAGTTTAAGCGCTGTTTAAATAGAAATTTGGTTAGGATTTAGGAAAATTTCTCTAATCAAATTAGGTTTAATAATTTATTTAAACCCTAATGACCCTTTTACCCCTCTTTAAAGAACTCGGTTATAACATTCTTCCCCTTTACAAAAAGTTTCGTCCCCGAAACTGGCGTACCTTAGTCGAAGAGTCGAGGACACATCTCCCTTATCTGATCTTCGAGCTCCTATGTGGCTTCTTTCTCGGTGTGATTACTCCATTGAACCTTCACATACAGGATAACTCGGTGCCTTAGAACTTGCTCCTTGCGATCCACAGTCCTTATAGGAACCTCTTCGTACGTCGCATCACTTCTCACTTTCAAGGGCTGTGCCTCTAAAACATGACTAGGATCAGGGACACATCTTCTGAGCTGCGACACATGGAATACATTGTGCACTTGCGACAACGCTGGAGGCAAGGCAAGTCGATAAGCCAAAGTTCCAATCTTCTCGAGCACCTCGAAGGGACCCACATATCGAGGGCTCAACTTACCCTTCTCCCCAAATCTCATCACCCCTTTCGTAGGCAAAACTCTTAGATACACCTTCTCTCCCACCTCGAACTCCAATGGTCGTCTCCTCAAATCAGCCCAACTCTTACTCCGGTCTTGGGCCGTTTTCAATCTCTGACGAATCACCTTGATCTTCTCAAACGTCTGCTCGACCAACTCTGGACCAGTAATGGCTCTCTCACCGACTTTATCCCAATATAGTGGTGACCTACACTTCCGTCCATATAGAGCCTCAAAGGGTGCCATCCCAATAGCACTGTGATGACTGTTATTATACGAAAACTCAATTAGCTTCACCATGCCATCCCAGTTTCCCCTAAAATCCAACGCACACGCTCGTAACATATCCTCGAGTGTCTGAATAGTCCTCTCGGACTGACCATCGTCTGAGGATGGAATGTCGTACTCAGTCTCAACTCGGTACTCAAAGCCTTCTCACAAGCTCTCCAAAATTGCGACGTAAATCTCGGGTCCCAATCAGATACTATACTCATAGGAACACCATGTAAGCTCACAACACTATCCACATACAAGGTCACCAACTTCTCCAAGGGCATCTCCATCGATATCGAAAGAAAGTATACAGAATTAGTCAAATGGTCAACAATAACCCAAATAGCATTATTGTTATTTCTTGTGCTGGAAAGTCCAACTACGAAATCCATGGTGATATGCTCTCACTTCCACGTGGGTATCTCTAACGGTAACATTAGACATCCGGGTCACTGATGTTCTGCTTTTACCTGTTGACACACCAAACATCTCTCTATGAATTCCGCAATGTGTCTTTTCATACCACTCCACCAATACTTTCTCTTCCACCAATAGTTTCTCTTCAAGTCATTATGGGCTTCCTTTAGCACCTCCCTTCTAAGATCCAAATTATCGGACATACATAATCTTCCTTGGAACCAAAGACTCCCATCTCCTAACACCTGAAATCCTTCGACTTGACCAGTAGTCAACCTCTTCTTGATATCTCGTAACGCCTCATCATCAACATACGCTTCTTTAATTTTCTCAACCAGTGTACGCATAATGGTTAGGGTGGCAAAAACATTTGTCGTGAAGTCAACAATATCCAAATCAAACTCTGCAATCTCTCTCTCCAACGGGGTCTGCCGGACGTGACTCGATTTCCTACTCAGTGCATCAGCCACTCGATTAGCCTTGCCCGGATGATAACTGATCATGAGATCGCAGTCCTTGATCAACTCCAACCAGCGACGCTGTCTCATATTAAGTTCCTTCTGAGTGAACATGTACTTTAAACTTTTATGATCCGTGAATACTTGGCACTTCTCTCCATAAAGGTAGTGTTGCCAAATCTTCAAGCAAACACTACTGCGACCAACTCTAAATCATGGGTCGGATAATTCTGTTTATATGGCTTCAACTGTCTCGATGCATAAGCTATGATTCTTCCTCCTTGCATCAACACACAACCCAGACCAATCTTGGAAGCATCATTGTATACCACAAATTCTCCTTCCCCGGAAGGCTTTGCTAATACAGGCGCGGTTGTCAACCTCTTCTTTAACTCTGTAAAACTCTTCTCACAATGAGGGGTCCACTCAAATTTCGTTTTCTTCTGAGTCAGACGACTCAGAGGTACAACAATAGTCGAGAAACCTTCCACAAACTTCCTATAATAACCGACTAACCCAAGAAAACTCCGCACTTCAGTCACGTTTGTTGGCCTCGGCCACTCGGTAATCGCATCAATCTTCTTGGGGTCCACTGATATATCTTCCTCAGACACCACATGACCCAAGAGGGATACACTTCGTAGCCAAAAATCGCATTTACTAAACTTCGCGAAGAGCTTCTTCTGTCTCAATATTCCCAGAACGGTCTTCCACCACGAACTTATCCAGCTGATCTCTGAACGTGGTATTTATCATATCCATAAATGCTGTAGTGGCATTAGTGAGTCCGAAAGGCATCACTAGAAACTCATAATGTCCATATCGTGTTCGAAAGGCTGTCTTCGCAATATTGTCGGCCTTGATCCTCAGTTGATGATATCCTGACCTGAGATCAATCTTTGAGAATATCCTCGCACCCTGATCCTACTAATGAACATCTTAAAGCGGCATTGAAAATTCATAGGTACCTCAAGTCTGATCCAGGACAAGGCTTATCCTTCAAGAAACAGATGGACAGACAGATTCTAATGTATACAGATACAGACTGGGCTGGATCTAAACCAGATATTCGTTCAACCACAGTTTATGGTACATTTGTATGGGAAAACTTGGTAACTTGGAGAAGTAAGAAGCAAACTGTGGTCTCACGAAGCAGTGAAGCTAAGCTGCGTGCACTTGCCTTAGGAATTTGTGAAGGATTATGGCTTAAGAGGATCATTGAAGAATTGCAATTAGAGATGAAGCTACCAGTGAAAGTCTACTGTGACAATGTATCTGCCATTAACATGGCAGAAAATCCTACTCAACACGATAAATCAAAACATGTTGAGATAGACCAGCATTTCATACAAGAGAAGATTGAAGACAAGACTATCAATCTAAAGTATATACCTTCAAATCAGCAAGTTGCAGATATATTCACAAAACCAGTATCTATACATACATTTCTATCACTTGTTGTCAAGCTTGGTTGTACCAACATATACACCAAGCTTGAAGGGAGTTTAGAAATCCATAGGAGAAATTGTAAATATAATGTAAATATTCCATAGTGGTCTCAAGTCTTAGATGAGCGTTGGTCTTTGTGACTGTTACTCCTTTTTTGCTTTTGTTTGTTTATTCACTAGCTGTATAAATAGGAAGTCTCAGAAGTTTAATTGATAACTTGAAATCAGTTGATTTCAACCACATTCTGCCTGTTCTGTGTTTCTTATTCTGTTGATTGAATTACTATTATCAATTTCCATACAAACTTACATCTACAATCGAAACTTACGTCTGTAATCATCTCTTACGTCTAAGGTCATTTCTTAGTTTTATGTTTCCGCAGTAGATCTAGAGCCTCGGGCTCTGATACCACCTGTAGCGCCCTGTCCCGAACCCTAGAGTTAGAACCGGTACGCCCGCCGTATTCTGCTAAGGGATATACAAGACGTATGTACGAGTCCCTGCATTTATCAAACGACAGAGTATTCGATTGCGGAAGCGAAATAAATCAACTCAAAACCCTAAATCAAAAGTAAAATCCACAAACCATGAATAGTCAACATCAAGTCAAAATCCCCTAAACGACATCATAAAGTTCGTAAAAGGAAATTCCTAAGCTAAGTCCTCAAATGGAATAATAAATAAAATAAACTTCTCTATATCTCGATCAACAATCTCCAATCAATCTATATGAGTCCCAATGAGCCTACTCCGAATCCTCTCCAATCCATATATAGTCATATCCTGAATTGTCTGCAAGAAAATATAATGAACGGTGTGAGCGACAAAAACGTCACTCAGTAGGTACTCTGCCTGCATCGGCCCTGTGAGATCATACATGCTAGGACGGTAGTGAAATACATATAGGTTTGTAATACGAAAATAGACTGTCCACGTTTTCATAAATACGTATAACGGCCATAACTTCTTAAAACAATCAAAACACATAATCATGCGAAATGAGCGTGAAATGCAATGTCACATACATGATGCTTGATAAGCCTACGTTCTCGGAAACATACATATTATCGTGCAATGCATGACCCCGGGACCTAACAGAACAGAACGAAACAGAACGAAACAGATATGCGACTTAGGTTTTGCATATGCTAACAGAACAGAACAGATATGCGACTTAGGTCTCGCATACTTTAACAGAACATATATGCGATTTAGGTCTCGCATACCCTAACAGAACAGAACAGATATGCGACTTAGGTCTCTCATACCTTAACATAACAGATATGCGACTTAATGTCGTGATGCATGAATGCACAGAAATCACATACAGAATCCTTCATTTACTTTTCTTTTTCCTTTTCCTTTTCCTTTTTCCTTTTTTCCTTTTCTTTTTTCTTTTTCTTTTTTCCTTCCTCCTTCCGCCCTCAGTTTCCTGCGCTTCTTCTCCTCAAATTCCTTCTGCCGCCACTTTCCTTCCCCCGGCCCCTCTCCTTCACTCCACCCCCAGCTCACCACCCCTAGCCACCCCCCAGCGCACCCCATCCCCGCTCCCCCAGCTCCCTCAGCCGCACCACCCCCCACCTAGCCGCACCACCCCCAGCCGTCCCCCCAGTCCCACTTCCTCAATCTGGCAGCACGTGGCCATAGTCCACCACCACCGGCCACGCGTCGCCATCACCATACCTCCAAACCGATTCCATTACTCATATATACATCAAAAAATACAATCTTTTCCTAGTTGACCATACGAAAATATCATCGTACATATATATACATATACAATCATATATACGGATATACAATTCATCACATACACATATAATCTAATAATCAATCATCTATTCAATCACAAATACTGATGCACGATCTCGTTTTCATAAAGAAATTAGAGATTATTGTTTTACATTCAACGGATGTTAAGGGGTCACCTGCCTGGTAATTGATACACGTTGAAGAGCATGATCGAGCGGTGGTTCTCCCTCCTTAAAACTGGCGGCTTGGTTTGGAAGCAAGAAGAAAGTCGTTCTTTCTTCTCTCTATGATGAAGGCGGCGTATGTTTCTGTGAGGGGAGGAGGATTCTAAGCACTGTTTAAATAGAAATTTGATTAGGATTTAGGAAAAATTTTCCTAATCAAATTAGGTTTAATAATTTATTTAAACCCTAATGACCCTTTGACCCCTCTTTAAAGAACTCGGTTATAACAATAGCACCAGTACAACCTGATGGTCCTCTACCGACGAATGCAACGCCGGAGGTAACTAATTCTGTTACAAGTAATGAGCTATCTTTTCTTGGTAGTGACTCTGAGATACCTATTCCTAACAATACTCTTTCAGGTCCAGATGAAAACACTAATCCAGTAACTCCAAAAATATATATGCCTACTGATCATTCTCTTGAGCAGGAACAACAGGTATGGATATGTTAGGAAATCAACCGAGATCACTGCCAAACGCGCAGCGGAAAACAAAACTTGATCTCCGATTTCCTACCAAGGATCCATGTTGTTCGTTTAATTCGACAAAAGAAATCAAAAAACTACCTCGGTAGATTCGAAGTCTGCAGATGGAAGAGGTGCCAAATCACGAACACCCTCTGTCGGTATCCACACGAACGCTTCCGCCCGGAGTGCTAGCTCTTCAAACGGCGCGGCTGAAGAACTCGTTTTTCACAAAAACGATTCTAGGGTTTCTGTTGTTTTCGTGTGTATTTCGTATGTCTCTATGTACGAGATACATAGATATATATATATATACATTTATGGATATTAAAAACCGAGTCCTAATCGGTTTCGTTGATGCCAATCAAAATCCATATCAGATATGGATTCTCTCATTATTATCTGACAGCATATATATATCTATATACATATAACCACAAAAACAAAAATAATAATATTAATAATAATTAATATCCAATATTAATATTATTAATATTAAAACGATAATAATAATAATAATTAATATCCAATATTAATATTATTAATATTATTAACCTCAGCTTTACGCATTCTTGTGTGTGACCCGATAGGCCCATATTAATTGGCAGTTGATTAAATCTCTATTAAACCAACAAGTCGTAATTGGCCTCTAGCAAGGCATTACAACTACCCAATTAATACGAGTAAAGTCCAACTAGCCTAATAATAGTACATGCATTAATCCCTTTGTCACACGATATCTAGTTTGAATATAAGTCATGGTCAGCGTCATACTTATATAGTTCAAACATATGATTACTCGATCTCTAAGTAGACTGATAAAACAAATGATATTGATCACACTATCAATTTATTTGAGCACGGCCATGCATTTCACAGTCTCACTAATCGAGGGGCCCAAAGATATCTCTCTCAAAAGAGAGGGACAAATTCTATCTTGATTGTTCAATATCCTCTACATAATTTCTATCACATTCAATCATGACCTTTATTATTATCCAGTTACGGATAACGTTTGATCATGTCAAAATATAATAGTCCTTATGTTGGAAACTATGACAATCTCAAGTCAAAGGATTAAAGCATGACTATCATGAGATTTACTTATGACGCTAATCCATGTAGTAATCTCATGATGGGTCTATCCAATACACTGTTCTCTAACAAGTATCTATGAGATTGATTTGTATCACCATACACATAATCATCTCATGATTATCAAATCAATACTCATACTGATTATAAATTATTTTATCTCTATAACAATAATGAATCAGGGACATATAGCAAAATTGTGTAACATACTAACCAACAATAATGATAATAAAACCTCTTTTATTAATAATAAATGTATAACATAAATATCCAAATCATGGCCTAGGGCACATATACTAACAGGATATTACCACCAAGAGCCAAGCGAGGAGTTCCTCCCAAGAGATACTCTTCAGAACGGACATCGTCTAAGTATCCAGTAAGTGTGTCTATGGATGGCGTGTCCGATATGGCTAGAAGTTTCTTTGTGTCCTTATGCTCCAAAAAATTCTGCGAACCATTGAAGAAGCTCAGACTAGCCCGAGATGGAAGGAGGCTATGGTAACTGAAACGAAAGCTTTGGAAAAGAATAAAACGTGGGAGAAGTGTGTCCTTTCCCCTGGAAAAAAGGCTGTTGGGTGCCGCTGGGTAAGATGAATGCCATGAGACATAGGCAGGAATCCTTTCTTGGACTCTTGCATGTTGAACCTTTTCAACATTTTATCTATGTATGTACTCTGACTCAAGCCTATTATCCTTTTAGATCTATCTCTATAGATCTTGATACCAAGGATATAGGTAGCCTCGCCCAAGTCTTTCATTGAGAATGAATTCCCTAACCAAGCCTTAATCTTTTGCAAGGTAGGGATATCATTTCCAATAAGCAATATGTCATCCACATATAGGACCAGAAACACTACTGCACTCCCACTAACCATCTTGTAAACACAAGGTTCATCTTCATTCTTGATGAAACCAAAGTTCTTAACTGTTTCATCAAAACGAAGATTCCAGCTTCGAGATGCTTGCTTCAATCCATAGATGGACCTTTGAAGCTTGCAAACCTTCTTTGAATTCTGAGGATTTACAAAACCCTCAGGTTGTGTCATGTACACATCCTCGAGTAAATTTCCATTAAGGAAAGCAGTTTTGACATCCATTTGTCATATCTCATAATCATAGTATGCTGCTATGGCAAGGAGAATTCGAATAGACTTAAGCATAGCTACTGGTGAAAAGGTTTCATCATAGTCTATACCATGAGTTTGCTTGAAACCTTTAGCCACAAGCCTTGCTTTGTAGGTTTGCACATTTCCATCCATGACAGTTTTCTTCTTGAAAACCCATTTGCAACCAATGGTCTTAATACCCTCTGGAGGATCAATTAAAGACCAAACTTGGTTATCAAACATGGATTGCATCTCAGAATTCATGGCTCCAAGCCATTTATCTGAATCTGGAGCAGACACAGCTTCCTGATAGGTAGTAGGCTCATCTTGATCTATGAGCATAACTTCACTATCATCAGTCACAAGAAATCCATATCTCTCTGGCTGACGATGTATCCTATCAGATCTGCGTTGGACTTGTGTTACATTTCAGGCTCCACAACTGTTTGTGGTTCTGAAATTGTCTCTAAAGACGGTTCAATGATATCTTGTGGAACTTGAGTTTCCTCAAGTTGTACTATACTCCCACTAGTTCTCTTAGAGAGAAACTCCTTTTCCAAAAAGATTCCATTTCGAGCAACAAACACTTTGTTCTCTGAGGGAATATAGAAATAGTACCCTTTAGTTTCCTTAGGATACCCCACAAAAATACATTTGATAGACTTTGGAGCTAGCTTATCTAACACTAATCTTTTCACATAAGCTTCACAACCCCAAATCTTAAGAAAAGACAAACTGGGTCTCTTACCAGTCCATATCTCATATGGTGTCTTTTCAACCGCTTTAGATGGTACACGGTTCAAAATGAATGCAGCTGTCTCCAAGGCATAACCCCAAAAAGATAAAGGAAGATCTACTCGACCCATCATAGATCGAACCATATCTAATAAAGTTCGATTTCTCCTTTCAGAAACACCATTCCATTGTGGAGTTCCTGGAGGAGTCAACTGTGAAACGATTCCACAATTTCTTAGATGTTGGTCAAATTCATGGCTCAAATATTCACCACCTCGATCTGATCGAAGTGTTTTAATTGTCTTACCAAGTTGATTTTGTACTTCATTTTGAAAAGTTTTAAACATTTCAAAAGACTCGTGCTTATGTTTCATTAGGTAGACATAGCCATACCTACTGAAATCATCAGTAAAAGTAATGAAATACTGAAATCCTCCTCTGGCACTAATGCTGATTGGGCCGCATACATCTGTATGTACCAAGCCTAATAAGTCATTAGCCCTTTCACTATGTCCAGTAAAAGGGGTCTTTGTCATCTTTCCAAGCAAACAAGACTCGCAATTTTCAAATGATTCAAAATCAAATGAATCTAATAATCCATCTTGATGGAGTTTAGATACACGCTTCTCATTTATATGGCTAAGGCGACAATGCCATAAATATGCAGGGTTTAATTCATTTGGCTTAGTTCTCTTTAAAGATATGTTATAAATATTACCGTCATTGGAATCATCAAGGTTAAGGACATAAATGCCATTATAACTACTTGCAATACAATAAAGCAAGTCATTTTTATCAAAAATAGAACACTTCTTATTTTTAATTAAAAATGAATAACCTTCATCATCCAAAACAGACACTGAAATAAGATTCCTACTCATAGTAGGAACATAAAAGCAATTGTTTAAAATTAACAAAAGCCCATTGGGCAAGACAAGCTCATTGGTCCCTACAGCTATAGCAGCAACTCTTACTCTATTGCCAACACATAGGTCCACCTCGCCCTTCTTCAGCATCCTACTCCTTTTGAGCCCCTGCATATTTGTACAAATATGGGATCCACATCCAGTATCTAATACCCAGGAAGAAGAAGTAGATAAATTAATTTCTATAACATAAATACCTGAAGATGTAGTCGCACTACCCTTCAGCTTCTTCAACTCCTCCAAATAAACATCACAATTTCTTTTCCAATGCCCAGGCTTGTTGCAATGGAAACAAGTTCCTTCCTTAGGAACCTTTGCCTTGGGACCAGGTTTCGGTTTAGCTTGACCCTTGGACCCTTTTGCACCCTTCGCACCTTTGGGCTTACCCTTGCCTTTACCTTTCTTTTTCATAGGCTTGATATTGACACTCAATACATGGGTAGGTTTTTTGATATTCCCCTCAGCAGTTTTGAGCATACCATGTAGCTCAGGAATGGACTTTTCTATATTATTCATATTGTAGTTCATAACGAACTGAGAAAAACTGCTAGACAAAGAGTGTAGGATCAAATCCGTGGCGAGTTCCAAACTCAGGGGATATCCAAGTCTTGCAAGGTGATCTATATAGCCTTTCATCTTTAAAACATGAGCGCTAACAGATTCACCTTCAGACATCTTACAGTCAAAAAGTGCAACAGCAGTGTCGAACCTATCCTGCCTAGCCTGTTGTTGGAAAGCTTGTTTGAGATGCACACTCATCTCATAAGCTTCTAAGTGTTCCAGGTCTTTCTGAAGTCCTGAACACATAGTTGCCAACATAAGACATCCTATGTCGTTTGAATCTTCCACATGCTTCTTATACTTGTTCTTAACAGCAACAGAAGCATCAGCAGGAGGTGGTTCAGGGACAGGGTCATCGAGCACGTAGGACTTCTTTTCTTGCTTGAGAACAATTCTCAAGTTTCGAAACCAGTCAACAAAATTAGTCCCACATTCTTTCAGTTTTTCCTTCTCAAGGATAGATCGCAGCGATAAGGTGGAATTGTTATTAGCAGCCATTTATGATCTACAAAACATGCAAAGTAACACTTTATTAATAATGAGGTTAAAATTTATAAAACTCCCACTAAAATATAACCCTCAAAAGAAATATTTTAGTGAGCTAAGATCCATATTTGACTTAATTCTAAACTCAGCTTTGGCATGACGCTTAAAATTAAGTTATTTAGGTAGGTAACATCTTTACCAATTACATCTCATGTAACTCTTAGAATTTATGGAATAATGACATCATATATCATTGTATGTTAGATTCCATCTAATGCCTTGGGCCCAAAACCGTTTTGATAGCCCAATTAAGTCTAACCAATGTTAAACATATGAGTAGCACTATTACTCATCCTACGTAGCTAGGAATGTTTAAAGCACATTGCTTTGGCAATACCTACTTTAATACAATCCCAGTTTTAATAGGTGTTTAAGACATGGATGGAATCAAGACTTAAATTATTAATGAGGGTTCAACTTAGTTTATGTCTTGCATTGCATATCATTATATCGTAGCATCCTATATGCATATATAATATATCATCCACGCATCTCATACAAAATGATAAATATGTAAACGTGACATAGCATGGCCAAACTAAATATGATCTTCATGAGACCAGATGAAGATCATAAAGGAAACCCTATGTGAAAGACTTCCTATTACAACATTTGCAATGATACATATCTTCTTGTCTTGAGCCCGTGCCTCCATCTCCATGGAATCCACTCGTCCTTGGTGTGTGTCGCCATCACCATTTTGTAGCTTGATTCTTCATTTATTACAATAACAAAGAAAAACCTAACTACTTGTATAATAAAATACAACAAAAACTACAGCGGCACGCAGGCCATAATAACCCAAAACAAAAATATGACTAAGTCAATCACATAGGTCCTGAGGCCATGCTATGCACCATGCAAAGACATCAACAATTATAATATACTTTACACAAACATATTATAACAAATAAATATATATTGACATTCTTAATGTCACGGTAACGAACTATAGGGCGTACGCATTGATAATTTTCTTTTCGAAACCCTAACACAGACGCATCAATCATATTAACGACCTTACTGTTTTGAATATGTGTAAGCCTTTATAGAGGCACCGATCGAACCGAGAGTTATCATTCAAAACCCAAAACAGAATCATCAATCGAATTGATAATCTGCTGTTCGAAATCCGAAACAGAATCAATCTGCCATTCGAAATCCGAAAACAGAATCATCAATCGAATTGATAATCTGTCTGTTTTGAATATGCATAACTCTTACAGAATCATTATCGGTTGTTCATATCGATATAAACATAATCGTTTTTTGATCATCACATGAAAAACGAAAACTTTATATCACATATAACAATCTCGAATCATAACGTCTCATGAAAACGAATTGAAAACATCAATCCGCTCTCACCAGATGAGATTCGAATAGGGTTTTACACATAGCGTATGTTTATATCAAATATAAACAGAATCGGTTTTGATCATCACATGACAAACGAAAACCGCCATATACAAATCATCTCATGAAAACGATTTGAAAAACACCATTCTTCTCTCATCATATGAAATCCGAGTTGGGGTTTTTGTACATATCATGCCATACAAAAAACAGTAAACATATAATCACATAAGCATGATATAATCAATTTAAACGAAATCAACAAGTGGCTCTGATACCTCTGTTAGAAAATCAACCGAGATCACTGCCAAACGCGCAGCGGAAAACAAAACTTGATCTCCGATTTCCTACCAAGCATCCATGTTGTTCGTTTAATTCGACAAAAGAAATCAAAAAACTACCTCAGTAGATTCGAAGTCTGCAGATGGAAGAGGTGCGAAATCACGAACACCCTCTGTCGGTATCCACACGAACGCTTCCGTCCGGAGTGCTAGCTCTTCAAACGGCGCGGCTGAAGAACTCGTTTTTCACAAAAACGATTCTAGGGTTTCTGTTGTTTTCGTGTGTATTTCGTATGTCTCTATGTACGAGATACATAGATATATATATAAGCATTTATGGATATTAAAAACCGAGTCCTAATCGGTTTCGTTGATGCCAATCAAAATCCATATCAGATATGGATTCTCTCATTATTATCTGACAGCATATATATATCTATATACATATAACCACAAAAACGAAAATAATAATATTAATAATAATTAATATCCAATATTAATATTATTAATATTAAACGATAATAATAATAATAATAATTAATATCCAATATTAATATTATTAATATTATTAACCTCAGCTTTACGCATTCTTGTGTGTGACCCGATAGGCCCATATTAATTGGCAGTTGATTAAATCTCTATTAAACCAACAAGTCGTAATTGGCCTCTAGCAAGGCATTACAACTACCCAATTAATACGAGTAAAGTCCAACTAGCATAATAATAGTACATGCATTAATCCCTTTGTCACACGATATCTAGTTTGAACATAAGTCATGGTCAGCGTCATACTTATATAGTTCAAACATATGATTACTCGATCTCTAAGTAGACTGATAAAACAAATGATATTGATCACACTATCAATTTATTTGAGCACGGCCATGCATTTCACAGTCTCACTAATCGAGGGGCCCAAAGATATCTCTCTCAAAAGAGAGAGACAAATTCTATCTTGATTGTTCAATATCCTCTACATAATTTCTATCACATTCAATCATGACCTTTATTATTATCCAGTTACGGATAACGTTTGATCATGTCAAAATATAATAGTCCTTATGTTGGAAACTATGACAATCTCAAGTCAAAGGATTAAAACATGACTATCATGAGATTTACTTATGACGCTAATCCATGTAGTAATCTCATGATGGGTCTATCCAATACACTGTTCTCTAACAAGTATCTATGAGATTGATTTGTATCACCATACACATAATCATCTCATGATTATCAAATCAATACTCATACTGATTATAAATTATTTTATCTCTATAACAATAATGAATCAGAGACATATATCAAAATTGTGTAACATACTAACCAACAATAATGATAATAAAACCTCTTTTATTAATAATAAATGTATAACATAAATATCCAAATCATGGCATAGGGCACATATACTAACAGGATATTACCACCAAGAGCCAAGCGAGGAGTTCCTCCCAAGAGATACTCTTCAGAACGGACATCGTCTAAGTATCCAGTAAGTGTGTCTATGGATGGCGTGTCCGATATGGCCAGAAGTTTCTTTGTGTCCTTATGCTCCAAAAAATTCTGCGAACCATTGAAGAAGCTCAGACTAGCCCGAGATGGAAGGAGGCTATGGTAACTGAAACGAAAGCTTTGGAAAAGAATAAAACGTGGGAGAAGTGTGTCCTTTCCCCTGGAAAAAAGGCTGTTGGGTGCCGCTGGGTATTTGCTATCAAGTATAAAGCTGATGGAAGTGTCGAGAGATATAAGGCTCGTTTGGTGGCGAAAGGTTATACTCAGACTTATGGCATCGATTATTCCGAAAAATTCTCACCTGTAGCCAGAATCAATACGATCATGGTATTGTTCTCTATTGCAGCTGCCCGGAGCTGGCCTGTTCATCAGTTTGATGTCAAAAATACGTTCCTGCATGAAGATCTGGAACAGGAGGTGTATATGGTTCCACCTCCAGGGTTTTCTAAAAGCTACAAAACGAGGGAGGTTTGCAAACTCAAGAAAACACTATACGGGTTAAAACAATCTCCACGAGCATGGTTTGGTAGATTTACCACAGTAATGAAGCAAGATGGTTACCGTCAGAGTAATGCTGACCACACACTTTTTGTCAAAAGGAGGAAGGGGCTGGTAACGTGTTTGATTATATATGTGGATGATATGGTAATCACAGGAGATGATACTGAAGAAATATCACGCCTCCGTAAGTATCTATTTACCAAGTTAGAAATGAAGGATCTTAGAAATCTGAAGTACTTCCTAGACATTGAGGTGCTGAGATCGAAGAATGGGATCTATATATCACAACGGAAGTATGTTCTGGATCTATTGACAGAAGTCGGAATGCTTGACTGTAAACCGGTCAATACGCCCATGGCAATGAACCTTAAGTTACAATACGTTGATGGAGCACCTTCTGCGGATAAGGGTCAGTATCAGCGATTGGTTGGTAAGCTGATATATCTATCGCACACACGGCCTGACATAGCCTTTGCGGTCGGAATGGTAAGTCAGTTCATCCACAGCCCACATGAGCAATATATGGAGGCAGTCATGCGTATCTTACAGTATCTGAAACACACACCAGTAAGAGGTATTGTGTTTCTAAATAATGGGCATCTCAATATCCAAGCATATACGGATGCCGATTGGGCTGGGAATGTGACGGATCGGAAGTCTACTTTTGGATATTTTGCACTAGTAAGAGGGAACCTGGTAACGTAGAGAAGCAAAAAACAGAAAGTAGTCGCCCTATCTAGTGCAGAAGCAGAGTTTCGAGGAATCGTGAAAGGAATTGCAGAAATACTATAAATTCAGAAGTTGTTCAGGGATATTGGACTACAGGTTAATCTACCCACACCACTGTTATGTGACAGAAGGCGTCCATCAGCATATCTGAAATCCGGTACAACACGACTGGACGAAATATGTGAAGATCGATCGACACTTCGTCAAAGAAAAACAAGAAGATGGACTTATTGACTTACCGTTTGTGCAGTCAAAGGACCAGTTGACCGACGTACTGACTAAAGCGATCAATGGAAGGTCATTCGAAGCTATATTGGGGCAAGTTGAACGTTGTGGATCCCACAGTTCAACTTGAGGGGGAGTGTTGAGATATTAGGCGTATCCCCTAATTAGGGACAGTTACCAAAGTTAGGAGGAAGTGTATATTTGTAATTGATTAGAGAATATTGTAATTGATTGTAAGATATCCAGTTACCATTTGTATAGGTAGAGGTAGTCCTATAAATCACAATGTAAATGGTGTACGAGATTCATACTGAATATACAGAAATTTCTCCATAATCGTGTCTAAATTATACAGTACCTAAATTACACAACAGTTACCCCCTTTTGGTTGATAAATTAACATTAACTCAATAATAAAACCATCTTCTAAATATATGTTCTGTTTCCCTAAACCCCTCATATAGTTTAGTTAGATTCACTACTCCATGCTACTTGTCAATCATCTTCCAATCCAAATTTCCCTGAAATCAAATCTAAAAATATTGAATGTATCACTAAGATTGTAGTTACAAAATGAATTATTTAGTTCAAAAATTTTCATTTCAAACAAGAATTTCAAGTAAGTTGTATCTTGTTCAAACCAATAAACAGAGCGGAAGCAGAGAATTGCATTTCTTGCCCCAAATCATTTACTGACTTCTTGCCTCCTAGATTAGCTAGGCGTGAAAAGGATTAGTGAATTTGAAGCCTAGGTTCAGTATAAGACTTGGATGTTTGAACTCTTCGTTGAAACTCACCTGTTCTGGCAAGTATTAGTAGTTTTGGAAGTTGGAACTCTTTATTGAAAATCAACTGTTCTAGCAAGTATTAGTAGTCCTTTACTCCCTTACCAGAATTAAACTTGCTTCTTCTTCAATCTTTTCATGGTTATTCAAACTCTGATTTAGTTTGGAACTAGATAGAACAGGGAAGTTATCCTATAGGACAGGACCAGAGGATCCATATAGTTATGATGCATGTAAGTCGTGGGCTCCAACAATTCCACCTTCCAAACGTCCTTCACAAAGGGTTAGGCACAAGGAAGAAGACTTCCCCTTGCTTCCTTAGTGATTAAAAACGTGTGGATTAAAATGAGCAAGACCAACACTTCAAGATGGTCGTTGATCAGGCAAACCAATATGGCCCTCCTGGACGGCACCTTTAAGCAATGGCAACACCTTCAAAATGCTCAACTTTGAAGGATCTTAACCTAGGTTTTTAATGCAAAACCAAGAAAACAAAGTCTCACACAAAGTTAAAGAAATATCAAGAATTGTTATTCATCAAACTTGTCTCCTAGGCGCCCCAAAAGGCTCTATTTATAGGCTGAGATTGAGCCTTAAAATGTCTAAAACTAATTCAAAATAAGGCTAGCTAGCAATGTTTGAAAATTGAAAATTATTTGAATTCAAAGCTAAAACAAATTCTAGCTAAAATCTTAAAATCTTGCAAGACATTATCTCCATCTATCCAGCAGTGCTTGATGTCAAAATATTGTCTTGGAGGAGCTGATTTGATAAGTAGGATGAGGCTTGAAGTTGAATTCAAGAGTTGGTTGAATTTGAATTCAAGTTGAGTTTGAATTTGAGTTCACTTTGAATTTTGGCTCTTGCATATCATTTCCCTTCCAGCTGTGTGTGATGCTTCTTTTGACCTTGGAAATCTGATTTTGATCATGATAAAATGCTTGGAATTGAATTCAAATGATGGTTGAAGTTTGAATTCAAAATTGAGTTGAATTTGAATTCAAACTCGGATTCAATTTGAATTGGCATTTATCCTTCTTTTATCCTCCAAGATGGTGTGTGTATGGCTGGAAAATAGGCTGAGATCTTCTTGAATTTTAAGTCTCCAATTTGGTTGAAACTTGAATTCAAATTGTGGTTGAATTTAAATTCAAGTTTAACTTCAATTTGATCCTCATCATCTCTTCAACCTTGGCCGGCCCCCTTTTGCTCCTTGGAGATGATTTTGAGTTCAATTTTGAAAAGTGGAATCCATCTTGGACACATTTGAATTTGTCTTTGTGGAGACAAACATTCTCTTCAAGACAACATTCCTTTTGTCTCCCATTTTTGTAACACACGGCTACAACCTCCTTTTTGGGCCTCCATTTTATTTGGATCTTCCATCTACCTAACTTACCTACAAAGCAAACACATAAAACAAAGATCACAAGAAAACAAGATAAACTTCAAGATAAAGAAGGCACACACATGTTTACACACACTCAAGGTGAAGGTTCAATGAAATGAACCCAAGGAATCTTAGGTTCATCTTGAACATGCTTGTACAAGAAGGTGGCAACTTGATGACAAAGTTCTCTTGCCCTCCTTCTTGTCATAGGACCTTTGACCTCTTGATGGGGCCCTTGATCCTCATCGGATCCTTGATCCTCATGAATCGCCCCTCCTCAAAAGGATTCGTCCTCGAATCAAAAATGTCATCGTTGAAAGGGGTGAGGTCAGCAACATTAAAAGTAGGCGAAATTGAACCATACCTTTCGAGAAGATCAAAGATGTATGCATTGTCACCTATGCGTTTCAAAACTTTGAAAGGTCCATCTTCTCGAGGTAACAGTTTTGACTTTCTCTCATTGGGAAATCTTTCTTTGCGCAAATGTTACCACACTAAATCTCTAGGTTTAAACACAACTCGTTTTCGATGTTTGTTAGCTCGTCTTTCATAAGCTTTGTTTTTCTTTTCAAGTTGTGTTTTAACTTGTTCATGCAGTTTCTTTATCTTTTCCGCTTTTTGTTTACCATCAAGACTAGAACGTTCATGCACGGGAATAGGAATCAAATCGAGGGGAGACAAGGAATTAAAGCCATACACGATTTCAAATGGACTATGCAAAGTACCGTGATGGACACTCCTATTGTATGCAAATTCGATATATGGTAAACAATCTTCCCAATGTTTAATGTGTTTTTGCAAAATGGCACGCAAAAGTTGAGAAAGAGTACGATTAACGACTTCAGTTTGTCCATCAGTTTGTGGGTGTGCGGTGGTTGAAAACAACAATTGTGTACCAAGTTTAGCCCACAAAACACGCCAAAAGTGACTTAAAAATTCGTATCTCTATCACTTACAATTGTACGTGGCATGCCATGCAACCTCACAATTTCTTTGAAGAACAAATCAGCAACATGTGTGGCGTCATCAACTTTCCTACATGCAATGAAATGTGCCATTTTTGAAAATCGATCAACCACAAGATAAATACTATCGCGCCCTCCTCGAGACCTAGGAAGTCCTAAAACAAAGTCCATGGAAATGTCAATCCTTGGTGAATCAGGGATGGGTAAAGGCGTGTAAAGGCCATGTGGTTGGGACTTGGATTTGGCTTGTTTGCAAGTGATGCAACTACCACACAACCTCTCGACGTCTACTCTCATGTGGGGCCAATAGAAATATTCCTTAAGAGTTTCAAGGGTTTTGAACACTCCGAAATGACCCATCAAACCTCCCCCATGGGCTTCTCTAATCAATGTTTCTCGTAGGGATGATTGGGAAACACACAATTTTTGTTCTTTGAAAAGATAACCCTCATGTATATAGAATTTCCCAAATGGTGCCTCTTTGCAAGCCTCGAAAATGGTGCCAAAGTCATGGTCATTGGGGTACAATTCCTTAAGTGATTCGAACCCTAAAAAGCGTGAGGATAACGTAGTCACTTATGTGTATCTCCTAGAGAGTGCATCGGCAACTATATTGTCCTTTCCTTATTTATACTTAATCACGTAAGGGAATTGTTCTATGTATTCTACCCATTTGGCATGTCTCTTGTTTATCTTTCCTTCCCCTTTAAGATACTTAAGGCTTTCGTGGTCGGTGTGGATCACAAACTCTTTAGATTGAAGATAATGTTGCCAAGTTTGTAGGGATCTCACAAGGGCATAAAGTTCCTTATCATAAGTAGAGTAATTCAATGCAGCTCCTTTCAACTTTTCACTAAAATAGGCTATGAGTTTCTTACCTTGTGTCAAAACTGCGCATATACCTACTCCACTTGCATCACACTCGATCTCAAAGGTTTCGTCAAAATTCGGTAACCTAAGTATGGGTGCAAAGGTCAGCCTACGCTTAAGCTCATCAAATGCCTGTTGTTGTGGCTCTTCCCACCTAAAAGGCACATCTTTTTTTTACAATTTCATTTAGGAGTGCAGCTATGGAAGAAAAATCTTTGACAAAGCGTCTATAAAAGCTTGCTAGTCCATGAAAACTGCGAACTTCCCCTACATTCTTAGGTATAGGCCACTCCACAATTGACCTAACCTTTTCTTCATCCATCTCTACTCCCTCAGTCGAAATAACAAAGCCTAGGAAAACTACGCGTTCTAAACAAAAAGAGCACTTCTTAAATTTGGCGTAAAGTTGTTCTTGCTTAAGCTTCTCAAAAACGGCCTTAATGTGGTCAAGATGATCTTTTTATGGTTTGAGAATAGATTAGGATATCATCGAAATAAACAACAACAAATCGGCCTATGAACGCTCGTAAGACTTCATTCATTAGCCGCATAAAGGTGCTAGGGGCGTTGGTGAGCCCGAAGGGCATCACTAACCACTCATAGAGCCCAAATTTAGTTTTGAATGCAGTCTTCCATTCGTCCTCTTCTCTAATGCGTACCTGAAAGTACCCTTGCTTAAGGTCGATTTTGGTGAAGAATTTAGATCCGTGCAACATATCCAATATATCATCCAGCCTAGGTATGGGGTATCTATACTTGACGGTAATTTTGTTTATGGCTCGGCAATCGGTACACATTCTCCACGTTCCATCCTTTTTGGGTACTAAAATGACTGGGACGGCGGATGGGCTTAGGCTCTCGCAGACTTGTCCACTTGCTAGGAGCTCCTCTACTTGCCTTTGGATTTCCTTGGTTTCTTCGGGGTTGGCTCGATAGGCTGGGCGATTTGGTAACACGGCTCCTGGGACAAAGTCGATTTGGTGTTCTGTTCCTCTAATGGGTGGTAATCCGGATGGTGGTTCGGAGGGAAATAGAACTTCATATTCTTGGATAAGGGACGCAACTGAGGTAGGTAAGTTTGATGGGAGTTCTTCTAGGGCAAGGTGACACGACTTTGGGATGATAATGAGGACAGTTTGGTTGTTATAAAGGGCGCGTTTGACCTCTCTTTTCTTTGCGAAATACCCACACTTCTTTTTGGACTCGTTGACACTTAGGGGCACTACCTCTTTTCCCTTGCTCTCGAGTTTTTTGTTCTCACTTTTCATGCATTCCACGAATTTTCTCTCGGCTTCTTTTTCCTTAGGATCGGCCCTAGACTTAGACATGCGTTGGTGATCCTCGTGGACTTTGTGTGGTGGAAGTGCATGCAATTTGTACAATTTGTCATTCAATTTGAAAGAATAACGATTCAAATAACCATCATATGTCACATGTCGATCAAATTGCCATGGTCTACCAAGTAAGATATGATTAGCATGCATTGGTGCAACATCACATAAAACTTCATCTTTGTAACTACCAATGCTAAGAGAAATCAAAACTTGTTTACTTGCGCTAACTTCACCGCAATCATTTAGCCATGCAAGTTTGTAAGTATGCGGATGATTAGTCATATGCAAATTCAATTTTCTTACCAATTCGATACTAGCCACATTCGCACAAGAACCGGAATCAATAATCATGGTGCACACTTTACCATTTATCATGCAATGAATATGGAAAATGTTTTCTCTATGTTGTTCGTGATCATCTAATTTTGGATATGCATTTAAAGCTCAACGCACAACAAGAAACTCCTTAGTGTCAAAATCATCTAATGCGCCTAGATCCTCTTCAGGTTCAATTTCATTATCATGCTCAGACTCGTTTTCATGCTCGGACTCAGACACATATTCATTTGTCTCCTCAATTAACATGATTCGTTTTGCATTAGGACACTCTTTTCCTATGTGACCACGTCCTTGACATTTATAGCATTTAATGTCTCTAAACCTATTTGAGAGATCAGAAGAATGTCCGGTAGGAGCCTTTTGTTGGTTGCGGTCATCTCTCTTTTGTGTGGATTGCACATGATTGTCCATTATTTGTGACGCACCTTGGTCACGTGATTGGCCTCCTGTAGGCCGTGAACTTCCCGTTCTGGAAGGCTTGCTGGAAAACCTTGATGAAGACTGATTAGTACGATAAGTGGAATTGAAATTGGAGGAACTACATACCTTGATTTGGTGTTCAATCTTTTCAGCCATATGGACCATGGTTGTGAGGTCGAGATAAGGTTGAAGGTCAACCCTTTGCGCAATCTCCCTGTTTAAACCATGTAAGAATCGAGCCTTGGTGACTTCTTCGGGTTCCTGCAAGTTAGACCTTTCCAACAAAATTTCTAACTCTTTGTAGTACTCGTCTACACTTTTGGAACCTTGGCGTAAGTTTTGCAAACTCGTGAAAATAGAACTCTCATAATTGTTTGGGATAAAACGTTGTCTCATTTCAAACTTCATTTCTTCCCAAGTGGCAATTGGGGGTTGTCTTGTCTTAGTTCTATTTCGACACAAATTTGTCCACCAATTTAGTGCATAACCAGAAAACTCAATAGAAGCGTATCTCACTTTTTGTATTTCACTGTAATTGGTACAAGAAAAGATTAAATCCACTTTTGTTTCTCATTCTAAATATTCCTCCGCATTACTTTTACCATAAAACGTGGGAATATTTATTTTGGTTTTGAGAAAGTCGTCATCTTGCGGGAAAAGGGGGTTTTGGCGTCATTGATAACCATGGGGAGGGTGGTCATCAAAGTCATAATCATCATGCTCAAATGGAATGTAATCATCATTGTACCATCTTGGAGCGTACCTTCTCGGTTGTGTGGGGGGAACAAACCTTCTTGCCTCGATGTGTGGTGGTCTAAGGTTGTCGTTCTCAACTTCTTCTGGTGGATGGCCCCTTGATGGTGGCATGGGAACGGCCCTGCTTGTGCCCTGGCCATCACTTGTCTTGTAGCTCCGTTCAACATCTTCCAAATGATGTTTGATTACTTCGTTGTCATGCATGAGTTTCTTTAACATCTCCAACATTTGTTGTTGTGTATTGTCAACAGTTTCGGCCTCCTTTGACTTGCTAGAAGCGGAATGATTGCTGCTCTCCATTTTATCTAAGGAATGAAACAAAAAGAAAAGGAAAGAAGCAAACTAACACAAAGACAAGCAAACGTTAAGGGATTAGTAAAAACAAACTATGAACACTCCGCTTTCTCTTCTTTCCACTCTCTTACCACTTTGCTTCTTGGATAACCTGAAGTTAAGAAGGTTCAAAGTGATCAATAAGAAAGTGTTTTGCCAATGCTTCTCCAATTCACAACGAGCTCCACTTGTTTCTCCCTTTGTGCTTTCAAGTTGCAGCAATTAGTATCAAAGTAGGATCAAGAGAAATTGAAACAAACTTGAACTCTCTACTAAGATTCAAAGAAAATAAGCAACCAAAATTGATGTATAAGGCTGAACCAAAGATGAACTAAGGGTTGTCGTGGGCAATCTTTAGTTAATTTTGATTCTATGCACCTACTATCCACAAAATGGTTCAAGTCATGCAATAATTGAGCAACCAAGTGTGTGATTTGTTCAAGAAGAGCAGGAGATGGAGAATAGGGTATAGGGAAACGGCAATATGGGGTAAAAAGAAAATATGATATCCAAGGTTCTCAAATTGCGCCAAAAAATTTCTACGTAATGCTCAAGCGTGTTGCCCTTTTTCTTTTCTCTTGTTCTTTTGTTTTTCTTTCTTTCCTTGCTAATTCAATGTAGGCAAGGTTCAGATATCCCTTTTTTTATTAGGGCAGAATTTGAAATCTCACGCGTTTTGCACTTAGCACTTTCGTTTTCGGACTGAATGGTGCAATGTCTTTAAATTGCTGTTTGCAACCTTGAATTGCAAGAAAATAACCTTGGAAAGTGAGGGAAATGGAGGTTGGACAGAATTGGAATTAAGGTTAGGGTTTTCAAGCTAGGGTGTTTTTGAACGCTTTGGGTATTTGCTGGATTGGAGTTTGGGAGTTGATTGTTTGGTGTATATGGCTATTTGTGGTTGGTAATTGATGATTGGTGTGGTCAATTTGGATATTGGTTGGTTTAGGACAGAATTTGAACAAAATTCAAATTCTAGGGTTAGGGTTTTTTTGAATGGGTTGGGGTCTTTTGATTCGGATTTTGTTTGGTAAAATTAGTTTGGGGCTTTTTGTTAAGGGTGTAAATAAGGTTGTTTGGAACCAGGTTGGTGAATTTTAGGATTGGGTTGGGTGGGTGCTGGTTGGGCCATGGGGTGTAGAGCTAGAATGAGGGTTTTGCTTGTTGTTGAAAATGGGTTATGAAGACAAGTACACGTAGGACTACTTGACTTAAAGCATGAAATCAATCATCACCAACTAAAAGCTTCAGTAGCAACAAGATGATTTGAAACCGAGGTAGCTTTATAGGTTGATGGTTGGAATGTTTTAAAGAAGGCTGAATGTAACCTAAAATGCAACAAACCTTAGTTTGTTCAAGTTTGAACGACTTAAATCAGATGTGACACCAAAAGGAAATAAAAGAGATGACACTTGAATGATGAAAAGCAAAAATGCAACAAAATGCAAAGATTCAAGCAAATGAATTGGACGTTTTGTTTTTTTTTTGAATGAAATGCAAGACAAATGGCGTGTAGAGGGAGGTGTAGAAGAAGGACACAACTGAACTTGAAATGAGTAGACTCAAACGAAAAGGAAAAGATAGATGGTGGAATAGAGTAACCTGGGCTCTGATACCAATTTGATGCGTGCAAGTCGTGGGCTCCAACAATTCCACCTTCCAAACGTCCTTCACAAAGGGTTAGACACAAGGAAGAAGACTTCCCCTTGCTTCCTTAGTGATTAAAAACGTGTGGATTAAAATGAGCAAGACCAACACTTCAAGATGGTCGTTGATCAGTCAAACCAATATGGCCCTCCTGGACGGCACCTTTAAGCAATGACAACACCTTCAAAATGCTCAACTTTGAAGGATCTTAACCTAGGTTTTTAATGCAAAACCAAGAAAACAAAGTCTCACACAAAGTGAAAAAAATATCAAGAATTGTTATTCATCAAACCTGAGATTGAGCCTTAAAATGTCTAGAACTAATTCAAAATAAGGCTAGCTAGCAATGTTTGAAAATTGAAAATTATTTGAATTCAAAGCTAAAACAAATTCTAGCTAAAATCTTAAAATCTTGCAAGACATTATCTCCATCTATCCAGCCGTGCTTGATGTCAAAATATTGTCTTGGAGGAGCTGATTTGATAAGTAGGATGAGGCTTGAAGTTGAATTCAAGAGTTGGTTGAATTTGAATTCAAGTTGAGTTTGAATTTGAGTTCACTTTGAATTTTGGCTCTTGCATATCCTTTCCCTTCCAGCCGTGTGTGATGCTTCTTTTGACCTTGGAAATCTGATTTTGATGATGATAAAATGCTTGGAATTGAATTCAAATGATGGTTGAAGTTTGAATTCAAAATTGAGTTGAATTTGAATTCAAACTTGGATTCAATTTGAATTGGTATTTATCCTTCTTTTATCCTTCAAGATGGCGTGTGTATGGCTGGAAAATAGGCTGAGATCTTCTTGAATTTTAAGTCTCCAATTTGGTTGAAACTTGAATTCAAATTGTGGTTGAATTTAAATTCAAGTTTAGCTTCAATTTGATCCTCATCATCTCTTCAACCTTGGCCGGCCCCCTTTTGGTCCTTGGAGATGATTTTGAGTTCAATTTTGAAAAGAGGAATCCATCTTGGACACATTTGAATTTGTCTTTGTGGAGACAAACATTCTCTTCAAGACAACATTCCTTTTGTCTCCCATTTTTGTAACACACGGTTACAACCTCCTTTTTGGGCCTCCATTTTATTTGGATCTTCCATCTACCTAACTTACCTACAAAGCAAACACATAAAACAAAGATCACAAGAAAACAAGATAAACTTCAAGATAAAGAAGGCACACACACGTTTACACACACTCAAGGTGAAGGTTCAATGAAATGAACCCAAGGAATCTTAGGTTCATCTTGAACATGCTTGTACAAGAAGGTGGCAACTTGATGACAAAGTTCTCTTGTCCTCTTTCTTGTCATGACCTTTGACCTCTTGATGGGGCCCTTGATCCTCATCAAGTTACCAATACAGAAAGCCACATGACAGGTGTATTACTGCATCTAAATAGTGAACAGAACTTGTGTTTCTCAAAAAAAAAAAGACAAATATCGCTACACATATAGCTCAAAACACATACAGAGTATATTGGTTTTTTTTGTACAACACGCAAAAATACTATCTATGCACGATGAAATGTATGCTATAGTGAGGTTTGTTGTTTCGCTTGGCAGAGACTGCTAGTAAAGATGATGAATGAAGCAACTGCTCATATACCCGGATGGGATGGCCAGTAGAAGCAGCCTGTGGAGGGTAATATCAGTGGAAATTTGCGTGCCTTACAACAGTCAGTGGAGTATTACCGATACTCTACATGGGGAGATATGATGGATAATTTTTTTTTTCGAAATTTGTAAGTTGAACCTATTTGATAGTTGACAATCAGCAACCTCTCAAAATGATAATCCTTGTTAGTATTCATTTGTCTTGAAAATATTGTTTTTATTATGGATATATTGGAATGTCAAGGATAAACATGTTGTTGATATACATTGTAGAGATAGACATTATATTAGATGTGGATATCCAAAGTATTATATCTTTTGTATTATCCAAATGGTTTGTCCAGATTTATCTTCACTTTATTGAGTCCTATAAATAGGACCACATATCATACATGAAAGGCACACCTTAAGATACAAAGTTCTCTACTTTCTCTTCTCTACTATATTCTTGCTTGAGTTTATAACACGTTATCAGCACGAATTGCTCCAAAGAAACAAAAACAAGTAATCAAGAAAAGTATTAGAGAAAAAAGGGAAAAAGGGAGAACATCCTTAAAATTTCGCAGGTGCTGTCACTCCTGCGCAGGTCCGGGAAAACTGAATTATCTGAGTCATCCACCGTTGGATCATCACCAAATTTTCACATATTACTCTTAACACATAAAGGTATGTTTTGAATGGTGGAGATGTGTTTTGGACACTCCAAGGTCTGGCCGAAATGGTAATTTCCGAGACTGATTTTTCTGTCGAAATTTTTTCAGATTTATGATTTGTTCAATTTTTGCGTTTATATTGTTACCTATTTCTATCTTATATGAAATTCTTTGTAAAAGAAGTAATCTAGCCTGAACTCTAGATTTATTTTGAAGGTAAAAGAATAACATATGACTTGCATCCATATGGATAAACTGTTATCATGCCCGAAGCATGATTATAGTAGCCATGCCCGAAACATGAATTGTTGTCATGCCCGAAGGATGAACAATTATCATACCCGAAGCATTAATCGCTATCATGCTCGAAGCATGAATCGTTGACATGCTCGAAGCATGAATTGTTAACATGCTCGAAGCATGAAAATTTTCATGCCCGAAGCATGAATTTGTTAGTATGATCAAAGCATGAATAGATATATCTGAAGTATATCAATATCACTAATTATATTTGACATATCTGAAGTATGAATAATTGTTATGCCTGAAGCATGACATGACTAAATAACCGACATACCTGAAGTATGAATAGTTGTTATACACGAAGCATAAATCGTTGTCATGAATAGTTATCATGCCTATAGCATGAGTAATCGTTGCGCTTGTTACTGATCATGAGTTGATGTACAATGAGTTGATGTCACATAATCCAAATCCTCTAGGGGAGGCTGTTTAGCTGTGATATCTGGTACATCTGAGCAGAAGCAAGCAGCTGAAAATTTGATTCAGGCGTTCATTATGGCTACTTAAGTTCTGGAACTTCTTGCTTTTCCATGGGAATCCTAATTTCAGTTGGAGAACCTATATGCGATTGCATAAAATAAGATTTCATTTCTAAACAGCATTTCTTTCCTTTGTGGAATTTATGTTTGTTTTCCTGGTCCTATCTTGTGTTGAACCCTAGACTCAAAGGTACACTGTTTTTGTTGAAAATGTTGATAATTTGATCGACCAAAAAAAAATGAAGAATTACTATGCATGTGGGAATATATGTGAAAAACCAACAGCTTTTGTTGAGGGATATCATAAATATGTGGGATTCAGTTGAGTCAAGGCATATGGTTGTCAAATTAATGTTATGACTTTGCTCTTTGGATTTTTCCTTTCTCATGTGATCTCTATGAAATTTTAGGATGCTGTCTCACCCAGAAATAAAGAAAAATATTATATATCAATCAATATATTTTCAACCAAAGGTCTGGTGAACAAATCTGTAGGCAGAATTACTTTTTCAGGTTTTTGTTCAGAATATCATAGCTGCAGATCTTGCCTTGCTTTCTTTCTTGTGGAGCCCTGAAGATTATAGAAGACACATGTTTAAATCCCAATGCTTTTCTACTTAATCATTACCCCCTGCTGCCTGCAGGCTTTAAAAACCAATTGACAAATCTATAGAAGAAAACAATTTATACCATCAATATTATTAATTTATTGTTGTTACCTTTTGATTGATTAACGATGCATGCAGATAATTGCTAAGGATAATAAATATTTAAAATAATTTCGGTTATATTCCATAAACTTAAATTTACAAGTTGCCAAATAATCTCATTATCTGTTTTTATAGGTAATCTCTTCCATAGTGATAGTGGAAAGATAGCTACAACAATAATTCATGAATAATTACAAACTAATATAGTTCATCAAGAATTTTTGTATATGTCCCTACATAATCTTCTTCTTTTTTTTTTAATTTCAAAGGATTGTTCTACATGTAATAGATTGCTCTTATCTCTTCTTATCGCAAAAATATTGTCACGGTTCACTCTTCGACATAGTGTAAATTACACTACATAAAAAAAATCAATTGTGATTGAGATAAATTATCCTTATCCTATACGTATGATAATCATCATCATGAAGGCAGCTTTACTTCAATAGTCTCACTTGAATAAAATAAATAAATAAAATCTTCCCGACTAGTTTTGGTAACTCAAAACCCGTTCAACAAAACGAACTAGTTGTTGTTTGACATACAACACACAAGGCAATTTTCCATGCTTCCATGATATAGGATTTTACTAGTTTAATTGCATTCCCCAAGAGATATCTGAATCATGTGGTTGAAACTTGAAAGAACACCCAATTTCAGTTCAGTCTGGACAAATTCGCCCATGTTATGAACCCTAGTGGTTACAAATAATCAGGAGAAAGATTCCGATTAAAGTCATGTTTATTTGATTTATATATATATACCTGGAGTATATCATTTCTATGTGTTCTCAGTTCACGTTAATTTTTGTTGAATTATTGAGTTAGATATGCAGTGAATCTCGATTTTTGTGATGTATTATGTTTTTAGTTTCGTATCTAGTTTTGTAATTTGTGCGTTTCTGTCTTCATGGATGCTTCGTTTCTGTATCTCTAGTTTTTGTCCCCCAAACTCAGTCTGGAAATCATCTTTCTTGCGCGAAACATAAGATTTTGCTCAAGAAGAGATTGTGAGATTTTGAGTTACAATTGTGAGGTGTGTTGGCAGCATTCCAATTAGAGTTTTTTTATGTTTTTGAAAACTGGAGTACTTGCTCCTTTGTACAGTTAAATTGAGATGTTGGATTGTTCTTTTACAAGTTAATGCACCGACTAAACGGACTTGTTATTAATGTTGAGCCCAAGGCCAATGGTCCATATTTTCCACCAAGGAAGTTTCTTGATCTTTATCAAGACATCCCAGAAGGATGAAGACAAGAGACAACTAGTGCATTTTGCCTAGGTAAATTGTGCATTATAAGCTTTTCGTTGGAATATTTGTAAATTATTCTTTTTGATATTAACATATCATCCAAAGTGAATGATATGAACATATGTCCAGTTGACAGTGGAATGACACACACACAATGGGCTCCAGAAGAGTTCTAATTGGCAAAAACAAATGTTAGTACCAATTCGAATACTACGACATTGATCGAAGGCCCCAGAAGAGCAATCATTTTATCAAGGGTGATACACATATAGTGGTTAATATGACATCATTTCCACCAAGTCGAAAGGAAACTATTGAGTTTAAAAGATATACGTCTTAAGGGCGTTCATAATGAACCATGAATGAGGGGAATATGAAATTTTTATAGACAATGATTCAAGGCTGAAGCTTGTTAAAGAAAAATTCCCAATTTTCTCTATGGATTGTATTATGCGACTATACATCCAGTATGTGATATTGTGATGAACCAGAAGTTCAATAATCAAAGTTATTTATGACATAATCGACTTGGTCAGCCAGATAGAATAATGATACGTAGAAGTGTATAACACTCACATGTGTACTCTTTAAAGAACCAGAAGATTCTAGAAACTCTTTCATGAACGAAGAGATTACATGACTTTGTGTGTTGCTCGTTCATGTGAGTTTGCTTTCGAAAAGACTAGTAGCTTTTGCCAAGCTTCTTGCTCAGATTATATCATTATCGGATTAAATTTATTATGTATTGATAATACATGTGAATTTATATCCCAAGCTTTCAATAGTTATTGTATGTCTTGAGATTGGCGTTGAGCATTCAGTTGCAAGTGTGCACACTTAAAAAGGCCCAACAGTATCATTTATTAAACGTTTACAACTGATTGCTAGACGTTTGATTTTAAGGTCCAATTTACCCACATGAGCTTCAGGACATGCAATTATACATACATCAGCATTAATGAGGTGAGCTAGTTTTCCCGCCGTTAGGGGGAGATAAAATGCCGGTTCCTGAAGAACGACGTGAAACTACATGGAACATTCCTTCACTATCTCACCTTAACACACGAACAAATCAATGCGAGCAAGAAGTAAAATGATTACAAAATTCCACGTTTTGGCGATGAACAAGCCAATTCGACTTGATGTCTCTAAAGGACATGATAATGGTATACCAAAAATAAGTCTAAAACGTGGACGCCTAGTTGGTGTAAAAGATAAAAGCCCTCGAAAGGGAATAGATAATACTCCAGAAGAGAGTACTCAATAAGAGATTAGATGTTCACAACTTGAAAGCGCTATAGAAATAAGAACTGACCAGTCTGAAATTGTTAAACAAGTTGCTCCCGAAGAAGCAAGTGAACACAATTCGAAAAGATGTCTGTGAATGATAAGAGAAAATTGGGATAGACAAATGATCATTATTGATCATGAACTGATTGAGTGATTGCATGTGAAGTTATGAATCAGGATCCTGAACCAATGTTAACTGAAAAGTGTCGACACAGAAATCATTGGCCAAAATAGAGAAGATGCAATCCAAACCCTTGAAGGAAAAGTCGCATTCGCAAATTATTTGACCTGCAGTCAAACCCCTGAAGGGATCAAACATATTGGATATAAATGTGGTTTTCACAAAGAACTAGGCTTGACTATGATGACACATATTCCCCGATAATTGATGCCATAACATTACAATATTCTGTCAGCCTAGCAGTTACGTAAACCTTGATATGCGGTTAATGAATGAAGTTACCGCTTATTCATATGAATTATAAGACGATAATATAAATCACAGAAGGATTTAAATTGCATGCTGCATGTAATCAAAGGATGAATGAACTATAGAAATGGATGTACATGTCGATGATCTAAATCTTGTTGGAACTCTTGAAGAGCTTACTAAAACCTGTAGTTATATCATAAAAGTTTGAGATCAAAAACTTTGAGAAGATCAAATGTTCTCTCGACCTGCAGATCGAGCCTTGAGTAGTCATAGCGTGGTACAATGGAAAGACTCATTTCGACCACCAGAAGATAACGAAGAATTATTAGGTCCTGAAGTACCATATCTTAGTGTTGTTGGTGTTTTAAAGTATCTTGCGAATTTCGATACCATATATATCATTTCAGTAAATTTATTGAGAAAGTATAGTTCAACACCAACACGAATACATTGAAATGATGTAAAACATATTTTTATCTTCTTGGAACACCATAAGGGTGTTTATACTACTCAAGGAGGGTAGAACCACAACTAGTGGATTATGCTGATGCTGGCTATCTATCTGACTCGCATAAGGAAAGACCACAGAATGGATATGTTTTGGTGCTGTCATATTAAGGAGATGAGTGAAACAGACAGTAATAACCATCTCTTCAGTATCATAAAATTTTTTCAATGCATGAAGCAAGCTGTGACTACTTTCGATTGAGGTCGATGATCCAGCATGTCTAAGGCGCCGAAAACATTATTTGAGGATAATGGATGATGTATGTTTCAAGTTGAAAATGGCTACATCAAAGAAGAACGAAGCATATATCACCAAAGTTCTTCTACACTTATGACCTCGAGAAGAATGATGATATTAATATCCATCAGATACAATTAAGCAAGTATTTTGCTGACTTGTTCACGAAAGCACTACATTTAAAGAGATGGTCTACAACATTGGAATACGTCGACTCAAAGATCTCTTGCCAGCATCAGGGGGAGTGTGATTATGACATACACACTGTACTCTTTTTCCTTCGTCCAAGTTTTTTATCCCACAGGGTTTTTCTTGGCAAGGTTTTAACGAGACAGTGTATCACACTTACCGATTTTTACGAATGTGTACTCTTTTTCCTTCGACCAAGTTTTTATCCCACTGGGTTTTTCTTGGCAAGGTTTTAATGATGCATATTCTATAAAGTTTGGATATCCAAGGAGGAGTGTTATGGATATATTGGAATCTTAAGGATAAACATGTTGTTGATATACATTGTAGAGACAGACATTATATTAGATGTGGATATCCAAAGTATTATATCTTTTGAATTATCCAAATGGTTTGTCCAGGTTTATCTTCACTCCATTGAGTCCTATAAATAGGACCACATATCATATATGAAAGACACACCTTGAGATACAAAGTTCTCTACTTTCTCTTCTCTACTATATTCTTGCTTGAGTTTATAACAGTTTTATATTTTATTTTGGTTTTTTCAAAAATATTGTTTATTTACTAAAAATAAAAATATATTAATAGTCAAAGTTTTACATTATTTTTTTAATGAACACTTATATGATTTATATAATTTATATCAACTAATCAATTAACGGTAGAATAGTAATAGTGACCAAAACAGTTTAACTTTCTGAAATTATACTTAAGCCAAACTATGACACCGGAGAGAAAAATAAACTAAGACATTATTTTTAAAACTGAATGAGTATTTTCAATGTCAATTCATTTTTCAGGCTTCTTCTTTTGGTGGTGGGGGGTAGAGAGAGGGGACCGAGAGGGAATAACATTGGGATGGTGGGGCTGATTTTAAATTTGATGGATTCTATCCGTCTTACTTTTAAATCTAAACATTAATAAGTTAACAGTGTATTTTAAACTATAAGGAGAATACCGAGAATAACCACCAACATAAAGGAGATAAGGGTAATAAGCCCTTTGCTTTGATGGATTCTAATATTATCATTGTAAATAACAAATCAATACAATACATTACGATAGAAACACATTAAATCAAAGAGTAAAATAGGAAATATGAGATAGTTTTTTAACTACAAAACAATACATTAAATAATGTCTTTAATAACTTATTTTTCTCAAACGGCATTATCAATTTTAGATGGAGGAATTAAATTGGGGTTTATGATGTCTTTTGTTGACCGTCTGATAAAAATAGCATTAAGGGGGTGTTAACAAACTGAGCCGAACCGAATACTAAGTTTTCGAATTCAGATTCGTTTAGCTAAACAAACTGTTTAATTCGGTTCGTTTAGCTAAACGAACTTTAAAATTGGTTCGAGTTCGGCTTGATCACACTATAACTGTTTAAACGAACCGAACAGTTTGTGAATAGTTCAGCCAGTTTTAGTAAACGAACCCAAACATCTGTTCGAATTTGGCTCATTTACAAATAATTACCAAATAAATACGAACCGAATTCGAACAGTTCACGAACTGTTTGGTTCTTTGAACAAGACTAGTACGTTTTGAAGAAAACTTTTGAACAGCAGGAATTAAATCGTCAAGAGTTTCAAACTGTCGATTGAAGAGTTATACAAACCTACAAAAGAAACTGAAGAATTTGAGCAAATGATGAATTCTGTGAACGAATTTCATTGATTAAAGTTGTATGTTACACAAAGATTTATACAGCGGCTACAGAATATTTATCTAAACTGATAAAATCTTACAACTTGAAATACAAAGAAAAATTACTAACATCAGGTTAATAAGAGGAGTTTGACTTAATATCCACAATGCCCAACTTACATAGGAAAGTGTAAATTTTGAGCCATGGATGTGGTCGTAGGTTTACACCTAAGAAGACGGCATTATGCTAAAATATCAGGGATTCAGATGACGAGAGGTAGAAAGTGAGGCAAACTATGAGGTTTCCAATTACGTGATGCCACGTGTACAAGCAACTTTTTTTTTTTGAAAAACAAAAAAAAAATTTAAACATCTTCTCTTTTTGTGCACGTGGCAACATGTAAGTGGAGACCTCATATTTTGTCTCACTTTCTGCCTTTCCTAATCTGAACCGAAATATCGGATTCAGATCAGGAGAGGCAGAAAGTGAGGCAAACTATGGAGTTTCCAATCACGCGATTCCACGTGTACAAACAACTCTATTTTAAAAACAAAAAAAATAAGCATCTTCTCTTTTTGTACACGTGGCAACGCGTAATTGGGGACCTCATATTTTGCCTCACTTTCTGCCTCTTCTGATCTGAACCGAAATATCAAATTCAGATCAGGAGAGGCAGAAAGTGAGGCAAACTATGAGGTTTCCAATCACGCGATACCACGTGTACAAGCAACTCTTTTTTAAAAACAAAAAAAATATAAGCATCTTCCTTATCTGTACACGTGGCATCGCGTATATGAACGCGGTATATATACACTAATTGAGAGCAATTCCAGTATATGAACGCGCGACTTCAAAGTCCAGGAATTATTGAAGTTTTTCTAGGTTCTCATTCTTAAGCTTTTTGTCTAAATGAGATTTAATTTTGAAATACAAAACAAATCATTTCTAGCCATAATTACATATTGAAACTGCCACAAAAGAATCACCATGGCTAGAAATAAATAGATAAGAATATGCGTGTTAGGATGTGACTGAGCATAACCAAGATCTAGAAGTGAAATAATTTTTGGTACCAATTTCTGGATGCTTGACAAAGACCATAAAGTGAGTTTTGAAGTTTACATGCACGTTACTCTTCCTTACACTCAAATTCTTGAGAAACTTTCATATAAACTTCACGCCGTGAAAAAATACGTTGTTTACATTCAATTAAAATAGATGTCTATTGCGTGCTGTAACCACTGATAAAAGGCATCGGACTGTTACGATTTAGCCAGTGGAACGAAGGTTTTATGGAAGTTAACACTCTCAATTTGGACTTATCTTTTCGCGACAAGTCTCGCGTATAGCATTCAATTGTGTAATTTGAGTGAGTTAATTTTGTATGCTCACTTTGAATTAATTGGTTGTTTTCCTTCAGGTAAGGTGGTCAATATCCACGTATTCATTGCCTCCAAAGCATAGATTTTCTGCTTCATTGCATCCCGCCGATGTTGATATTGCATTTCCTGATAAAAATATTTAGGTTCATTTATAGTAGAGATGGCCCCTAGAAATGCACTATGAGTAGGCGATAATTTAGAATAAGAGAGAGGAGGGGGTGCGTTGTGTTAATTGGAACGAAAACTTTTTTTCATTCCTTATACAACTATTTACTTTGGTGTATATATTATACAACTACTATCGTTACCTATGGTATACAATAAAATACAATAAGTGTGAATATTCTCCTTTCGTAATTTGACAAGATGTGATTTTATCCTTTCATTGTTCGTTTCTTGATTTGCTCCGTTGGTTCTTTGATTTGTTCCTTGATAACACTCCTCTTCAAATTAGATAGTGAGATCTCTGGTGCCTAACTTACACAGTATTGAATCAAACACTTTTCAGTTACCTTCTTTATGAGAATATCGGCTAGCTAATCTTCGAACTTCACGGATGGAAGCTCAACAATTCCTCCTCCATTCTTTTCTTTATGTGAAATGTCTGTCTACTTCCACGTGCTTTGTTCTATCATGTTGTATTGGATTGTCAGAGATACTAATAACTGCTTTATTGCCGCACATCAACTGAGTCAAAAGTTCTGATGGAACTCCAATTTTGGTCATTACATGCTTTAGTTACAGAACTTCCATTGCTCCCTTGACAATTTCTCTGAACTCAACCTACAAACTCGACATCGCTACTACCGTCTGTCTCTTGCTTCTCCATGTGACTAGATTCTCTCCCATCATGGCAAATATCCTGGGAGAACATTGATCGTTTGGCTTGCTGCCCAATCTGCACAAATGAAAACCTCAATATCTATGTGTCAATTCCTTCTAAATACAATGTCCCCTCCTGGTTTACCTTTTAGATACCAAACTATCCTCATGGTTGTCTCTATGTGTAATTTTTAGAATTGGTGCATAAACTGGCTCACTACACCAACTGTGCATGCAATGTTAGGCCTTGTGTGAGAGAGATATACCAGTTTCCCCACCAACACTTGATACTGATCTCGATGCGCCAGTGGAGCCTTTTTTCTGCTTTCATCTAGTGATTTATCATCATCGGAGTGTCACTCGGTTTGCAATCTACCATCCCAACTTCGGTCAATAGATCTAGCACATACTTCCATTGAGATATGAAAATTCTTTTTTTACCGGATAACCTCAATTCCTAGGAGGTACTTTAGGCCTCCTAAATCCTTCATCTCAAACTCGATAAACAAACCATGCGATAGTCATGCAATTTTGTTACACCTTCATTTTGTTTTTATTGCATTGGAGAATATTACACATGTATGATGATTGATTATTGTAGTATGATTATTTACTGGTATAATTCCAATAATTAAGATGTAAAATACATAAGGGGTAGTATAAGATAGATAGATAGTTGTGAAATAGAAGGGACATGGTAACAAGTTATTTAGCAGGAAAATTAAGTGGAAATGAAAATAGGACATAAGTTTTATTACAATTATAGAAAAAGAAAAAAGCAAAAAAAGGGGGACATAAATTGTTTATTATTTATAAATGAGAAAAAAAGAAATATATCCGGCCATTACAAGGGGAAGGACATAAGCCTTCCCCTCGTCATAGTTGTAAGATGGCTGTGACCAAGGGCATCTTCATATTCGCATGCAGGAAAGCATGCTAAGACTTCATTGCATTACACCACTCCCCCACCTAATTCCCTTGGAGCACGGCCAAATAAGGGGTTGTAGGCACCACCTCTCTTCATTTTTCATCAATATTTCCCAGCATTTCTCCTTCCTCATTTGCAAACCAAACAAACACTATCTCCTTTTCAAATCTTTCAAGCAAGAGTAACCTTCCAACTTGTCCCTTTCTTCTTCCTTCAAAATCCGAGAGCTACAAGGCCAAGGGAGAAGAAATTTTTCCTCTTCAACTCACCCTTCACTTTTCAAGATTAAAGCCAAGATTCCATCTTCATACTAGGCTTGGAATCCCAAAGTTAGGAGGGGTCAAGAAGCAAGGAGAAGCAAGGTAAGGTTCATGCAAAAGTGGTTTCAAAATACCTCCGTTCTACATCTTCATAAATTGTTCATCAACTCCTTCCTTTTTAGCCTTCTAATCGTGTATTTTCTTAGGCAAGGAGGAGGAAGAACTTTCAAATCCAAGTCAAGAGTCAAGCTTCTAGATTCTTCATCAAGAAGGAATCTTCAAGTTTAAGCTTGAATTCAAGTAGTATGCAAGTACACCACCTAGGTTCTTCATGCATTTTCCAAATCATTAAGTATGTTCTATAAGAAAAATGGATCATGAATGAATATAATCAAAGTCATATTATGCATAAAAATCTGGCCAAGGTAACTTGATGTGAGGTTTTGAAGTTTGCATGTGAGGTGTGGCTATTATAGAGGATGGGAAAAAAAGTAAAAGTCACATATGTTCATGTATATAAAGTATATGCTTGTTTTAGGAGAATTAAAGAGGCTTTCATGTGAGAATGGAAGCCTTGCATGTGTGAAAGGATCATGTTTAAGACTAGCTAAGAGGTTGCTTTGTTAAATGGAGAGAGGGCAAATGAAAAACAAGGAAAGGAGTCTTGCATGCAGGGTGCGACTATGATTGTCGCTAGGAAGAGAAAGTGAAGTATAAAACAAGCTACAAGGTCTTGCATGTAAAGTTGAAAATACAATCTTGAATGGTGCATGGATAAAATTTCGGCCTAGTGGGTGAAAGAGGAGAAATAGTCAATTTAAGAATGTTTAAGCTGTTGAGAAATATGTTTAGATAATTTTCAAGGTTATGATTTTAAGTAGTGAATACTTAAAAATGTCACATATGATGTTATAAGTGATTAAAAGTTGAAAAGTTGAGAAAAATGACATCGATCTCTCAGGTTGTTGCACTTCGATCGATCGATGTACTTCGATCCCTCACATCGATCGATCTATGTAAGGCAGAGAAAGTTCAAGACTTTACTGTGAGACATCGATCTCTAAACCTGAGACACATCGATCGATCGATGTATACATCGAACCCTCACTTCGATCGATTGATGTAGGTCAGAGAAAAACTCTGAAACTTACTGTGAGACATCGATCTCTGAAGCTGAGGCACTTCGATCGATCGATGTCTAGGGTTTTTAGAAATATTTTTCTAAAATGTGATAAAGTGGTTGTTTTTATTTGTACGTGATTTATATATGTTCATTATGTGGATATTATGTGTTTTTGATGATTATAAATAACTTGTGACTAACGTGCCTTGGAAGTTTCTATAACTTACCAAAAGGGCAAAATTGGTATTTTGAGTTTTGTAGGATTATGATATGGTGGAAATACTTCAAGGACTTATTCTCATCATGTTTATCATGAGAAAGGTGTTAGTATATTCATTTTTGACCATCGGGGTCATTTCTGGAGTTTTCTCACACCAAAGGCATTTTGGTCATTTTACCCCTAAAGGGTATTTTTGGTATTTTCAATCAAGGAATCTCTTGAGCATATTCTTATCTTCATTCTGGAGTTGAGTTATAATTATCTTGTGTAGGACCTGTATAGCACCACTAGAAGGGGAGGGGTTGAATAGTAGGTGCGGAAAATTTGGTTTTTAAAATATTTTGAACCAAAAACCTAACTTCTGAAAACAGTTTCTGTTTTCAGATCCTGATTTCAAACGTTTGAAAGATAAGGTTATAGACCTTCAAAAATTCTAAAATTTGCAGAGATTCTACTCTCAGATGTTCTGACTATCCCCTAACAATTTTAGATTAAAATTCAACCTCTAACCCTTTGAAAATACGTTTGTGGTCAGATTGAGCAAATCTGCCAGAAACAGTAGTCTGATTTAAAAAATTTATTCCGATTAATTCGTAAGATATGTATTTTAATGGGTTGAACAGTTTTGAAAAATGGTCTGAAAATTTAATGATAAACTCCGTAAGATATGTATTTTAATGGGTTGAAACAGTTTTGAAAATTCCTTTGGGAAGTATGTCAAATACGTTGATGTTCTCAACCTTTGCAAGTCTAAAAATCAGATTGCACTAGTCTCAGAACTATTAACGTTTCATAGACTTATACTTATCCAAATGGGCGAAACTTGCACCAAATGAAAGCTAAGAGGTGTGGCTATGTTTCTGGAAAATTTTCCGATTTTTGAAATTGGTTTGATATTTTTTTACTATTGCAATGAATACGATACAAAGTGTTGGAAACTCAAAGTAAAGTGCTGAAAGTAATAACACAGAGAATTTTATACTGGTTCGGTTAACACAACCTACTTCAGTCTTCGAGGACACCTTCCTCGGTTATCACTATTCCAAAAAAAACACCTTACCACAAGGGTTGCTGGAGTTACACACCAAATTTTATATGTGTCTTGTGCCTTTTTATAAAAAATCTGAATATAAAATATATATATTAATATATATATATATATGTATATGTATATATATCAGTATATATATATATATATGTATATGTATATATATATATATATGTATGTATATATATACACACACAGATATATATATATATATATCTGTGTGTGTGTGTGTGTATATATATATATATATATATATATATATATATATATATATAAACGTGTGATATGAAGTGGGAGGAGACATTCCATTTTCAAGTTTGTTGCCATCATGCCTTCTCCAAATATATCTCCATTTAATGAACTACTTAGTTCATTTAACTAAGTACTTCACTTAATGACCTAGTTTAGTTCATTAATGGTGGCACCTGAAAATAGTTCAAACAAAACAAATATTTGCCATTTGATGTAAGCTTTAAAGCTTCATGGCTTGTTAGCATGGCAACATTATATATAAAGTATATAAGGCAAATTTGTCGCAAAAACGTGTCAAGTAATAAATTTTGTCATGCATTTCTTAAACATGCATTATTTAAATCATGTATTTTGTGAATCACTCAAACTCTTTTTCTCAACAATCTCTCCCTTTTGATGATTTACAAAATAACCTTAGTTCATGATTTAAATTTAACCGCTCCCCCTCCAATCGAGCACAAATTCAAATTTTGAATTTGAATTCTCTCCCCCTTGAATCGTGCAATTACTCTCCCCCTTAAATCATGCACTTTTTCTCTCCTTTTATTTTGTAAATAATATCAAAAGTGCATGTAAGAAAGAAATATCAATTAGTATATCAACAAAAATCATGCATTTCAAGTGCGTTCTTAAGGGTTATTTGTTCAACCCTTTGCAAATGTCCCTTTTGATACCCAAATTTGAGTGACCTTTCTAGGTCTTCCAAAAGGTGAGAAAGGAGATGAAGACGCAACATAATAGACGTTATGTGGGTATGTGTTTGGCCTTTGGCCATGAATCCTATCATGCACATAGTATGATCTTTGTTTTCGATATGCTCTTATGTTGGTGTGCATGGAGTGTGATCTAGATGCATTTATGGTAAATAAATGTTGTGTATGCATTAATGGTTTCTTTTCATATTTTTACGGCACAAAATTATATCTCGTATGATATGAAGATGAAGCACGATGAGATGACATAGGGGGGTCTAGGCGTCTTCTTAGGCACCACATATGTCTTAGACGCATCTATTTTCTTAGACGGAATGAAATTTTGTTTGGTTTATTTAATGTCTCGTTTTTCTCATTGTATACTAATCCGGTTTATCACTATCATGTTTTTGTGATGAAATGATGCGATCTAGCATGTTTGTTCCCGTGTCAAATTGTTTCACCATTTTCTTTAAATCCGTATTCCATGATTTCAAATTTGAAATCTCGGATTTCATTTAATTTTTGTGTCGTTAATGATGAGATCTCTAATTTTAATGCATTGATTATGCAAAATGACTCTTCTTTTGAATCGTTTAATTGTGAAACAAGGTTCGTGTTAGACGATTCTAACAACTTCTTGTCTTTAATTAACCGTTTCTTTTATTTTGCGAGAGCCTTTGTGAATTTATGTAATTCTAAGTATTGACTAAATAGATCATCATATGAAGGTTCAGAATTAGAGTCAGAATCAGAAGATACCTTGTTTGATGCTTTGGATACAAAGCATACTTGTGCTGTCTCTTCTTCGGTATCAGTCTCAGAGTCGGATGTGTCACTCCAAGTGGAGGCCTTGAGAGCTCTTCTCCTTTGTTTAGGTTCTGAGACGAGTCTAGTTTTGGTCCGATCCTTGTCAAGGTGTTTGTTCGTTTGTTTGTCTTTGTTAGGGCAGTCATATGAAAAGTGTCCAAGTTTCCCATATTCATAGCACTTTACGTCCTTGTCATTAATTTTATTTTTATTTCTTTTAGTCGAAGTAGCCTTAGGATTGTTTTTAAATGACTTTTTCATAAATGTTCTCAAACCTTTAGCCAATAATATTACATCATCATTATCCGATTCGAAATCACTATCATCTACTTGATCGGAAGAAGTAGAGACGTATTCATTTGATTTAAAAGCAATAGTCTTACCTTGTTTTGACGTTGATTCTGATTTTCTTAATGTAAGTTTGTTTTCGTATACCTTTAGCGATCCGATTAGTTCCTCCATTTTTATTGATTTCATTTCTTTACTCTCCTCAATTACCGTGACTTTAGGATCCCATTCGGATGGGAGACTTCTTAATACCTTTTGGACCTTTTCCTGCGTAGAGAAAGCTTTGCCAAGAGACTCAAGAGAATTATAGATGTTAGTTAATCGTAAATTCATATCAACAATAGACTCATTTGGCAATAATTTGAAAGACTCAAGTGTGGACATAAGCATATTAATCTTAAACTCCTTTACTTGGCTAGTCCCTTCATGTTTCATCTCAAGAATTCTCTACATCTCTTGGGCACTAGAGCAATTACATATGTAACTAGATTCACTTTTTCTTAGCCCGTTTAAAAGTAATTGCATGACTCTAGCATTCATGCTTAATCTCTTTTTGTCATCACTAGTGTATTCTTGTTTTGGTTTTATAACTTTTAGTGTGACACCATCAACAATAGATAACTTAGATGGAACGAATGGACCGTCTTCTATAATAGACCACAAATCAACATCAATAGCCATAAGAAAGAGTTTCATTCTAAGTTTCCATTGAATTAAGGACTCACCATCAAAAAGAGGAGGTCTTTGACTCGACATACCTTCTTGCTCGGTTTTGAAGCTAGTGGTTGCCATCTCACTTAGATCGTTGGATCTCCTTGTTGTGAGTGTGCCTGCTCTCTGATACCACTTGTAGGACCTATATAGCACCACTAGAAGGGGGGATTGAATAGTAGGTGCAAAAAATTTGGTTTTTAAAATATCTTGAACCAAAAACCTAACTTCTGAAAACAGTTTTTGTTTTCATATCCTGATTTGAAACGTTTGAAAGACAAGGTTACAGACCTTCAAAAATTTCTGAAAATTTGAGATATTCTACTCTCATATGTTCTGAGTATTCCCTAAAAATTTCAGATTAAAATTCAACCTCTAACCCTTTGAAAATACGTTTGTGATCAGATTGCGCAAATCTGCCAGAAACAGTAGTCTGATTTTAAAAATTTTATTTCGATTAATTCGTAACTCCAAATGGTCTGAAAATTTCATGAAAAACTCCTTAAGATATGTATTTTAATGGGTTGAAACAATTTTGAAAAATTCCTTTTGGAAGTATGTCAAATACGTTGATGTTCTCAACCTTTGCAAGTCTGAAAATCAGATTGTACTAGTCTCAGAACTATTGACGTTTGATAGACTTATCCAAATGGGGTGAAACTTGCACCAAATGAAATCTAAGAGGTGTGGCAATGTTTCTGGAAAATTTTATGATTTTTTAAATTGGTTTGGTATTTTTATTATTGCAATGAAAACGATGCAAAGTGCTGGAAACTGAAAGTAAAGTGCTGAAAGTAATAACACAGAGAATTTTATACTGGTTCGGTTAACAAAACCTACTCCATTCTTCGAGGACACCTTCCTCGGTTATCACTAATCACAAAAAATACCTTACCACAAGGGTTTCTGGAGTTACACACCAACTCCACCATTAAACAAACGATACAAACAATCACAATTATCATACACACCACCACCGAAAGGATGAAGGTTTGATCGCACCTTGATCAATCCTTTTACAACAATTGGAATGTATACGGTGGTCTAATCAAGGCCTATTCAATATGTTGAATATAAGAACAATAGGCTTGAGAAAAGAAGAAATGTAGAAGAGGAGAATAGTAGAGCCTTTTGCACTTGAGAATTGCTATGTTGTGTTGGTCGCCCACCCTTAGGGTTACTACAATATTTAGAATTCTCTTTAACTCCATTGGCAGATTGCCTTGTATAGATGTGACACTATCTTGCTCACTTGGCACATTTTGATTGGATAGTTGTTTTGGCTTTGCTTACTTGGCACTCTATGATTGGATGAATCTTGTCACCGTTTAGTAGCTGTAAAATCTGAGATTAAAATGTAAAAACATGTGCCAAATAAAGTTCAAAATATTGTCAAACAATCTACAATTAATCCCTACAAATTTGGAAGCGAATTTCATCACCATTCAAGACCAAAATCAGCCACCATATTCTCACATGCTGAATTTTCAACATGTGTTTCATTTGCTAAAAGGTTTGAATTGTTGCCTTGTGTAGCTCCGTCCATTATGTCACTAACCTTGTGTAGTACATTCTTCACCAATAAAGATACCAACTAAGCTCCACATAGGCTTCTCCAAGGCTGAGAATGGCGTGTATGATGGCTACAACATGTGTTGAATTTCATTTTTGTAAACTTTGTAAAATAGTGCACAATAATTTTACACATGGTATATTCCAATCAGCCTTATTTTGAATATTCTAGTACACTTTAATATCTATTGAATATGTAAAAAGTGTCTCGATACATGTTACATGTCATGCCAAAAACGTTCCATGTGTTGTGTTCGTAGAAAACCGAATTTTCGGCTTTTGTCGATTACGCGATTTTTCTCCGATTAAGTTTAAATTTTTTGTACATGTTATATATATTATGTTACACATAATATACATAAAATAAATTAAATATTCAGCTCATAATGGCTGACTTAAAAGGCGCCCCATATGACAAAAAGAGTTGGGTTTGAAATATCCACAATTTTGCCTTAATTGGGGGTGATTTGTGTGTGCCAACATGGAATGATTTTATGGCTGAATATACCATGTAAGTCACGAAATTTCTGGCCATTTTTGAAGTGTAGGGGCTGGCCATCTATATATGGCAAGTACGTGACACATTGGCAAAGTTTCGGTAGTCACCCGATACGATAATTTTTGGTTTACAACCTTGTAACGTGTCGTATTAATTTTGTCATCACCATGACTTATATCATATGATATAAGACCTGAAGATACTCATAAATATGAGGTAAGTATAGTGGTGTGACGTTGACGTATGTTCGTAATATATGTAACGTACCGATAGTACGTTAGAATATATGTGTCTTGTGCCTTTTTATAAAAAAATCTGAATATAATATATATATATGTGTGTGTGTGTATATATATATATATATATATATATATATATATATATAAACGTGTGATATGGAGTGGGAGGAGACTTTCCATTTCCAAGTTTGTTGCCATCATGTCTTCTCCAAATATATCTCCATTTAATGAACTACTTAATTCATTTAACTAAGTACTTCACTTAATGAACTAGTTTAGTTCATCAATGGTGGCACCTGAAAATAGTTCAAACACAACAAATCTTTGTCATTTGATGTAATATTGAAAGCTCCATGTCTTGTTAGTACAGCAACATTATATATAAAGTATATAAGGCAAGTTTGTCGCAAAAACATGTCAAGTAATAAATTTTGTCATGCATTTCTTAAACACGCATTATTTAAATCATGTATTTTGTGAATCATTCAAACCCTTTTTCTCAACATCTTTAAGATTTTATGGTGGTTTTATATTATTTTTCTTAAATGATGATATTATCGACGGTAGCAGGATATGTGACGAGTTGTGACGTCACATTCTATTTCTTTAGTGAAGACTCTCTTCTATATGTTATTGGAGTACATTTATCATCATATTTCAGAGAATTTAAAGGTGTTCAAGGTGTGAAAATGATCACAAAATACAAGAAGAAGTAATGGAAAGTTTTGTGTTATATGTTGACATAATCTTGTCAATTATTATTTGTTGATTTCCTCTTCAAAAATCTGAGTTGATATACATATATATGTGTTGAAAAACGTGTATATTTAGGTAGAGATGATGTGTAATTCATTTTATAGCTCTGTGACAAGTGGACAAACAAAAAAGAAGCTAGTTGGCAAAAGTTGCCAACTAGGAAAATTTAAAGGTAGCCAACGTCTACTACATGGTCTTTGGAGCTGATTTTTAGTTTGAATCTTTCAACTCCCACATGCCTATTATATTCCCAAGGAGTTGAGGGGATAGTGGAGTTGTTATGGCTATTATCCTACTACTTTATCTTCACATTTTAATTACTATTTCAAGGGTGAAAAATTTGGCCATTACATTTTCCAAGGTGGACCAATTATGTTGCTTCATTTTGCCATGTGTACAAGGTGATTAAGTGGCCAACCAATGATGTGAAGACAACTAGGATTTGATGATGAAGATATTAACACATTGGAGTTCTTATCTATAAAGCTCAAATCACACTATAAATAGGAGGCAAATGTGAAGCAGAAGAACACACTTGAAGCATACTTGAAAGAAATAGTAGAATTGTCTAGCTATTATCTTCTTCTCTACATTCTTGTTTCATTCTTTGTAGACAAGGTGTTCTTGTTGTATTTGTTGGAGAGTTACAAGGCTCTTGAGCTTCATTTGTAAGATCTATTAGCCAAATCTATGAGGCTACATCAATAGGTGGTAGAGGTGCTGCATCTAAGTGTTGCATAGAAGGTGTTCATCCAAGTCTTGAATAGGGTTAGTGTTTAACCCAAGGATCAAGCTTGGTTCTTGTTGTAATTTGGTTCATACCATAGTGAAATCCAAGGAAAGGTGTTCCTTGGGACTGGAGTATGTACATTGACCGAACCAGGATAAATCCTCGGTGTTCTTATCTTGTTTCTACATTTCTGCATTCTGCCTGTTTTTCACTGCAGGTTTCACACAAATTCTCACGTTTTGAAAAAATAGCTAAACACTTGCAAAATTCGTGATTTTTGATGAAGTTATACTTCAGACTGTTAGCTTTCATTTGCAACAAGAATCACTTGATTGGAGCAAGGGAAAGTTAGTCTTTTAGTATTTGCAAGATAACTGCTCCAATCTAGCTGCAATCTAATCAGTTTTGAGAAAACTTGAATTCCATTTTAACCAAGATTTTTTTAAGGTCAGAGCCTTTTAGAAACATAAACTAGTCATCTTAAGGAGTGTTTTGACATAAATATCAACCTTTTTGGTTAAGTATTCAAAGAGAAACATGTTTTCCAATTTCAGCAACATTCTGTCCAATTTTGTCCAGAATGACCATCTGAATCTTTTTATTTGTTTGAAGGGTCAAACAATCTTAATTTTATCTGATTTTTGGACAGCATCTTTTCAAGACATTGAAGTTGAGTTCTGAAAATTTTCATAATTTTTGGAGTTGTGTATACAGATTTTTGAATTTTTCAAAAACGGGTTCTGAATCTGAGGTAGTCTCAAATTCTGTTTTCAAAGGGGATTTTAATCAAGGGTAGTAGTGTAATTTCCGCAAACCACTATTCAACCTCCTCCCTCTAGTGGAGTTTATTGCAGGTGCACACTCCAGCAATTGATATCAGAGCGAGGTTAGCACTACTCAAAGAAGCAAGAATCAACACCATACTAACAAGAAAAGGCCAAGAAACAACATTTCAAGGTAGCCTGCTAATCTCAAATCAAATGTACATACAATGGCCATAGTTTCTCACAAAAGTGAGTTGGATGGTATGTCTACACAACATCCTCCTCTTTTCAGTGGAAATAATTTCGTTCATTGGAAATTTAGAATGAGGCTATTCTTAATGGCCATATACATCGATTTATGGTCTATAGTTGAAGATATGCCGTACATTCTAGTGAAAATTGTACAAGTTAGTGGAGTCACACATGAAGTAGAAAAATATAAAAGCGAATGGTCTTCTGAAGATAAAAAGAAAATGTCGATGAATGCTAAGGCTATGCAATTATTGTTAAACAGACTAACAACTTCTGAAGCGGGATATGTTTCTAATTTCACAAGTGCACACGGCATGTGGAAATCTTTAGAATTAAAGCATGAAGGTACTAGCGGGGTAAAAGAGTCAAAAATAAACATGCTTATTCTGAGCTTGAATCTTTCAAAATGTTGCCAAACGAATCCATAACATCTATGGATTTGAGGATTACTAACATTTTCAATGCCCTTGAAGCTTTAGGCAAATCATTTAACAAAAATGAGAAAGTTCAAAAGGTGATGTTAAGCCTTCCTGCTGAATGGGATCCTAAGGTCACGGCAATTGAAGAAATGCAATCGATCACAAAAATGGACGAATTGATAGGCTCACTAAGAGTATACGACGTAAAACTAAACCAACGGAAGTCCGAGTCATCTAAATCATCCGGTAAGTCTAAGCTTTCAAATGAACTAAATCACATACAAATAACGATGATAGTAATAGCGATAATGAATTAGACGATGACTTAATATTGATAGCTAGAAAACTTAGAAAGTTTTTTAAACGGCCTAATAGGAATATACAACGATCTTCTTCTTCTTCTTCTCAACCTACGAAAAATACCTCTAATAACAACAAATGGTATAATAAAGAGTTAAAATGTTATGAATGTGGTCAAAAAGGACACATCTCTTATGATTGCCCGACAAAAAAAAATGCCAACAACAATAATAATAACAATAAACAAGACAAGGAGATGCAAAAATCAAAGGCAAAGGAGACCAAGTTAAGGAAAGGCAAACGAGAAATGAAGGCGAGCATGTGGAGCGACTCGTCCAACTCTGAATCCGTCACTGAGGAAGCTCAAGTTTGTTATGTATCTAGCGAGGTAAGTTCTTCATCTGATGAAGATTCTGACAATTAAATGTCATTCGATGAAATGTATGAAGATTTTTTAAGGATGCATGCTCACTGTAAAACTCTCTCTAAAGAAAAGAAGAAACTAATTGAAGAAAACGACAAGTTGAAGACGTCCAACTTGGAGTTTTCGATCAATTTGAATCTTTTAAACAAGAATCTACTAATACTCTTGATTCTTTAGAGATTAAAATTGAATCATATAGGAAAAATGAACAAAAATTAAAAACTGAAAATAGTATGTTGAAGTCTAAGTTAGCAAGTTGTGAAAATGAGATAGTACAACTTAAATCTACTAACTAAACTTATAAAAAATGTTAGAACAATTTAAATCTGGTACAAACATGTTAGATGCACTTATATCATCTCAAAAATATAGAAACAATAAAACTAGATTAGGATATGAAGAAGAAAATGCTAAAGTAGATAAAAAGACTAAGTTTGTTTCATCTAGTACGAAACTGTCATACAATACAACGAAATCAACTTTGCCTGCTACATCTTCTTCTACTCCTTCTGTTTATTCTAAGGCAAAAATAAAACATGCACCCACAAAAGCACACACATATCAACATGCTACTAGGAAAAATTTTGCATCTAGACAACATAGAAATTATGCCTATATGTATACAAATGCAACTAGACATAATAAAATGCATGCAACTTATTATGAACCTAAATATAGGCAACATTCATATAAGACTTATAGAAATGCATATGAACACACATACATAGCGCCATTCAAGAAACAAAATCATATGCGTTATACACACTATTAAAAATGGCCAAGACATAGTACTTATCAACCAAGGTATAACATGTATAACCATTCATCATCTTTTAAACGGAATGGACAATTACATGAAAATCCTTTGTATTATTCAACTTATAATAATGTCAAATATGTGCCTAGAAGGTATGTCCAAGTTTGGATACCAAAGGGATATCTAAACAAGGATAGTGCCCCTAAAATTCAAGGACCCAAATAAAGGGTAACTAAAACTTTGTCTCTATTGTAGGAAAATCGCAAGGAATGCAAGAAGGAGACAAAGTCAAAGAATCTAAAAACTAAATGGTTTTTAGATAGTGGATGTTCAAGGCATATGACGGGCAACTCTACACTATTCACCGAGTTGGAACATATCGAGAATGCAGGAAAGGTAACATCCAGTGACAACAACAAAGGACAAGTTGTTGGAAAAGGAACAATTGGGGACCCTAACACATTTCAAATGCGAAATGTGTTGTTAGTAATTAATCTATCTTATAATTTATTAAGTATTTCTCAACTTATAAATTGCGGATATAATGTTTCTTTTCTTCCCAATTCTTGTGATATAATAAATAAAAATGGAGAAATTGTATTAAAAGGAAATAGGCATGGTAACACTTATACCCTTTCCTTAGATAACATGTTAGATGTTAAGGTTAAATGTTTAATATCACATGACTTAGATGTAAACGTATGGCATAGACGACTTGGCCATATAGGAATTTCAACTATTGAAAAGTTATCTAAGAAGAACTTAATTAGAGGTATGCTTAAGTTAGACTTAGATAATTTTCAAATGTGTGAAATGTGTATTAAAGGAAAACATATTAAAGAAACATTAAAACCAAAACATGAAGTGAGTACTAGTCATGTACTAGAATTGCTTCACTTAGACTTATTTGGTCCAAGTAGGACAAGAAGTCTAGGTGGACACTACTATGTGTGTGTCATAGTAGATGATTACTCACGATACAAATAGACACTATTCTTAACACACAAGACTGTTGAGAAATATGTTTGAATAATTTTCAAAGCCATGATTTTAAGTGTTTAGTGCATAAAAATATCACATATGATGTTATATGTGATTAAAAGTTGAAAAAGTTGACATCGATCTCTCAGGTTGTTGCACATCGATCGATCTATGTACATAGATCTCTCACATCGATCGATCCATATAAGGCGGTGAAAGTTCAAGACCTTACGGTGAGACATTGATCTCTAAACCTGAGACACATCGATCCCTCACTTCGATCGATTGATGTAGGTCAGAGACAAAACTTGAACCTTTCTGTGAGACATCGATCTCTGAAGCTGAGGCACTTCGATCGATCGATGTCTAGGGTTTTTAGAAATATTTTTCTAAATAGTGTTTAAATGATTGTTTTCATTTGTATATGATTTATACATGTTTATTATATGATTATCATGTGTTTTTGGTGATTATAATTGTCTTTTGACTAACGTGCCTTGGAAGTTTCTACAACTTACCAATAAGGGCAAATGTGGTATTTTGAGTTTTGTAGGAACATGATATGGTGAATATATATCAAGGACTTATTCTTATACCATTTATCAAGGAAAAGGTGTTATAATATTCATTTCTGACCATCGGGGTCATTTCTGGAGTTTTCATATACCAGGGGTATTTTGGTCATTTTACCCCTGGGGATATTTCTGGTATTTTCACTCAAATAATCTCTTGAGCATATTATTATCTTCATTCTGGAGCTGATTTATTATTAACTTGAAGATAATTTGGTGATTCTTTATCTTATTCTCTCACATGATGATATTATTGACTATAGCTGGATATGTGACGATTTGAGATGTCACATTCTATTTTTTCTTGAAGACACTCTTATATATGTCATAAGAGCCTATTTATCATCATTATTCAGAGTTTTTCAAGGTGTCAAAGATGTGGAAATGTTCATGACATATAAGAAGAAATATTGGGAATTTCGGTGTTACACGTTGACATAATCTTGTCAACTATTATCTTTTAATTTCTTCTTCAAAAATATGAGTTGCTACACATATATGTATGTCCAAAAACGTGATTAATCAGGTGGATATGATGTAGTATTCGTTTTATGGCTTGGTGAATGATGGACAAATCAAAAAGGAGCTAGTTGCAAAAATTGCCAACTAGGATATTTTAAATGTAGCCAACGGATACATGGTGTTCTCATCAGATTTTTTGAAGTCAAATGAAGACTTCACATGCCCTATTCTTGTGCTTGGAGTTGAGGATATTTTGGTGGTATTATCCTTTCTTATTTTCTTCATTTTATATAGGAAAATCAAGATTAATATTTGGAAAATGCAACTTAGTAGCCAACGACTACTTACTCACTTTTTTGGAGTTGAATTTGAGTTTGAAAATGTCAATGTTCACATGCCTATTATCTTGACAAAAAGTTGAGAAGATAATGGAGTTGTTATGGCTATTATCTTTGGTTATTATCTTCACATTTTCAAGACAATCCAAGGTGTAAATTTTCGGCCAAATGGAGTTGCCAAGGTGGACCAATTATGTTGTCTTATTTTGCCAAGTGTACAAGGCCAACCAATGATGAGATGACATTTGGACTTTATGATGAAGATGATGACACATTGGAAGTCTTATCTCCAAGGCTCAAATCACACTATAAATAGAGGCAATAGTGAAGAAGATGAAACACACTTGAAGCTTACAAGTATTTGTTGAATTGTCTAGCTATCATCTTCTTCTTGTTGTTGTTCTTGTTCCATTCTTTGTAGCTAAGGTGTTCTTGTTGTTTTTGTTGAGCTAAAAGCCTCTTGAGCTTCATTTGTAATATTGGTTAGCCATTTTTATAAGGCTATATCAATAGGTTGTAGAGGTGTTGCAACTAAGTGTTGCATAGAAGGTGATTATCCAAGTCTTGAATAGGGTTGGTGTATAACCCAAAGATCAAGCTTGGTTCTTGTTGTAAGGTGATTCATTTGATAGTGAAATCCAAAGAAAGGTATTCCTTGGGAATGGAGTAAGTCACATTGACCGAACCAGGATAAATCCTCGGTGTTCTTGTCTTGTTTCTTCATTTCTGTTTTTGCCCGTTTTTACTGCAGTTTTCACACAACTTCTCACAGTTTGAAAAAAATATCTAAACACTTTCAAAATTCGTGATTTTGGTGGATTTATAATTCAGACTGTTAGCTTTCATGTGCAACAAGAATCACTTGATTTGAGCACGGGAAAGTTAGTCTTTCAGCCTTTGCAAGATAACTGCTTCAATCTGGCTACAATCTGACCAGTTTTGAGAAAACTTGAATTCTGTATTTATCAAGAATTGTTTAAGGTCGGGGCCTTTTGGAAACTTCATCTACACATCATAAAGAGTGTTTTGCAAAATCAGCAACATTCTGTCCAATTCTGTCCAGATTGGCCATCTAAATCTTTTTATTTGTTTGGAGGGCCAAACGATCTTATTTTTGTCTGATTTTTGGACATAGTCTTATTAACACATTGAAGTTATATTTTGAAAAGTTTCATAATTTTTGGAGTTTTGTACAATTAGTTTTGAATTTTTAAAAACGGGTTCTGAATTTGAGGTGGTCTCAGATTCTGTTTTCAAAGGGGATTTTTACAAAGGGTTGTAGTGTAATTTCCGCTAACCACTATTCATCCCCCTCTAGTGGTGTTTATTGCAGGTGCACGGTCCAAAAATTGGTATCAGAGCAAGGTTTACACCACTCAAAGAAGCAAGATTCAACACCGTACAAACAACAAAAGGCCAAGAAACAATTACTCTTTGTAGCCTGCTTATCTCAGATTAAAGGTACATACTATGGCAATAGTTTCTCACAAAGGTGAGTTGGAAGGTATGTTCACTCAACGCCCCCTCTTTTTGATGGCAATAATTTTGTTCATTAGAAACTAAGAATGATGCTATTCTTAATGGCTATAGACCTCGATTTATGGTCTATAGTTGAAGATGTGTCGTACATTCCAATGAAAGTTGCACAAGTTAGTGGAGTGAATGGTCATCAGAAGATAAAAAGAAAATGTCCATGAATGCTAAAGCTATGCAATTACTTTTGAATAGACTTACAACTTCTGAAGCAGGGTATGTGTCAAATTGCACAAGTGCACACGATATGTGGAAATCACTTGTATTAAAACATGAAGGTACTAGTGGTGTTAAAGAATAAAAGATAAACATGCTTATGACTGAATTAGAGTCTTTCAAAATGTTGCCAAACGAATCCATAACATCTATGGATTTGAGGATTACTAACATTTTTAATGCCCTTGAAGCTTTAGGCAAATCATTCACGAACAATGAAAAAGTTCAAAAGATGCTACGAAGCCTTCGTGTTGAATGAGATCCAAAGGTGACTGCAATCGAGGAGACCAAGTCAATCACTAAGATGGATGAATTGAACAGGTCTCTTAAAGTCTATGAGGTAAAACAAAACCAACGGAAGTCCGAGTCATCTAAATCATCAAGTAAGTCAATAGCTTTCAAAACAACTGAAACACACACAGATAATGATGATAGTAATAGTGATACTGAATTAGATGATGATTTAATATTAATAGAGAGAAAGCTTAGAAAGTTTTTCAAACGTCCTAATAGGAATAGACAACGTTCTTCTTCTTCTTCTTCTCAACCTAAGGAAAATAACACTAACAAATGGTATAATAAAGAGTTAAAGTGTTATGAATGCGGTCAAAAAGGACATATTTCATATGATTGTCCCACAAAGAAAAATAATAATAATTACAACAATAATAAACAAGCCAAGGACAAGGAGGAACAAACGACAAAAACAAAGGAGTCTAAGGCAAGGAAAGGGAAATGAGCAATGAAGGTGAGCACATGGAGTGACTCATCCGACTCAGAATCCGAAACTGAGGAAGCTCAAGTCTGCTTCGTATCCAACGAGGTAAGTTCTTCTTCTGATAGTGATTCTGATAGTGACATGACATTTGATGAAATGTATGAAGAGTTCTTAAGAATGCATGCTCACTGTAAGAGGCTCTCTAAAGAAAAGAAGAGACTAATTGAAGAAAATGACAAGTTGAAGGCGTCCAACTTAGAGTTTTCCGATCAATTAGAATCTTTTAAACAAGAGTCTACTAATACTCTTGATTCTTTAGAGAATAAAACTGAATCATATAGGAAATATGAAAAAAAGTTAAAAACAGAAAATAATATGTTAAAGTCTAAGTTGGAAAGTTGTGAACATGAGATAGTACAACTTAAGTCTTCTAAACTTAACTTAGAAAAAATGTTAGAACAATTTAAATCGGATGCTAATTTGTTAGATACACTAATCTCATCATGAAAGTATGGTAATGATAAAACCGGCTTAGGATATAAAGAAGAAAATATAAAAGTAGATAAAAAGATTAAGTTTGTCTCATCTAGTACAAAGTTGCCATATAATACAACATAATCAACTTTGCCTGCTACATCTTCTTCTACACCTTCTTCTACTTATATCAAGGCAAAAATACAACACACATCCACAAATATACACACGGATAAACATACATGTAGGCCAAATTTTGCATCTAGACAACCTAGAAATTATGCCTATATATATACTAATACAACTAGAAAGAATAAAATGCATCCAACTTATTATGAACCTAAGTATAAGCAACACTCATATAAGTCTTATAGAAATGCCTATGAACACACTTATATAGCGCCATTCAAGAAACAAAATCGCATGCCTTATACACATTATTCAAATCGGCCATCATATAATCAACCATGGCGTAACGTGTATAACAATGCATCTTCACTTATGTGGAATGATCATCTATATGCTAATTCTTCTTATTTTCCAAATTATAAAAAAGTGCCCAAAAGGTATGTTCAAGTTTGGATACCTAAGGGATATCTAAACAAGAATAGTGCCCCTAACATTCAAGGACCCAAATAAAGGGTACCTAAATCTCTGTCTCCATTATAGGACAAACGTAAGGAATGCAAGAAGGAGGCAAAGTCAAAGTGTGGATGTTCGAGGCATATGACGGGAAACCCCAAACTATTCATCGAATTAGAACATATCAAGAATGGAGGAAAAGTAACATTCGGTAACAACAACAAAGGACAAGCTGTTGGAAAAGGAACAATCGGGGACCCTAACACATTTCAAATACGAAATGTGTTATTAGTAAGCAATCTCTCGTATAATTTACTTAGTATTTCTCAACTTATAGATTGTGGTTATAATGTCTCTTTTCTTCCCAATTCTTGTGATATAATAAATGAAAAAGGAGAAACGATTTTAAAAGGAAATAGAGATGGTAATATTTATACTCTTACCTTAGATAATATGTTAGATGCTATGGTTAAGTGTTTGATATCACATGACTTAGATGTGAATTTATGGCATAGAAGATTAGGCCATATAGGAATTTCAACCATTAGGAAATTATCTAAAAAGAATTTAATTAGAGGTATGCCTAAGTTAGACTTAGACAATTTTCAAATGTGTGAAACATGCATTAAACGAAAACACATTAAAAAACATTAAAACTGAAACATGAAGTGAGTACTAGTCATGTACTAGAATTGCTTCACTTAGACTTATTTGGTCCAAGTAGGACAAGAAGTCTAGGTGGAGACTACTACGTATGTGTCATAGTAGATGATTACTCACACTACACATGTACATTGTTCTTAACACACAAAGACGATGCTCCATTAACAATCGAGACTCTTATTAAGCAACTTGAAAACATTTACGAAGAACATGTTAAAAGGATTAGAAGTAATAGAGATGGAGAATTTAAAAACAAAGATGTAATAAAATTTTATGAACTACATGGAATTAAACATGAATTCTCACCACCCAGGACACCACAATTCAATGGAGTTGTTGAACGTAAAAATAGAACAATTCAAGAAGTTGCTAGGACAATGCTTTGTGAAAATAAGTTACCTAAATATTTATGGGCTGAAGCTGTTAGTTGTGCATGCTTTATTATAAATATGATTACTATTAGAAAGAAATTAAATAAAACGCCTTATGAATTGCTAAACAATAGACAACCTAAGATAGATTATCTTAAAGTATTTGGATGTAAATGTTTTGTGCTGAACACTAAGGAGAATCTAAATAAATTTGAACAAAAGTCTATTGAATGCATATTTGTTGGGTATTCAACTAACTCAAGAGCATATAGGTGTTATAATCCTGCATCTAGAAAGATAATTGAATCCATACATGTGAAATTCAATGAAAATGCATGCTTTGAAGTTAGTGATAAAATTCAACATAAACATGAGAATAATGTTGAAAATATGTTTGATGATGATGTATTACTTGAGCGTGTACTTGATCATCTAAAACCAACTCCCCTTGAACAAGATACGCATGAACCCTTAGATGAAATAAATGAAGAAACTTTGCAATTAGAAGATAATACAACTATTGATCAAATTACATATGATAATGTTCACAATAATAAAACATTTGAACAAGATGAGGGTGAACCTAGTCAATCTAGAAATTGGTGGCATCCTAGAGAACTAATTATTGGGGATCCAAGTGTTGGGGTTAGAACACGTAGAAATATAAATCAACTTGAAGGACATAGCTTAATCTCACAATTAGAACCTAAGAATGTAAAGGAAGCGTTAGGTGACATATCATGGATAGATGCTATGCAAGGAATTGAACAAATTCACAACGTGTGGGACTTAATACCAAAACCTGAAGACAAGTCTATAATAGGAACTAAATAGGTCTTTAGGAATAAAATGGATTAACAAGGAAATATTACAAGAAATAAAGCTAGACTAGTCGCACAAGGTTATAATCAACAAGAAGAAATAGATTATGAAGAAACTTTTGCACCCGTTGCACGACTAGAAGCAATTAGATTGTTACTTGCGATTGCAAGTCTAAGCAATATTAAGCTCTTCCAAATGGATGTCAAGAGTGCATTCTTGAATGGATACATCCAAGAAGAGGTGTTTGTGAAACAACCCCCTGGATTCGAATATCCAAAGAATCCTAACCATGTTTATAAGCTTAAGAAAGCTTTATATGGTTTGAAACAAGCTCCAAGAGCTTGGTATGATAGATTTGCAAACTTTCTTATTGCAAATAATTATCAAAGGGGAACAATTGACAACACATTATTCCTAATAAGAAAAGGTAATGATTTGTTAATAGTTCAAATATATGTAGATGATATTATCTTTGGTTCAACCAACCCTACCTTAGTAAAAGACTTCGAAGAGTATATGAAGTCAGAATTTGAAATGTCAATGGTGGGAGAATTGAACTACTTCTTAGGCCTTCAAATCAAAAAAACCCCTCAAGGAATTCACGTTAGCCAACTTAAGTATGTCAATGATATGATTGAGAAGTTTTCTTTAAAGAGTTGAAACCTACAACTACCCCCATGAGTGTTAGCACCAAACTAGATAAGGATGAAAATGGTAAACCTTTTGATGACACACTTTATAGGTCCATGATTGGATCGCTATTATACTTAACAGCATCAAGACCTGACATCATGTTTAATGTATGTATGTGTTCTAGGTTTCAATCTTGTCCCAAGGTATCACATTACAAAGCGGTGAAAACAATCTTTAGATATCTTAAACACACACCTCACTTAGGACTGTGGTATGATAAAAATGATAAGTTGGAATTGTACACATGTAGTGATGCTGAATATGATGGTTGCAAGTTAGATAAAAAATCCACTAGCGGTACATGTCAATTCATAGGAACCAACTTGATCTCTTGGTTTTCTAAAAAGCAAGCTAGTGTAGCTCTTTCTACCACTGAAGCTGAGTATATTGCTTTGAGTTTGTGTACTACCCAAATACTTTGGCTTAAACAGCAACTTAGTGATTTTGACATTAAAATGAATAAGATTCCAATTTTCTACGATAGCACAAGTGCAATCAATCTTTCTCGGAATCCGGTGCTTCATTCTAAGGCCAAACACATTGAGGTGCGATACCACTTTCCTCGCGATCATGTTCAAAACGAGGATATAGTCATAAACCATATAAGAACTGATCATCAAATAGCTGACACCTTTACCAAACCCCTTAATCACGCCACTTTTGAAAACTTACGAGCGAAGTTAGGCAAGGTGACTTACGACACCATTGAGTAGTTCTATCTTTTGCATGATTTGCAAAATAAAGGGGGAGATAGAATAAGAACATGATTATAGTTGGTAAGTCATATTAAGTTTCAATTGGTATAAGTTGAGTATAGGTTAAGGGAGAGAGTATAAGTTGAAGGGGAGCGTACTATTTAAAAGTTTGTTGAAAACAAAGTTTGAAAACAATTGGTAAGGTTGTAACATTAAAATCATGTTGAGTTATTTGAAAATCATCCAAAAGGGGGAGAATGTTGAGAAATATGTTTGGATAATTTTCAAAGCCATGATTTTAAGTGTTTAGTGCATAAAAATATCACATATGATGTTATATGTGATTAAAAGTTGAAAAAGTTGAAAAAGTTGACATCGATCTCTCAGGTTGTTGCACATCGATCGATCTACGTACATAGATCTCTCACATCGATCTATCCATGTAAGACAGTGAAAGTTCAAGACCTTAATGTGAGACATTGATCTCTAAACCTGAGACACATACATCGATCGATCGATGTACATCAATCCCTCACTTCGATCGATCGATGTAGGTCAGAGACAAAACCTGAACCTTTCTGTGAGACATCGATCTCTGAAGCTGAGGCACTTCGATCGATCGATGTCTAGGGTTTTTGGAAATATTTTTCTAAAAAGTGTTTAAATGATTGTTTTCATTTTTATATGATTTATACATGTTTATTATATGATTATCATGTGTTTTTGGTGATTATAATTGTCTTGTGACTAACGTGCCTTGGAAGTTTCTACAACTTACCAATAAGGGCAAAATTGGTATTTTGAGTTTTGTAGGAACATGATATGGTGAATATATATCAACGACTTATTCTTATAATATTTATCAAGGAAAAGGTGTTATAATATTCATTTCTGACCATCGGGGTCATTTCTGGAGTTTTCATATACCAAGGGTATTTTGGTCATTTTACCCCTGGGGATATTTCTGGTATTTTCACTCAAATAATCTCTTGAGCATATTATTATCTTCATTCTGGAGCTGATTTATCATTAACTTGAAGATAATTTGGTCATTCTTTATCTTATTCTCTCACATGATGATATTATTGACTATAGCTGGATATGTGACGATTTGAGATGTCACATTCTATTTTTTCTTGAAGACACTCTTATATATGTTATAAGAGCCTATTTATCATCATTATTCAGAGTTGTTCAAGGTGTCAAAGGTGTGGAAATGTTCATGACATATAAGAAGAAATATTGGGAATTTCGGTGTTACACGTTGACATAATCTTGTCAACTATTATCTATTAATTTCTTCTTCAAAAATCTATGTTGCTACACATATATGTATGTCCGAAAAGGTGATTAATCAGGTGGACATGATGTAGTATTCGTTTTATGGCTTGGTGACAAGTGGACAAATAAAAAAGGAGCTAGTTGGCAAAAATTGCCAACTAGGATATTTTAAATGTAGCCAACGGCTACATGGTGTTCTCATCAGATTTTTTGAAGTCAAATGAAGACTTCACATGGCCTATTCTTGTTCTTGGAGTTGAGGATATTTTGGTAGTATTATCCTTTCTTATTTTCTTCATTTTATAAAGGAAAATCAAGATTAATATTTGGAAAATGCAACTTAGCAGCCAACAACTACTTACTCACTTTTTTGGAGCTGAATTTGAGTTTGAAAATGTCAATGTTCACATGTCCATTATCTTGACAAAAAGTTGAGAAGATAATGGAGTTGTTATGGCTATTATCTTTGGGTATTATCTTCACATTTTCAAGACAATCCAAGGTGTAAATTTTCGGCCAAATGGAGTTGCCAAGGTGGACCAATTATGTTGTCTTATTTACCAAGTGTACAAGGACAACCAATGATGAGAAGAAATTTGGACTTGATGATGAAGATGGTGACACATTAGAAGTCTTATCTCCAAGGCTCAAATCACACTATAAATAGAGGCAATGGTGAAGAAGATGAAACACACTTGAAGCTTACAAGCATTTGTTGAATTGTCTAGCTATCATCTTCTTCTTGTTATTGTTCTTGTTCCATTCTTTGTAGCTAAGGTGGTGTTGTTGTTTTTGTTGAGCTACAAGCCTCTTGAGCTTCATTTGTAATATTGATTAGCCATTTCTATAAGGCTATATCAATAGGTTGTAGAGGTGTTGCAACTAAGTGTTGCATAGAAGGTGATTATCCAAGTCTTGAATAGGGTTGGTGTATAACCCAAGGATCAAGCTTGGTTCTTGTTGTAAGGTGATTCATTTGATAGTGAAATCCAAGAAAAGGTGTTCCTTGGGACTGGAGTAGGTCACATTGACCGAACCAGGATAAATCCTCGGTGTTCTTGTCTTGTTTCTTCATTTCTGTTCTCTGCCCGTTTTTACTGCAGTTTTCACACAAAATCTCACAATTTGAAAAAATAGCTAAACACTTTCAAAATTCGTGATTTTTGGTGAAGTTATACTTCAGACGGTTAACTTTCATTTGCAACAAGAATCACTTGATTTGAGCAAGGGAAAGTTAGTCTTTCAGTCTTTGCAAAAATAACTGCTCCAATCTGACTGTAATCTGATCAGTTTTGAGAAAACTTAAATTCTGTATTTATCAAGAATTGTTTAAGGTCAGGGCCCTTTTGGAAACTTTATCTACACGTCCTAAAGAGTGTTTTGATATAAAGATCAATCTTTTTGGTTGAGTATTCAAAGAGACACGTTTTTTAAAATCAACAACATTCTGTCTAATTCTGTCCAGATTGACCATCCGAATCTTTTTATTTGTTTGAAGGGCCAAACGGTCTTATTTTTGTCTGATTTTTGGACAGAGTCTTGTTAGCACATTGAAGTTATATTTTGGAGAGTTTCATAATTTTTGGAGTTGTGTACAATTATTTTTGAATTTTTCAACAACGGGTTCTGAATCTGAGGTGGTCTCAGATTCTGTTTTCAAAGGGGATTTTTACAAAGGGTTGTAGTGTAATTTCTGCTAACCACTATTCGCCCCCTAGTGGTGTTTATTACAGGTGCACGGTCCAACATTTGATATCAAAGTGAGGTTTACACCACTCAAAGAAGCAAGATTCAACACCGTACGAACAACAAAAGGCCAAGAAACAATTACTCTTTGTAGCCTGCTTATCTCAGATTAAAGGTACATACTGTGACAGTAGTTTCTCACATAGGTGAGTTGGAAGGTATGTCCACTCAACGTCCTCCTCTTTTTGATGGCAATAATTTTGTTCATTGGAAACTAAGAATGAGGCTATTCTTAATGGCTATAGACCTCAATTTATGGTCTATAGTTGAAGATGCGCCGTACATTCCAATGAAAGTTGTACAAGTTAGTGGAGTCACTCAATAAGTTGAAAAATATAAAAGTGAATGGCCATCAGAAGATAAAAAGAAAATGTCCATGAATGATAAAGCTATGCAATTACTTTTGAATGGACTTACAACTTCTGAAGCAGGGTATGTGTCAAATTGCATAAGTGCACACGATATGTGAAAATCACTTGTATTAAAACATGAAGGTACTAGTGGTGTTAAAGAATAAAAGATAAATATGCTTATGACTGAATTAGAGTCTTTCAAAATGTTGCCAAAAGAATCCATAACATCTATTGATTTGAGGATTACTAACATTTTTAATGCCTTTGAAGCTTTAGGCAAATCATTCACGAACAATGAAAAAGTTCAAAAGGTGCTACGAAGCCTTCCTGTTGAATGGGATCCAAAGGTGACTGCAATCGAGGAGACCAAGTCAATCACTAAGATGGATGAATTGATCAGGTCTCTTAAAGTCTATGAGGTAAAACTAAACCAACGGAAGTCCGAGTCATCTAAAACAACTAAAACACACACAGATAATGATGATAGTAATAGTGATACTGAATTAGATGATGACTTAATATTAATAGCGAGAAAACTTAGAAAGTTTTTTAAACGTTCTAATATGAATAGACAACTGTAGAGAAAAAGGGATTTGAGTGATTTCTAAATGCATGATTTAAATAATGTGTTACAAAGAAATGCATGACATATTTTATGACATGACACGTTGTTGCATAAAACTTGCCTTATATAGTTCATATATAATGTTGTCGTACTAACGAGCCATGAAGCTTTAAAGCTTACATCAAATGGCACACATTTCTTGTGTTTGAACTATTTTCAGGTGCCACCATTAATTAACTAAACTAGTTCATTAAGTGAAGTACTTAGTTAATTAAACTAAGTAGTTCATTAAAGGAAGTCATATTTGGAAAAGACACAAAGGCAACAAGTTGAAGAAAGGAAAGTCTTCCCTCTCCACCCACACGCCATTGTTAATATATTTTTATATATATATTCAAATTTTTTTAAAAAAGGCACATACACATTATTCCAACGTACTACCGACACGTTATATATTTTACGTACATACGTTAAAGTCACACCATTATACTTAACTCATATTTATGAGTATATTCAGATCTTATATCATATGATATAAGTCATGATGATGACAAATTTAATACGATACGTTAAAAGGGTATAAACCGAAAATTGTCGTATCGGGAGAATACCGAAACTTCGCCAACGTGTCACGTACTTGCCATAAATAGATGGCCAGCCCCTACACTTCAAAAATGGCCACACATTTCGTGGCTTTCATGATATGTACATCCATAAAATCGTTCCATGTTGGCACACACAAACCACCCCACATTAAGGCCAAATTGTGGAGATTCCAATTTCAATTTTGTCACATGGTTTAGGTGCCACTTTAATCAGCCTTATGAGCTGAATATTAAAGTTTAATTTATGTATATTATGTGTAACGTAATATATATAACATGTGCAAAAATTTGGAATTTAATTAGAGAAAAATCGAGTAATCGATAAACGTCGAAAATTCGGTTTTCTACGTTACACGACACATGGAACATTTTTGGCATGTCATATAACATGTATCTAGACATTTTTTACATATTTCATACATCTCAAAGTGTTCTAGAAAATTCAATTAAGGGCTGATTGGAATATACCAAGTGTATATAATTAAATATGCACTATTTTACAAAGTTTGCAAAAATAAAATTCAGCACATGTATCTTCATGTCACACGCCTATTCTAGCAATGTTGGAGCATATGTGGAGCTTTGATGACATCTTTATTGGCCAAGAATGGAGCATGCAATGTTGGTGACTTAAAGAAAGGAACTACAAAAGGTAACGTTTCAAATCTTGTTACAATTGTGACACATGCTGAAAATTTCAGCATGTGAGCAACAGGCTGGCCGAGTTTCTCATCATAATGAGGCATATTTTGCTATCTTGAATTATGTGGATTAATTGGGAGATAGTATGGAAGTGTTTTGAATATTTTATGGAATAAAGAAAGTGATATTTTCAAATATCACACATGCTGAAAATTTCAACATGTGTGTAATGAATAGTGGCCGAAATCTAGTCACTATTGGTGATCAAATTTTATTCCAAAAATGATAAGAATGTCTTATACTAAATGGTGATTGATTTCTTGGATTAAATCAAAGTAAACTTGGCAATATTTTGAATAAAATGCAAATGTTACACATGCTGAAATTTCAGCATGTGCAAGAGGTGATATGGCCGAAATTTAGCATGGATGTTGTGACAATTTGTCTAGCTAATTATGTGGGATGATTTTGTGACTTATGGTAATAAGTTTATGGCTAATTGACACATGCTTTTTGAGGTTTAATTTCAGATTTATCTAGTCATCAAATGATGACAACATCCATCCAATCAATGAGTACCAAGTAAGCAAGAGCTTAATGATCATCCGATGAGGAGATGTCAAGTAAGCAAAGACATGTCACAATGATGCAATACACTCTTCGAAGGACTTAGAAGATAATTTTCAAGAGGAAGAAAAGGCTCCTAGGGGGCGGCCATACCGATGATAAAAAGAGAAGAAGAAGAAGAAACAAAATAGAAGACAAGTCTTACAAGTTTCAAAGATCAAAAACGTTTTCTACTTCTTCTTTCTACACTTCTTTCTTTCTTCTCTCTTAAAGCCTATTGTATTCATATTCATACATCTTAAATAGGGTTCTTACATACCACCCTATACTCTTTATCTTTGTAAAAGATTGATCAAGGTGTGATTAATCTTGCACTTGCAAGGTAGTGGTGTTCGTGTTCATTGTATTCTCATACAAGGTTTGTGAAGGGTTGCAGTTGGTATGTAACTCCATCAACCATGTGTTAAGGTGTTATTTGGTGTTGTGTGATTAGTGCTAACCGAGGAAGGTGTCCTCAAAGACTGGAGTAGGTTGTTTATAACCGAACCAGTATAAAATTCCTGGTGTTATTTACTTTCAGCATTTACTTTCAGTTTCAGCACTGTTTATTGTTTTTGATCACGTTGGTAAAAATAGTAAACGTATTTCAAAAATTACGAAATTTTACAGAATCATAGACACACGTTCTAAGGTTAATTTGGCGCAAGTTTCAACCCTTTTGGACAAGGATAAATCATTCATACGTCTAAAGTTCTGAGACTAGTGCAGTCAGATTTTTAGGCTTGCAAAGGTTGAGACTTTGATCGTATTTGACTAACTTCCCAAAAGAATTTTTCAAAACTGTTTCAATCCATTTAAATATAACTAATAAGGGTTTAGTAATTAAAGTTTCAGGGCATTTGGAGTTAAGGACAAATAGAAATTAATTTTTCAAAACAGACTACCAGTTCTGGCAGATTTGCGCAATCTGACCACCAACGATTTTTAAAAGGGTTAGAGGTTGAATTTTGATCTGAAATTTTTAGAAGATACTCAAAACACCTGAGGCTAAGTTCTCTCCAAAGTTCAGAATTTCTGAAGACCTGCAACCTAGTTTTCAAAAAGTTTTAAAACTAGTCCTGAAAACAGAAACTGTTTTCAGAAGTTGGGTTTTTAGTTTAAAACAATTTTAAAAACCACATTTTTGCACCTACTATTCAACCCCCCCTTCTAGTGATGCCTTATAGATCCTACAACAACGCTCTTCTTCTTCTTCTTCTCAACCTAAGAAAAATAACACTAACAAATGGTATAACAAAGAGTTAAAGTGTTATGAATGCGGTCAAAAAGGACATATTTCATATGATTGTCCCACAAAGAAAAATAATAATAATAACAACAATAATAAACAAGCCAAGGACAAGGAGGCACAAATGAAAAAAGACAAAGGAGTCTAAGGCAAGGAAAGGGAAACGAGCAATGAAGGTGAGCACATGGAGTGACTCATCCGACTTAGAATCCAAAACTGAGGAAGCTCAAGTCTACTTCGTATCAAACGAGGTAAGTTCTTCTTCTGATAGTGATTCTGATAGTGACATGACATTTGATGAAATGTATGAAGAGTTTTTAAGAATGCATGCTCACTGTAAGAGGCTCTCTAAAGAAAAGAAGAGACTAATTGAAGAAAATGACAAGTTGAAGACGTCCAACTTAGAGTTTTCCGATCAATTATAATCTTTTAAACAAGAGTCTACTAATACTCTTGATTCTTTAGAGAATAAAATTGAATCATATAGGAAAGATGAACAAAAGTTAAAAACAAAAAATAATATGTTAAAGTCTAAGTTGGAAAGTTGTGAACATGAGATAGTACAACTTAAGTCTTCTAAACTTAACTTAGAAAAAATGTTAGAACAATTTAAATCGGGTGCTAATATGTTAGATACACTAATCTCATCACAAAAGTATGGTAATGTTAAAACCGGCTTAGGATATAAAGAAGAAAACATAAAAGTAGATAAAAAGACTAAGTTTGTCTCATCTAGTACAAAGTTGCCATATAATACAACAAAATCAACTTTGCCTGCTACATCTTCTTCTACACCTTCTTCTACTTATATCAAGGCAAAAATACAACACACACCCACAAATATACACACGCATAAACATACATCTAGGCCAAATTTTGCATCTAGACAACCTAGAAATTATGCTTATATATATACGAATACAACTAGAAAGAATAAAATACATCTAACGTATTATGAACCTAAGTATAAGCAACACTCATATAAGTCTTATAGAAATGCCTATGAACACACTTCTATGGCGCCATTCAAGAAACAAAATCGCATGCCTTATACACATTATAGAAATCGGCCATCATATAATCAACCATGGCGTAACGTGTATAACAATGCATCTTCACTTATGTGGAATGATCATCTATATGCTAATTCTTCTTATTTTCCAAATTATAAAAATGTTCCTGAAAGGTATGTTCAAGTTTGGATACCTAAGGGATATCTAAACAAGAATATTGCCCCTAACATTCAAGGACCCAAATAAAGGGTACCTAAAACTTTGTCTCCATTGTAGGACAAACGCAAGGAATGCAAGAAGGAGGCAAAGTCAAAGAATCTAAAAACCAAATGGTTTTTAGATAGTGGATGTTCGAGGCATATGACAGGAAACCCCAAACTATTCATCGAATTGGAACATATCAAGAATAGAGGAAAAGTAACATTCGGTGACAACAACAAAGGACAAGTTGTTGGAAAAGGAACAATTGGGGACCCTAACACATTTCAAATATGAAATGTGTTATTAGTAAGCAATCTCTCATATAATTTACTTAGTATTTCTCAACCTATAGATTGTGGTTATAATGTTTCTTTTCTTCCCAATTCATGTGATATAATAAATGAAAAAGGAGAAACGATTTTAAAAGGAAATAGAGATGGTAATATTTATACTCTTACCTTAGATAATATGTTAGATGCTAAGGTTAAGTGTTTGATATCACATGACTTAGATGTGAATTTATGGCATAGAAGATTAGGCCATATAGGAATTTCAACCATTAGGAAATTATGTAAAAAGAATTTAATTAGAGGTATGCCTAAGTTAGACTTAGACAATTTTCAAATGTGTGAAACATGCATTAAAGGAAAACACATTAAAGAAACATTAAACCGAAACATGAAGTGAGTACTAGTCATGTACTAGAATTGACTCACTTAGACTTATTTGGTCCAAGTAGGACAAGAAGCCTAGGCGGACACTACTATGTGTGTGTCATAGTAGATGATTACTCACGCTACACATGGACATTGTTTACAACACACAAAGACGATGCTCCATTAGCAATCGAAACTCTTATTAAGCAACTTAAAAACATTTACGAAGAACATGTTAAAAGGATTAGAAGTAGAGGTGGAGAATTTAAAAACAAATATGTAATCAAATTTTGTGAACTACATGGAATTAAACATGAATTCTCACCACCCAGAACACCACAACTCAATAGATTTGTTGAACGTAAAAATAGAATAATTCAAGAAGTTGCTAGGACAATGCTTTGTGAAAATAAGTTACCTAAATATTTATGGGATGAAGCTGTTAGTTGTGCATGCTATATTATAAATAGGCTTACTATTAGAAAGAAATTAAATAAAACGCCTTATGAATTGCTAAACAATAGACAACCTAAGATAGATTATTTTAAAGTATTTGGATGTAAATGTTTTGTGCTGAACACTAAGGATAATCTAGATAAATTTGAACAAAAGTCTATGGAATGCATATTTGTTGGGTATTCAACTAACTCAAGAGCATATAGGTGTTATAATCCTGCATCTAGAAAGATAATTGAATCCATACATGTGAAATTCAATGAAAATGCATGCCTTGAAGTTAGTGATAAAATTCAACATAAACATGAGAATAATGTTGAAAATATGTTTGATGATGATGTATTACTTGAGCCTGTACTTGATCATCTAGAACCAACTCCCCCTGAACAAGATATGCATGAACCCTTAGATGAAATAAATGAAGAAACTTTGCAATTAGAAGATAATACAAATAATGATCAAATTACATATGATAATGTTCACATTGATGAAACATTTGAACAAGATGAGGGTGAACCTAGTCAATCTAGGAATTGATGGCATCCTAGAGAACTAATCATTGGGGATCCAAGTGTTGGGGTTAGAACACGTAGAAATATAAGTCAACTTGAAGGACATAGCTTAATCTCACAATTAGAACCTAAGAATGTAAAGAAAGCCTTAGGTGACATATCATGGATAAATGTTGTGCATGAGGAATTGAACCAATTCACAAGGAACAACGTATGGGACTTAGTACCTAAACCTGAAGACAAGTCTACAATAGGAACTAAATGGGTCTTTAGGAATAAAATAAAAGAACAAGGAAATTCACATTAGCCAACTTAAGTATGTCAATGATATGATTAAGAAGTTTGGCTTTGAAGAGTTGAAACCTACAACTACCCCCATGAGTGTTAGCACCAAACTAGATAAGGATGAAAATGGTAAACCTTTTGATGACACAATTTATAGGTCTATGATTGGATCACTGTTATACTTAACTGCATCAAGACCTGACATCATGTTTAGTGTATGTATGCGTGCTAGGTCTCAATCTTGTCCCAAGGTATCACATTACAATGCAGTGAAAAAGATCTTTAGATATCTTAAACACACACCTCACTTAGGATTGTGGTATGATAAAAATGCTAAGTTGGAATTGTACGCATATAGTGATGTTGATTATGGTGGTTGCAAGTTAGATAGAAAATCCACTAGCGGTACATGTTTAAAATGAGGATATAGTCATAAACCACATAAGAACTGATCACCAAATAGGTGACATCTTTACCAAACCCTTAATCAAGCCACTTTTGAAAACTTACGAGCAAAGTTAGGCATGATGACTTATGACACCATTGCGTAGTTCTATCTTTTGCATGATTTGCAAAATAAAGGGGGAGATAGAATAAGAACATGATTTTAGTTGGTAAGTCATATTAAGTTTCAATTGGTATAAGTTGAGTATAGGTTAAGGGAGAGAGTATAAGTTGAGGGGGAGCGTACTATTTAAAAGTTTGTTGAAAACAAAGTTTGAAAACAATTGGTAAGGTTGTAACATTAAAATCATGTTGAGTTATTTTGAAAATCATCCAAAAGGGGGAGAATGTTGAGAAATATGTTTGGATAATTTTCAAAGCCATGATTTTAAGTGTTTAGTGCACAAAAATATCACATATGATGTTATATGTGATTAAAAGTTGAAAAAGTTGAAAAAGTTGACATCGATCTCTCAGGTTGTTGCACATCGATCGATCTATGTACATAGATCTCTCACATCGATCGATCCATGTAAGGTAGTGAAAGTTCAAGACCTTATGGTGAGACATTAATCTCTAAACCTGAGACACATCGATCGATCAATGTACATCGATCCCTCACTTCGATCGATCGATGTAGGTCAGAGACAAAACCTGAACCTTTCTGTGAGACATCGATCTCTGAAGCTGAGGCAGTTCGATCGATCGATGTCTAGGGTTTTTGGAAATATTTTTCTAAAAAGTGTTTAAATGATTGTTTTCATTTTTATATGATTTATGCATGTTTATTATATGATTATCATGTGTTTTTGGTGATTATAATTGTCTTGTGACTAACGTGCCTTGGAAGTTTCTACAACTTACCAATAAGGGCAAAATTGGTGTTTTGAGTTTTGTAGGAACATGATATGGTGAATATATATCAACGACTTATTCTTATACCATTTATCAAGGCAAAGGTGTTATAATATTCATTTCTGATCATCGGGGTCATTGCTGGAGTTTTCATATACCAGGGGTATTTTGGTCATTTTACCCCCGGGGGTATTTCTGGTATTTTCACTCAAAGAATCTCTTGAACATATTATTATCTTCATTCTGGAGCTGATTTATTATTAACTTGAAGATAATTTGGTGATTCTTTATCTTATTCTCTCACATGATGATATTATTGACTATAGCTGGATATGTGACGATTTGAGATGTCACATTCTATTTTTTCTTGAAGACACTCTTATATATGTTATAAGAGCCTATTTATTATCATTATTCAGAGTTGTTCAAGGTATCAAAGGTGTGGAAATGTTCATGACATATAAGAAGAAATATTGGAAATTTCGGTGTTACACGTTGACATAATCTTGTCAACTATTATCTATTAATTTCTTCTTCAAAAATCTGAGTTGCTACACATATATGTATGTCCAAAAACGTGATTAATCAGGTGGATATGATGTGGTATTCATTTTATGGCTTGGTGACAAGTGGACAAATCAAAAAGAGCTAGTTGGCAAAAATTGCTAACTAGGATATTTTAAATGTAGCCAACGGCTACATGGTGTTCTCATCAGATTGTTTGAAGTCAAATGAAGACTTCACATGCCCTATTCTTGTTCTTGGAGTGGAGGATATTTTGGTGGAATTATCCTTTCTTATTTTCTTCATTTTATAAAGGAATATCAAGATTAATATTTGGAAAATGCAACTTAGTAGCCAACGGCTACTTACTCAATTTTGGAGCTGAATTTGAGTTTGAAAATGTCAATGTTCACATGCCTATTATCTTGCCAAAAAGTTGAGAAGATAATGGAGTTGTTATGGCTATTATCTTTGGGTATTATCTTCACATTTTCAAGACAATCCAAGGTGTAAATTTTCGACCAAATGGAGCTGCCAAGGTGGACCAATTATGTTGTCTTATTTTGCCAAGTGTACAAGGCCAACCAATGATGAGAAGACATTTGGACTTGATGATGAAGATGGTGACACATTGGAAGTCTTATCTCCAAGGCTAAAATCACACTATAAATAGAGGCAATAGTGAAGAAGATGAAACACACTTGAAGCTTACAAGCATTTGTTGAATTGTCTAGCTATCATCTTCTTTTGTTGTTGTTCTTGTTCCATTCTTTGTAGCTAAGGTGTTATTGTTGTTTTTGTTGAGCTACAAGCCTCTTGAGCTTCATTTGTAATATTGATTAGCCATTTCTATAAGGCTATATCAATAGGTTGTAGAGGTGTTGCAACTAAGTGTTGCATAGAAGGTGATTATCCAAGTCTTGAATAGGGTTGGTGTATAACCCAAGGATCAAGCTTGTTTCTTAGTGTAAGGTGATTCACTTGATAGCGAAATCCAAGGAAAGGTGTTATTTGGGACTAGAGTAGGTCACATTGACCGAACTAGGATAAATTCTCAGTGTTCTTGTCTTGTTTCTTCATTTCTGTTTTCTGCCCGTTTTTAGTGCAGTTTTCACACAAATTCTCACATTTTGAAAAAATAGCTAAACACTTTCAAAATTTGTGATATTTAGTGGAGTTATGCTTCAGACTGTTAGCTTTCATTTGCAATAAGAATCACTTGATTTGAGCAAGGGAAAGTTAGTCTTTCAGTCTTTGCAAGATAACTGCTCCAATCTGGCTGCAATCTGACCAGTTTTGAGAAAAGTTAAATTCTGTATTTATCAAGAATTTTTTAAGGTCAGGGACTTTTTGGAAACTTCATCTACACATCCTAAAGAGTGTTTTGATATAAATATCAACCTTTATGGTTGAGTATTCAAAGAGAAACACGTTTTGCAAAATCAGCAACATTTGGTCCAATTCTGTCCAGATTGACCATCTGAATCTTTCTATTTGTTTGAAGAGACAAACGATCTTATTTTCGTCTGATATTTGGACAGAGTCTTGTTGACACATTGAAGTTATATTCTGGAAAGTTTCATAATTTTCGGAGTTGTGTACAATTAGTTTGGAATTTTTCAAAAACAGGTTCTGAATCTGAGGTGGTCTCAGATTCTGTTTTCAAAGGGGATTTTTACAAAGGGTTGTAGTGTAATTTCTGCTAACCACTATTCACCCCTCCCCCCTCTAGTGGTGTTTATTGCAGGTGCACGGTCCAACAAAGACGATGCTCCATTAGCAATCGAAATTCTTATCAAGCAACTCGAAAATATTTACGAAGAAAATGTTAAAAGAATTAGAAGTGATAGAGGTGGAGAATTTAAAAACAAAACATGAATTCTCACCACCTAGAACACCACAACTCAATGGAGTTTTTGAACGTAAAAATAGAACTAGACAAGAAATTGCTAGAACAATATTATGTGAAAATAAAGTATCAAAATATTTATGGGCTGAAGCTGTTAGTTGTGCATGTTATATAACAAATAGATTTTCTATTAGAAAGAAATTAAATAAAACACCTTACGAATTGTTAAACAATCGACAACTAAAGTAGATTATCTTAAAGTTTTTGGTTGTAAGTGTTTTCTGTTGAACGCTAAAGATAATTTAGACGAGTTGAACAAAATGTAGAGAAAATGGGGTTTGAGTGATTTCAAAATATATGATTTAAATGAATAACATACACAAACGTGCATGATATATACATGTATGCATGATATGTTGCTTACTACTTGCCTTATTTAGCTTGTATATAATGTTGCCGTACTAACGAGCCATGAAGCGCTAAAGCTTACATCATATGGCAAACATTTGTTGTGTTTACACTATTTTCAGGTGCCACCATTAATGAACTAAACTAGTTCATTAAGTGAAGTACTTAGTTAATAAAACTAAGTAGTTCATTAAAGGAAGCCACATTTGGAAAAGGCACAAAGGCAACAAGGCTAAGGAAGGAAAGTCTTCTTCTCCTCCCCTCATTAATACATACACGCCATATACATGTATAATACATATATTTTCAGATTTTTTTTGAAAAAGGCACATGCACATGTATTCCAACGTACTACCGACACGTTATATATTTTACGTACGTATGTTAACGTCACACCACTATACTTAACTCATATTTATGAGTATATTCAGGTCTTATATCATATGATATAAGTCATGGTGAGGACAAATTAAATACGACACGTTAAAAGGTTCTAAACCAAAAATTGTCGTATCGGGCAAAAAGCGAAACTTCGCCAACGTATCACGTACTTTCCATAAATAGATGGCCAGCTCCTACACCTCAAAAATCATCATAAATTTCGTGCATATGGCAATGTTTTCAACCAAAAATACTTTCCATTTTGGCATACACAAATCACCCCACATTAAGGCCAAAATGTGAAGATTCCAATTTTAATTTTGACACATGTTAATGGCGCCACTTTAGACCAGCCAAGTGCTGAGATTTAAAGTATATATTATATATGTTATGTGTAACATAAGATATATAACATGTGTAAGAAGTTGGAATTTAATTAGAGAAAAATCGGGTAATCGATAAATATCAAAAATTCGGTTTTCTACGCACACAACAGATGGAACGTTTTTGGTACATCATATGACACGTATCTAGATACTTTTTACATATGTTATACATCTTAAAGTGTTCTAGAAAATTAAATTAAGGGCCGATTGGAATATAACATGTGTGTATTATTAAATGTGCACTATTTTACAAAGTTAGCAAAAATAATTTTCATCACATGTATATACACTATACACGCATATCACAGCTGAGATGGAGCTTATTTGGAGCCTTGTTGACATATTGATTGGTCAAGAATCAACCATGCAATGTTGGTGAATTAAACAGAGAAGCTACAAATGGTAAGATTTCAAACTTTGTCTCACTTATAACACATGCTGAAAATTTCAGCATGTGTAAGTATGGTGGCCGAAATTTTCACATTAAAAGGATATATTTTATCATCTTGAATTATGTGATTGATTGGGAGAAGAAATGGAAGTAATTTGAATATTTTTTAAATTCATAAATTGTGATATTTTATATATCACACATGCTGAAATTGTTTTCAGCATGTGTGAAAGGTGTCATGGCCGAATTCATGGGCATAAAGTTGTCCAAATTCATTTCTAATGTGATAAGGATATTTGCCATCAATTGGTGATTCATTTTAATTAGAAAAATCAAAGAAAAATGGAATTATTTTGAATTGTACAACCATGTAACACATGCTGAAAATTCAGCATGGCAAATTCTCATTATGGCCGATTTTCATACCTAGTGTGGGAGAAATTTTGTCTTGCAACATTTATGTGACAATCTTGTGTATTATGGAATTAATTTTATGATTGATTTTGGTACATGTTTGAGTGATATATTCAGATTTTTCCAAGTCATCAATGATGACAACATTCAACCTATCATGAAGTGCCAAGTAAGCAAAGGTTAAATGATCATCCAATGAGAAGATGCCAAGTAAGCAAGACCATATCACAATGATGTCTTACATTCTCCCAAGGACTTAGAAGATAATTTTCAAGAGGGGGAGGACATAAGGGGGACGGCTACACAAGCTTAAAAGGAAAGAAGATGAGCAAAAACAAGACAAGCACAAGCATTGCAAAATCAAGTGATCAAAAACGCTAGCCTCTCTTCTTCTACTCTATCTTTCTTTCTTTCTTCTTGAAAGCCTATTTTATTCATAGTTTTCAATCTTGAATAGGCTTGATATAGACCACCACATATTCCATATCTTTGTAAAAGATTGATCAAGGTGTGATCAATCTTCATTCTTGCGAGGTGGTGGTGTTCGTGCGAATTGTATTCATCGTACAAGGTTTGTAAAGGGTTGGAGTTAGTGTGTAACTCTATCAACCCTGTGGTAAGGTGTATTGCATATGTATGATTAGTGTGAACTAAGGAAGGTGTTCCTGGAAGACTAGAGTAGGTTGTTTATAACCGAACCAGTATAAAATTCTTGGTGCCATTTACTTTCAGCATTTACTTTCTGTTACTACACAATTTACTCTTTTTGTTGGCGTTCGTAAAAATAGTAAACGACTTTCAAAAATCACAAAAATTTCCAGAAACATAGCCACACGTTCTAGGGTTAATTTGGCACAAGTTTCAACCCTTTTAAGTCGATCAAACATCAAAAGTTCTGAGACTAGTGCAGTCTGATTTTCAGACTAGCAAAGGTTGAGACTTTGATTCTAATTGACCTACTTCCCAAAAGAATTTTGCAAAACTGTTTCAACACACTTAAATATAGTATATAAGGAGTTAGTGGTTAAAATTTCAGAGCATTTGGACTTACACACAAATAGGAATAAAGTTTTCAAAACCGTCTACCGTTTCTGGCAGATTCGCGCAATCTGATCACCAACGGTTTTTGAAGGGGTTAAAGGTTGAATTGTAATTTGAAATTTTTAGGGGACCCTCATAACATCTGAGGCTAAGTTCTCTCAAAATTTTAGAATTTTTGGAGAAATATAACCAGGTTTTAAAAAACGTTTTAAAACTAGTCTTGGAAACAGAATCTGTTTTCAGAAGTTGAGTTGTTTAGTTTTGAACAAAAAAAACCACACTTTCGCACCACCTATTCAACCCCCCCCCCTTCTAGTGGTGCCTTGCAGATCCTACAAGTGGTATCAGAGAAGGTTCACTCACTTCAAGGAATCCAACGATTCAGTGAGATGGCAACCACAAATCTCAAAACCGAGCAAGAAGGTATGTCGAGCCAAAGGCCTCCACTTTTTGACGGTGAGTCGTTTATTCAGTGGAAACTTAGAATGAAGCTTTTTCTTATGGCTATAGATATAGATCTTTGGTCGACAATAGAAGATGGTCATTTTGTCCCATCTAAGTTATCTACCGTAGACAGAGTCACATTAGAAGTTGTTAAAACTAGACAAGATTATACGAGTGATGATAAAAAGAAACTTAGTATGAATGCTAGGGCTATGCAATTGCTCCTAAACGGATTAAGTAAAAGTGAGTCTAGTTATGTGTCAAACTGTTCGAGTGCACAAGAAATGTGGAGGATACTAGAAATGAAACACGAAGGCACGAGTCAAGTAAAAGAGTCAAAAATAAACATGCTTATGTCCACACTTGAGTCATTTAAATTATTGCCTAATGAGTCTATTGTTGATATGGATCTTCGTTTGACTAACATCTACAACTCTCTTGAGTCTCTTGGTAAAGCTTTTACCACGCAGGAAAAGGTACAGAAAGTCCTACGAAGCCTTCCATCCGAATGAGACCCTAAAGTGACCGCAATAGAAGAAAGCAAGGAAACTAAGTCAATAAAGATGGAAGAATTAATCGGATCACTTAAGGTCTATGAGAATAAAATCACCATACGGAAATCGGAATCATCTAAACAAGGTAAAGCTATTGCTTTTAAATCAAATGAGTACGTCTCTTCTCCTTCCGATCACGTAGATGATAGTGATTCTGAATCGGATAACGATGACCTAATTCTATTGGCTAAAGGCTTAAGAAAATTTATGAGAAAGTCATTTAGAAATAAAAATAAGGGTACTACAACTAAGAAAAATAAGAACAAGTCAAATGATAAAGATGTTAAATGTTATGAATGTGGCAAACTCGGACACTTATCATATGACTGCCCCAATAAAGAAAAACAAACAACTAAATACCCTGACAAGGAGCGGAACAAAAATAGACCCGTCTCAGAACCCAAGCAAAGGAAACGTGCTCTAAAGGCCTCCACCTCGAGTGATTCATCGGATTCTGAAACTGAGACCGAAGAGGAGACTGCACAAGTATGCTTTGCATCCAAAGCATCTAATGAGGTATCATCTGATTCTGATTTTGACTCTGAACCTTCTTATGATGATCTTTTTAGTCAGTATTTAGAATTGCATAAATTCACTAAGACTCTCGCTAAAGAAAAGAAGCGATTAATTGAAGACAAGAAACTGTTAGAATCTTCTAACGAGAATCTTGTCGCTCAATTAAGCGATTCAAAGAAAGAGTCAACATGTGTCATTACTGCATTAAAGACAGAGATTTCATCATTGACTACTCAAAATAACGAAATGAAATCCGAGATTTCAAATTTGAAATCTAGGAATATAGATTTAGAGAAAATGATGAAACAGTTTGATACGGGATCCAACATGCTGCATCGCATTATATTATCTCAAAAGCATGACAGTGACAAAACGGGTTTGGGATACGTTGATACTAATGAAGTATCAACCAAACCAACCAAGTTTGTTATGTCTAAGAAATTAGACTCCCCAAAGCCTCAAGTGGCGTCTAAGATGACGCGAAAGCTGCAGCTTCCCTCATCACGCCCCACTCCCTCTTCATATCATGTGAAATACAACTTTGTACCATATAGATATGAAAAGAAAAGAGTAATGCATACACGAAATTCATATCATCCAGCACTATGCACACACACACAAGGACTTATCAAAAACGTCCTTCATTCAATGAGTATAAAGGAGTCCTTGGGCAAAGGCCCAAAGTGCATGCACCACATGTCTACTATATCGCACCTTCATCTACATTCTTGCCATTTGATAGACCGAGAAGGATCACCCAAGTATGGGTACCGAAAGATACTTTTACCAAAAGGTGATTAACTAACTCGAAAGGACCCAAAGTTAAAAGGGTACTTAAATCATCTTTGCACATTGCAGGGAGCCCACACATCGAAAGATACAACTATTAAGTGGTTCCTTGACAGTGGATGCTCGAGGCATATGACAGGTGACCCGAGCTTGTTCATCAAATTAAAGAAGGTCACAAAAGGCGGATCCGTGACCTTTGGAGACAACAACTAAGGCAAGATCATCGGAAAAGGTACGATTGGAAATCCAAGTACTCTCTAAATCTCCAACGTCTTTTTGGTAAGCAACTTATCCTACAATCTTCTTAGCATTTCTCAATTTGTTGACAATGGTTTTAATGTGTGTTTTACTCACCCTTATTGCAATATAATAAATAAAAATAGAGAAATCGTTTTAAAAGGAAAACGAGAAGGTAATATTTTTACACTTTCTATGGATGATGTGGTAGACGCTAAAGTTAAGTGCTTTATGTCAAATGAACCCAATGTGAATTTATGGCATAGACGTTTAGGGCACATTGGTATCTCCACACTAGAAAAACTTCAACGAAATAACCTAGTATGAGGATTGCCTAAGTTTGATTTAGACAACTTTCAGTTGTGTGAATCTTGCATAAAAGGCAAACAAACAAGTGAGTCACTTAAGCCTAAAAATAAAATAAGCACGACTAGAGTCTTAGAACTATTACATATTGATTTGTTTGGTCCTAGTCGCACTACAAGCCTTGGTGGGTGCCACTATGCATGCGTGATTGTTGATGATTTTTCTTGTTACACTTGGACTTTATTTCTTGCACATAAGGATGATAGTGCCATTGAGATTGCGAAATTAATCAAACAGCTTGAAAATCAATACGGTGTAAATGTGAAAAAGATAAGACGATAATAGGCACAAAGTGGGTGTTTAGGAATAAAATGAATGAAGAAGGAAATGTCGTTAGGAATAAAGAGAGACTTGTGGCACAAGGCTTTAATCAAGAAGAAGGAATTGACTACGATGAAACATTTGCACCCGTAGCACGTTTAGAAGCTATACGACTATTACTTGCTATTGCTTGCATGGAAGATTTCAGATTATATCAAATGGACGTAAAAAGTGCATTTCTAAATGGATTTATACAAGAACAAGTATACGTGAAGCAACCACCCAGTTGTGAAGATTTGAAACATCCCGATCATGTGTACAAACTAAAGAAGGCACTATACGGCCTAAAGCAAGCACCGAGAGCATGGTATGATCGTTTTGCTACTTTCCTTCTAGAAAATGATTTCAAACGAGGTACTATAGATAGTACACTATTTTTGAAACAAGATAAATCGGATTTACTTATTATCCAAATCTACGTTGATGACATTATTTTCGGTTCTACCTCACATAGACTTGTTGAAGATTTTGAAAATTGCATGAAATCTGAATTTGAAATGTCTATGGTTGGTGAACTTAATTATTTTCTTGGCTTGCAGATTAAGCAAACGAGTAAAGGGATTCACATAAGTCAAGCAAAATATGTCAATGACATGATTAAAAAGTTTAACTTTGAAAATTTGAAACCATCCCCCACCTCTATGAGTGTCACTACTAAATTGGACAAAGACGAACATGGTAAAGACGTTGATAATGGCTTATATCGATCGATGATAGGTTCTTTGCTATATTTAACTGCTAGTAGGCCTGATATCATGTTTAGTGTATGCATGTGCGCACGATTTCAGAGTCAACCTAAGGTGTCTCACTATAATGCGGTAAAAAGAATATTCCGTTATATTAAGCACACGCCCACATTAGGAATTTGGTACGATAAGGATTCCACATTTAACTTACATGCTTATACTGATGCAGATTATGGTGGCTGCAAAATAGATAGAAAGAGCACGAGTGGGACTTTCCAATTTATAGGAAACTTACTCATTTCATGGTTTTCCAAAAAGCAAGCAAGCATTGCTTTGTCCACTACTGAGGCTGAGTACATGGCACTTAGCCTTTGTTGCACATAGTTGTTGTGGATAAAACAACAACTTTTGGACTTTGGAATTACCGTAAATAGAATTCCTATATATTGTGATAGTATGAGTGCCATTAATTTGTCTAAGAACCCCGTGTTACACTCTAAGGCTAAGCATATAGAAGTACGCTATCACTTTCTTCGTGATCACGTAAACAATGGTGATATCGTCATAGATCACGTACGCACAGAAGCACAAGTAGCGGATATTTTTACAAAAGCCTTAAATCAAGCCACGTATGAATCTCTTCGTTCTAAATTAGGCATGATTCCAGCTGATATGATATGATTTGACATGATTTGATTTGCTTTCCTTATTTACAGGAATCTTTTGATTTACTTTCCAAAATAAAGGGGGAGAGAAAGCATGATTTAAGGGGGAGAGAGACACTAATTGATACTGATTGCACAAATCAAGGGGGAGCCGGATTTGAAATTTGAAATTCAAATTTCAAATTTAAGCATGTTTGAAGGGGAGCGATAGCATTTAAATCATGTGCATAAGTTATTTTGAAAATCATCAAAAGGGGAAGATCGTAGAGAAAAGGGGGTTTGAGTGATTTCAAAATATATGATTTAAATGAATAACATACACAAACGTGCATGATATATACATGTATGCATGATATGTTGCTTACTACTTGCCTTATTTAGCTTGTATATAATGTTGCCGTACTAACGAGCCATGAAGCGCTAAAGCTTACATCATATGGCAAACATTTGTTGTGTTTACACTATTTTCAGGTGCCACCATTAATGAACTAAACTAGTTCATTAAGTGAAGTACTTAGTTAATAAAACTAAGTAGTTCATTAAAGGAAGCCACATTTGGAAAAGGCACAAAGGCAACAAGGCTAAGGAAGGAAAGTCTTCTCCTCCTCCCCTCATTAATACATACAAGCCATATACATATATAATACATATATTTTCAGATTGTTTTTGAAAAAGGCACATGCACATGTATTCCAACGTACTACCGACACGTTATATATTTTACGTACGTATGTTAATGTCACACCACTATACTTAACTCATATTTATGAGTATATTCAGGTCTTATATCATATGATATAAGTCATGGTGATGACAAATTAAATACGACACGTTAAAAGGTTTTAAACCAAAAATTGTCGTATCGGGCGAATGCCGAAACTTCGCCAACGTGTCACGTACTTGCTATAAATAGATGGCCAGCTCCTACACCTCAAAAATCATCATAAATTTCGTGCATATGGCAATGTTTTCAGCCAAAAATACTTTCCATGTTGGCATACACAAATCACCCCACATTAAGGCCAAAATGTGAAGATTTCAATTTTAATTTTGACACATGTTAATGGCGCCACTTTAGACCAGCCAAGTGCAGAGATTTAAAGTATATATATTATATATGCTATGTGTAACATAATATATATAACATGTGCAAGAAATTGGAATTTAATTAGAGAAAAATTGGGTAATCGATAAATATCGAAAATTTGGTTTTCTACGCACACAATACATGGAACGTTTTTGGTACATCATATGACACGTATCTAGACACTTTTTACATATGTTATACATCTTAAAGTGTTCTAGAAAATTAAATTAAGGGCCGATTGGAATATAACATGTGTGTATTATTAAATGTACACTATTTTACAAAGTTAGCAAAAATAATTTTCAGCACATGTATATACACTATACACGCATATCACAGCTGAGATGGAGCTTATTTGGAGCCTTGTTGACATATTGATTGGTCAAGAATCAACCATGCAATGTTGGTGAATTAAAGAGAGAAGCTACAAATGGTAAGATTTGAAACTTTGTCTCACTTATAACACATGCTGAAAATTTCAGCATGTGTAAGTATGGTGGCCGAAATTTTCACATTAAAAGGATATATTTTATCATCTTGAATTATGTGATTGATTGGGAGAAGAAATGGAAGTAATTTGAATATTTTTTTAAATTCATAAATTGTGATATTTTATATATCACACATGCTGAAATTGTTTTCAGCATGTGTGAAAGGTGTCATGGCCGAATTCATGGGCATAAAGTTGTCCAAATTCATTTCTAATGTGATAAGGATATTTGCCATCAATTGGTGATTCATTTTAATTAGAAAAATCAAAGAAAAATGGAATTATTTTGAATTGTACAACCATGTAACACATGCTGAAAATTCAGCATGGCAAATTCTCATTATGGACGATTTTCATACCTAGTGTGGGAGAAATTTTGTCTTGCAACATTTATGTGACAATCTTGTGTATTATGGAATTAATTTTATGATTGATTTTGGCACATGTTTGAGTGATATATTCAGATTTTTCCAAGTCATCAATGATGACAACATTCAACCTATCATGAAGTGCCAAGTAAGCAAAGCTTAAATGATCATCCAATGAGAAGATGCCAAGTAAGCATGACCATGTCACAATGATGTCTTACATTCTCCCAAGGACTTAGAAGATAATTTTCAAGAGGGGGAGAACATAAGGGGGGACGGCTACACAAGCTTAAAAGGAAAGAAGATGAGCAAAAACAAGACAAGCACAAGCATTGCAAAATCAAGTGATCAAAAACGCTAGCCTCTCTTCTTCTACTCTATCTTTCTTTCTTTCTTCTTAAAAGCCTATTGTATTCATAGTTTTTAATCTTGAATAGGCTTGATATAGACCACCACATATTCCATATCTTTGTAAAAGATTGATCAAGGTGTGATCAATCTTCATTCTTGCGAGGTGGTGGTGTTCGTGCGAATTGTATTCATCGTACAAGGTTTGTAAAGGGTTGGAGTTAGTGTGTAACTCTATCAACCCTGTGGTAAGGTGTATTGCATATGTGTGATTAGTGTGAACCAAGGAAGGTGTTCCTTGAAGACTGGAGTAGGTTGTTTATAACCGAACCAGTATAAAATTCTTGGTGCCATTTACTTTCAGCATTTACTTTCTGTTACTGCACAGTTTACTCTTTTTGTTGGCGTTCGTAAAAATAGTAAACGACTTTCAAAAATGACAAAAATTTCCAGAAACATAGCCACACGTTCTAGGGTTAATTTGGCACAAGTTTCAACCCTTTTGGATAAGTATAAGTCGATCAAACATCAAAATATCTGAGACTAGTGCAGTCTGATTTTCAGACTTGCAAAGGTTGAGACTTTGATTGTAATTGACCTACTTCCCAAAAGAATTTTGCAAAACTGTTTCAACCCACTTAAATACAGTATATAAGGAGTTAGTGGTTAAAATTGCAGAGCATTTGGACTTACACACAAATAGGAATAAAGTTTTCAAAACCGTCTACCGTTTCTGGCAGATTCGTGCAATCTGATCACCAACGGTTTTTGAAGGGGTTAAAGGTTGAATTGTAATTTGAAATTTTTAGGGGACCCTCATAACATCTGAGGCTAAGTTCTCTCAAAATTTCAGAATTTTTGGAGACCTATAACCAGGTTTGAAAAAACGTTTTAAAACTGGTCCTGGAAACAAAATCTGTTTTCAGAAGTTGAGTTGTTTAGTTTTAAACAAAAAAAACCACACTTTCTGCACCACCTATTCAACCCCCCCTTCTAGTGGTGCCTTGCAGATCCTACACAAAAGTCTATTGAATGCATATTTTTTGGTTACTAAACTAACTCAAGAGCATATAGGTGTTATAATCCTGCATCTAGAGAAATAATTGAATCCATACATGTGAAATTCAATGAAAATGCATATTTTGAAGTTAGTGATAAAACTCAACATAAACATGAGAATAATGTTGAAAATATATTTAATGATGATGATATATTACTTGAGCCTGTACTTGATCATTTAGAACCAACTCCCCCTAAACAAGACATGCATGAAACCTTAGATGAAATAAATGAAGAAATTTTGTAATTGGAAGGTAATACAACATATGGTACAATTGTATACGATAATGTTCATACAAATGAAACATTTGAACAAGATGAGGGTGACCCTAGTCAACCTAGGAATTGGTGGTATCCTAAAGAATTAATAATTTGGGATCCAAGTGTTGGGGTTAGAACACGTAGAAACATAAGTCAATTTGAAGGACATAGTTTAATCTCACACTTAGAACCTAAGAATGTTAAAGAAGCCTTAGGTGATATATCTTGGATAGATGCCATTTATGAGGAATTGAATCAATTTACAAGAAACAACGTGTGTGACTTAGTACCTAAACCTGAAGACAAGTCTATAATAGGAACCAAATGGGTCTTTAGGAATAAAATGGATGAACAAGGAAGCATCACATGAAATAAGGCTAGGATAGTCGCACAAGGTTATTATCAACAAGAAGGAATAGATTATCAAGAAACCTTTGCACCCGTTGCATGACTAGAAACAATTAGATTGTTACTTGCTATTGCAAGTGTAAGCAACATCAAACTCTTCCAAATGGATGTCAAGAGTGCGTTCTTGAATGGATACATCCAAGAAGAGGTTTTTGTTAAACAACCCCCGGATTCGAAGATCCAAAGAATCCTAACCATGTTTACAAGCTTAAGAAAGCTCTATATGGTTTGAAACAAGCTCCGAGAGCTTAGTATGATAGATTTGCAAATTTCCTTATTGCAAATAATTATCATAGGGGAACCATAAACAACACATTATTCCTAAGAAGAAAAGATAATGACCTATTAATAGTTCAAATCTAGGTAGATGACATCATCTTTGGTTCAACCAACCCTACCTTAGTAAAGGACTTCAAAGAATGTATGAAGTCAGAATTTGAAATGTCAATGGTAGGAGAATTGAACTACTTCTTAGGGCTTCAAATCAAACAAACCCCTCAAGGAATCCACATTAGCCAACTTAAGTATGTCAATGATATGATTAAGAAGTTTGGATTTGAAGAGTTGGAACCAACACCTACACCTATGAGTGTTAGCACCAAACTAGACAAAGATGAAAATGGTAAACCTTTTGATGACACACTTTATAAGTCTACGATTGGCTTGTTATTATATTTAACTACATCAAGACCTGACATCATGTTTAGTATGTGTATGTGTGCTAGGTTTTAATCTTGTCCTAAGGTATCTCATTACAATGCAAAAAAATATATTTAGATATCTTAAACACACACCTCACTTTGGACTTTGGTATGATAGAAACGCTAAGTTAGAACTGTATGCTTATAGTGATGCTGATTATGGTGGTTGCAAACTAGATAGAAAATCCACTAGTGGAACTTGTCAATTCATAGGAACCAACTTGATCTCTTGGTTTTCTAAGAAGCAAACTAGTGTAGCTCTCTCTACCACCGAAGCCGAGTACATAGCTTTGAGTTTGTGCACTACCCAAATACTTTGGCTTAAACAACAACTTAGTGATTTTGGCATTAAAATGAATAAGATTCCATTTTATGCGATAGCACAAGTGCTATCAATCTTTCTCGGAATCCGGTGCTTCATTCTAAGGCCAAACATATTGAGGTAAGATACCATTTTCTTCGAGATCATGTTCAAAATAGGGATATAACCATAGATCATGTAAGAACTGATCATCAAATAGCAGACATCTTCACCAAACCCCTTAATCAAGCCAATTTTGAAAACTTACGAGCCAAGTTAGGTATGATGACTTACGATACCATTGCATAGTTCTATCTTTTGCATGATTTGTAAAATAAAAGGGGAGATAGAATAAGAACATGATTTTAGTAGTTGGTAAGTCATGATTTGGTTGGTTGAATAATATGCTAAGTTTCAATTGGTATGAAGTTTTGGAGCATAGGTTAAGGGGGAGAGTATAATTTGAGGGGGAGTACATGAATACGTATGTTAAAACAATTTTGAGAGCTTGAAAACAATTGGTATAGAATTGATGAAATAATTGGTAATTGGTGAGGTTCTCAAAACAATTCAATTGGTAAAAATGTGATAAATGATTGTTAAAGAGTTGTGACATTAAAATCATGTTAAGTTATTTTGAAAAATCATCCAAAAGGGGGGGATGTTGAGAAATATGTCTGGATAAATTTCAAGGTCATGATTTTAAGTGGTGAATACTTAAAAATGTCACGTAAGGTGTTATAAGTGATTAAAAGTTGAAACAGTTGAGAAAAATGAGACCGATCTCTCAAGTTGTTGCACTTCGATCGATCGATGTACTTCTATCCCTCACATCGATCGATCTATGTAAGGCAAAGAAAGTTCAAGACCTTACTGTGAGACATCGATCTCTAAACCTGAGACGCATCGAACAATCAATGTATACATCGAGCCCTCACTTCGATCGATCGATGTAGGTCAGAGACAAACTCTGAAACTTACTGTGAGACATCGATCTCTGAAGCTGAGGCACTTACGATCAATCGATGTCTAGGGTTTTTAGAAATATTTTTCTAAAATGTGATAAAATGGTTTTTTTATTTGTACGTGATTTATATATGTTCATTATGTGGATGTTATGTGTTTTTGATGATTATAAATAACTTGTGACTAACGTGTATTGGAAGTTTCTACAACTTACCAAAAAGGGCAAAATTGGTATTTTGAGTTTTATAGGAACATGATATTGTGGAAATACTTCAAGGATTTATTCTCATCATATTTATCATGGCAAAGGTGTTAGTATATTTATTTTTGACCATCGGGGTCATTTCTGGAGTTTTCTCACACCAGGGGCATTTTGGTCATTTTACCCCTGAAGGGTATTTTTGGTATTTTCGCTCAAGAAAAATCTTGAGTATATTCTTATCTTCATTCTGGAGTTGAGTTATGATTATCTTTAAGATTATATGGTGGTTTTATATTATTTTTCTCAAATGATGATATTATCGACGGTAGCTGGATATGTGATGTCACATTCTATTTCTTTCTTGAAGAATCTCTTCTATATGTTATTAGAGTATATTTATCATCATATTTCAGAGAATTTAAAGGTGTTCAAGGTGTGAAAATGATCACAACATACAAGAAGAAATAATGGGAATTTTGGTGTTATATGTTGACATAATCTTGTCAACTATTATTTGTTGATTTCTTCTTCAAAAATCTGAGTTGATATACATATGTATGTGTTGAAAAATGTGTATATTCAGGTGGAAATGATGTGTAATTCATTTTATAGCTTGGTGCCAAGTGGACAAACAAAAAATGAGCTAGGAAAATTCAAAGGTAGCCAACGGCTACTACATGGTCTTTGGAGCTGATTTTTAGTTTGAATCTTTCAACTCCCACATGCCTATTATCTTGCCAAGTTGTTGAGGAGATAGTGGAGTTGTTATGGGTATTATCCTACTACTTTATCTTCACATTTTAATTACTATTTCAAGGGTGAAAAATTTGGCCATTACATTTTCCAAGGTGGACCAATTATGTTGCTTCATTTTGCCATGTGTACAAGGGATTAAGTGGCCAACCAATGATGTGAAGAAAACTGCGATTTGATGATGAAGATAGTGACACATTGGAGTTCTTATGTATAAGGCTCAAATCACACTATAAATAGGAGAAAAAAGTGAAGAAGAACACACTTGAAGCATACTTGAAAGCAATAGTAGAATTGTCTAGCTATTATCTTATTCTCTACATTCTTGTTTCATTCTTTGCAGCCAAGGTGTTCTTGTTGTATTTGTTGGAGAGCTACAAGGCTCTTGAGCTTCATTTGTAAGATTGATTAGCCAAATCTACAAAGCTACATCAATAGGTGGTAGAGGTGTTGCATCTAAGTGTTGCATAGAAGGTGTTCATCCAAGTCTTGAATAGGGTTGGTGTTTAACCCAAGGATCAAGCTTGGTTCTTGTTGTAATTTGGTTCATACCATAGTAAAATCCAAGGAAAGGTGTTCCTTGGGACTGGAGTAGGTCATATTGACCGAACCAGGATAAATTCTCGGTGTTTTTATCTTGTTTCTACATTTCTGCATTCTGCCCGTTTTCTCTACAGTTTTCACACCATTTCTCACGTTTTAAAAAAATAGCTAAACACTTTCAAAATTCGTGATTTTTGAAGGAGTTATACTTCATACTGTAAGCTTTCATTTGCAACAAAAATCACTTGATTTGAGCAAGAGAAAGGTAGTCTTTCAGTATTTGCAAAATAACTGCTCCAATCTAGCTGCAATCTGACCAGTTTTGCAAAAAATTAAATTCCATTTTAACCAAAAATTGTTTAAGGTCAGGACCTTTTGGAAAAATAAACTAGACATCCTAAGAAGTTTTTTGACATAAAGATCAACCTTTCTCGTTAAGTATTCAAAGAGAAACATGTTTTCCAATTTCAGCAACATTCTGTCCAATTCGGTCCAGAATGACCATATTGAGGTGATTTTGGCATTAAAATGAATAAGATTCCAATTTTTTGCGATAGCACAAGTGCAATCAATCTTTCTCGGAATCCGGTGCTTCGTTCTAAGGCAAAACATATTGAGGTACGATACCACTTTCTTCGCGATCATGTTCAAAATGAGGATATAGTCATAAACCATATAAGAACGGATCACAAATAGCTGACATGAAGTGAGTACTAGTCATGTATTAGAATTGATTCACTTAGACGTATTTGGTCCAAGTAGGACAAGAAGCCTAGGCGGACACTACTATGTGTGTGTCATAGTAGATGATTACTCACGCTACACATGGACATTGTTCTTAACACACAAAGACGATGCTCTATTAGCAATCGAAACTCTTATTAAGCAACTTGAAAACATTTACGAAGAACATGTTAAAAGGATTAGAAGTAGAGGTGGAGAATTTAAAAACAAAGATGTAATCAAATTTTGTGAACTACATGGAATTAAACATGAATTCTCACCACCCAGAACACCACAACTCAATAGAGTTGTTGAATGTAAAAATAGAATAATTCAACGTATTATGAACCTAGAAATTATGCCTATATATATACGAATACAACTAGATAAAATAAAATACATCCAACGTATTATGAACCTAAGTATAAGCAACACTCATATAAGTCTTATAAATAATGCCTATGAACACACTTATATAGCGCCATTCAAGAAACAAAATCGCATGCCTTATACACATTATAGAAATCGGCCATCATATAATCAACCATGGCGTAACGTGTATAACAATGCATCTTCACTTATGTGGAATGATCATCTATATGCTAATTCTTCTTATTTTGCAAATTATAAAAATGTTCCTAAAAGGTATGTTCAAGTTTGGATACCTAAGGGATATCTTAACAAGAATAGTGCCCCTAACATGCAAGGACCCAAATAAAGGGTACCTAAAACTTTGTCTCCATTGTAGGACAAACGCAAGGAATGAAAGAAGAAGGCAAAGTCAAAGAATCTAAAAACCAAATGGTTTTTAGATAGTGGATGTTCGAGGCATATGACAGGAAACCCCAAACTATTCATCGAATTGGAACATATCAAGAATAGAGGAAAAGTAACATTCGGTGACAACAACAAGGACAAGTTGTTGGAAAAGGAACAATTGGGGACCCTAACACATTTCAAATACGAAATGTGTTATTAGTAAGCAATCTCTCGTATAATTTACTTAGTATTTCTCAACCTATAGATTGTGGTTATAATGTTTCTTTTCTTCCCAATTCTTGTGATATAATAAATGAAAAAGGAGAAACGATTTTAAAAGGAAATAGAGATGGTAATATTTATACTCTTACCTTAGATAATATGTTAGATGCTAAGGTTAAGTGTTTGATATCACATGACTTAGATGTGAATTTATGGCATAGAAGATTAGGCCATATAGGAATTTCAACCATTAGGAAATTATCTAAAAAGAATTTAATTACAGGTATGCCTAAGTTAGACTTAGACAATTTTCAAATGTGTGAAACATGCATTAAAGGAAAACACATTAAAGAAACATTAAAACCGAAACATGAAGTGAGTACTATTCATGTACTAGAATTGATTCACTTAGACTTATTTGGTCCAAGTAGGACAAGAAGCCTAGGCGGACACTACTATGTGTGTGTCATAGTAGATGATTACTCACGCTACACATGGACATTGTTCTCAACACACAAAGACGATGCTCCATTAGCAATGGAAACTCTTATTAAGCAACTTGAAAACATTTACGTAGAACATGTTAAGAGGATTAGAAGTAGAGGTGGAGAATTTAAAAAAAAGATGTAATCAAATTTTGTGAACTACATGGAATTAAACATGAATTCTCACCACCCAGAACACCACAACTCAATAGAGTTGTTGAACGTAAAAATAGAATAATTCAAGAAGTTGCTAGGACAATGCTTTGTGAAAATAAGTTACCTAAATATTTATGGGCTGAAGCTGTTAGTGGTGCATGCTATATTATAAATAGGCTTACTATTAGAAAGAAATTAAATAAAACGCCTTATGAATTGCTAAACAATAGACAACCTAAGATAGATTATTTTAAAGTATTTGGATGTAAATGTTTTGTGCTCAACACTAAGGATAATCTAGATAAATTTGAACAAACGTCTATTGAATGCATATTTGTTGGGTATTCAACTAACTCAAGAGCATATAGGTGTTATAATCCTGCATCTAGAAAGATAATTGAATCCATACATGTGAAATTCAATGAAAATGCATGCTTTGAAGTTAGTGATAAAATTCAACATAAACATGAGAAAAATGTTGAAAATATGTTTGATGATGATGTATTACTTGAGCCTATACTTGATCATCTAGAACCAACTCCCCCTGAACAAGATATGCATGAACCCTTAGATGAAATAAATGAAGAAACTTTGCAATTAGAACATAATACAAATAATGATCAAATTACATATGATAATGTTCACACTGATGAAACATTTGAACAAGATGAGGGTGAACCTAGTCAATCTAGGAATTGGTGGCATCCTAGAGAACTAATCATTGGGGATCCAAGTGTTGGGGTTAGAACACATAGAAATATAAGTCAACTTGAAGGACATAGCTTAATCTCACAATTAGAACCTAAGAATGTAAAGAAAGCCTTAGGTGACATATCATGGATAGATGTTGTGCATGAGGAATTGAACCAATTCACAAGGAACAACGTATGGGACTTAGTACCTAAACTTGAAGACAAGTCTATAATAGGAACTAAATGGGTCTTTAGGAATAAAATGGATGAACAAGGAAATTCACATTAGCCAACTTAAGTATGTCAATGATATGATTAAGAAGTTTGGCTTTGAAGAGTTGAAACCTACAACTACCTCCATGAGTGTTAGCACCAAACTTGATAAGGATGAAAATGGTAAACCTTTTGATGACAAACTTTATAGGTCTATGATTGGATCACTGTTATACTTAACTGCATCAAGACCTGACATCATGTTTAGTGTATGTATGTGTGCTAGGTTTCAATCTTGTCCCAAGGTATCACATTACAATGCGGTGAAATAGATCTTTAGATATATTAAACATACACCTCACTTAGTACTGTGGTATGATAAAAATGCTAAGTTGGAATTGTACGCATATAGTGATGCTGATTATGGTGGTTGCAAGTTAGATAGAAAATCCACTAGCGGTACATGTCAATTCATGGGAACCAACTAGATCTCTTGGTTTTCTAAAAAGCAAGCTAGTGTAGCTCTTTCTACCACTGAAACCGAGTATATTGCTTTGAGTTTATGTACTACCCAAGTACTTTGGCTTAAACAGCAACTTAGTGATTTTGGCATTAAAATGAATAAGATTACAGTTTTCTGCGATAGCACAAGTGCAATCAATCTTTTTTGGAATCCGGTGCTTCATTCTAAGGCCAAACATATTGAGGTGCGATACCACTTTCATCGCGATCATGTTCAAAATGAGGATATAATCATAAACCATATAAGAACTGATCACCAAATAGCTGACTTCTTTACCAAACCCCTTAATCAAGCCACTTTTGAAAACTTACGAGCCAAGTTAGGCATGATGACTTATGACACCATTGCATAGTTCTATCTTTTGCATGATTTGCAAAATAAAGGGGAAGATAGAATAAGAACATGATTTTAGTTGGTAAGTCATATTAAGTTTCAATTGGTATAACTTGAGTATAGGTTAAGGGAGAGAGTATAAGTTGAGGGGGAGCGTACTATTTAAAAGTTTGTTGAAAACAAAGTTTGAAAACAATTGGTAAGGTTGTAACATTAAAATCATGTTGAGTTATTTTGAAAATCATCCAAAAGGGGGAGAATGTTGAGAAATATGTTTGGATAATTTTCAAAGCCATGATTTTAAGTGTTTAGTGCACAAAAATATCACATATGATGTTATATGTGATTAAAAGTTGAAAAAGTTGACATCGATCTCTCAGGTTGTTGCACATCGATCGATCTATGTACATAGATCTCTCACATCGATCGATCCATGTAAGGTAGTGAAAGTTCAAGACCTTACGGTGAGACATTAATCTCTAAACCTGAGACACATCGATCGATCAATGTACATCGATCCCTCACTTCGATCGATCGATGTAGGTCAGAGACAAAACCTGAACCTTTCTGTGAGACATCGATCTCTGAAGCTGAGGCAGTTCGATCGATCGATGTCTAGGGTTTTTGGAAATATTTTTCTAAAAAGTGTTTAAATGATTGTTTTCATTTTTATATGATTTATGCATGTTTATTATAAGATTATCATGTGTTTTTGGTGATTATAATTGTCTTGTGACTAATGTGCCTTGGAAGTTTCTACAACTTACCAATAAGGGCAAAATTGGTGTTTTGAGTTTTATAGGAACATGATATGTTGAATATATATCAACGACTTATTCTTATACCATTTATCAAGGCAAAGGTGTTATAATATTCATTTCTGACCATCGGGGTCATTGCTGGAGTTTTCATGCACCAGGGGTATTTTGGTCACTTTATCCCCGGGGGTATTTCTGGTATTTTCACTCAAGGAATCTCTTGAGCATATTATTATCTTCATTCTGGAGCTGATTTATTATTAACTTGAAGATAATTTGGTGATTCTTTATCTTATTCTCTCACATGATGATATTATTGACTATAGCTGGATATGTGACGATTTGAGATGTCACATTCTATTTTTTTCTTGAAGACACTCTTATATATGTTATAAGAGCCTATTTATCATCATTATTCAGAGTTTTTCAAGGTGTCAAAGGTGTGGAAATGTTCATGACATATAAGAAGAAATATTGGGAATTTTGGTGTTACACGTTGACATAATTTTGTCAACTATTATCTATTAATTTCTTCTTCAAAAATCTGAGTTGATACACATATATGTATGTCCAAAAACGTGATTAATCAGGTGTATATAATGTGGTATTCATTTTATGGCTTGGTGACAAGTGGACAAATCAAAAAGAGCTAGTTGGCAAAAATTGCTAAATAGGATATTTTAAATGTAGCCAACGGCTACATGGTGTTCTCATCAGATTGTTTGAAGTCAAATGAAGACTTCACACGCCCTATTCTTGTTCTTGGAGTTGAGGATATTTTGGTGGTATTATCCTTTCTTATTTTCTTCATTTTATAAAGGAATATCAAGATTAATATTTGGAAAATGCAACTTAGTAGCCAACGGCTACTTACTCAATTTTGGAGCTGAATTTGAGTTTGAAAATGTCAATGTTCACATGCCTATTATCTTGCCAAAAAGTTGAGAAGATAATGAAGTTGTTATGGCTATTATCTTTGGGTATTATCTTCACATTTTCAAGACAATCCAAGGTGTAAATTTTTGGCCAAATGGAGTTGCCAAGGTGGACCAATTTGTTGTCTTATTTTGCCAAGTGTTCAAGGCCAACCAATGATGAGAAGACATTTGGACTTGATGATGAAGATGGTGACACAATAGAAGTCTTATCTCCAAGGCTCAAATCACACTATAAACAGAGGCAATGGTGAAGAAGATGAAACACACTTGAAGCTTACAAGCATTTGTTGAATTGTCTAGCTATCATCTTCTTCTTGTTGTTGTTCTTGTTCCATTCTTTTCAGCTAAGGTGTTCTTGTTGTTTTTGTTGAACTACAAGCCTCCTGAGCTTCATTTGTAATATTGGTTAGCCATTTCTATAAGGCTATATCAATAGGTTGTAGAGGTGTTGCAACTAAGTGTTGCTTAGAAGGTGATTATCCAAGCCTTGAATAGGGTTGGTGTATAACCCAAGGATCAAGCTTGTTTCTTTTTGTAAGGTGATTCACTTGATAGCGAAATCCAAGAAAAGGTGTTCCTTGGGATTGGAGTAGGTCACATTGACCGAACCAGGATAAATTCTCGGTGTTCTTGTCTTGTTTCTTCATTTCTATTTTCTGTCCGTATTTACTGCAGTTTTCACACAAATTCTCATAATTTGAAAAAATAGCTAAACACTTTCAAAATTCGTGATTTTTGGTGGAGTTATACTTCAGACTGTTAGCTTTCATTTGCAATAAGAATCACTTGATTTTAGCAAGGGAAAGTCAGCCTTTCAGTCTTTGCAAGATAACTACTCCAATCTGGCTACAATCTGACCATTTTTGAGAAAACTTAAATTCTGTATTTATCAAGAATTTTTCAAGGTCAGGGCCTTTTGGAAACTTCATCTACACATCTTAAAGAGTGTTTTGATATAAATATCAACCTTTTTGGTTGAGTATTCAAAGAACAACACGTTTTGCAAAATCAGCAACATTCTGTCCAATTCTGTCCAGAATGACCCTTTGAATCTTTTTATTTGTTTGAAGGGTCAAACAATCTTATTTTTATCTGCTTTTTGGACAGGGTCTTTTTAAGACATTGAAGTTGAGTTCTGGAGATGTTCATAATTTTTGGAGTTGTGTACACTGATTTTTGATTTTTTTTAAAAAACAGGTTCTGATTCTGAGGTAGTCTCAGATTCTTTTTTCAACGAGGATTTTAGTCAATGGTAGTAATGTAATTTTCGCAAATCACTATTCACCCCCTCTATGTAGGACCTGTAAGGCACCACTAGAAGAAGAGAGGTTGAATAGTGGGTGCGGAAAATTTGGTTTCTAAAATATTTTGACCCAAAAACCCAACTTCTGAAAACAGTTTTTGTTTTCAGATCCTGATTTGAAACGTTTGAAAGACTAGGTTACAGAACTTTATAAATTCTGAAATTTGGAGAGATTCTACTCTTAGATGTTCTGAGTATCTCCTAAAAATTTCAGATTAAAACTCAACCTCTAACCCTTTGAAAATACGTTTGTGGTCAGATTGCGCGAATCTGCCAGAACGAGTACTCCCATTTGAAAATTTTACTCCGATTAATTCGTAACTCCAAATGGTTTGAAAATTTCATGAAAACCCCTTAAGATATATATTTTAATGGGTTGAAACAGTTTTGAAAAATTCCTTTGGGAAGTATTTCAAATACGTTGATGTTCTCAACCTTTGCAAGTCTGAAAATCAGATTGCACTAGTCTCAGAACTATTAAAGTTTGATAGACTTATACTTATCCAAATGGGGTGAAACTTGCACCAAATGAAATCTAAGAGGTGTGGAAATGTTTCTGGAAAATTTTATGATTTTTAAAATGGGTTGTTATTTTTACTATTGCAATGAAAACGATGCAAAGTGCTGGAAACTGAAAGTAAAGTGCTGAAAGTAATAACACCGAGAATTTTATACTGGTTCGGTTAACACAACCTACTCCAGTCTTCGAGGACACCTTCCTCGGTTATCACTAATCACAAAAAAACCTTACCACAAGGGAATCTGGAGTTACACACCAACTCCAACCCTTTACACATAATACAATCAATCACACCGATCACGAACACCACCGACGAATGGATGAAGGTTTGATCACACCTTGATCAATACTTTTTACAATAATTGCAATGTATATGGTGGTCTAAGCAAAGCCTATTCAACATGTTGAATATAAGAACAATAGGCTTGAGAGAAGAAGAAGAAGAAAGAAAAATGTTGAAGAAGAAAGTAGAAAAAACTTTTGCACTTGACACATTATGAGAATTGTCTTGCTTTTGTTTGGCTCTCTTCTCTTCTTTTTATCACAACATGGCCGCCCCCCTAGGGCTTTTCTTCCATCTTGAGAATTCTCTTTTATGTCCTTGGAAGATTGTCTTGTGTAGATATGACACCATCTTGCTTACTTGGCACAACTTGATTGGATGAATGTCTTGGCTTTGCTTACTTGACACTTCATGATTGGTCCAACCTTGTCACCATTAGTAGCTTTAAAAATCTGAGATCAACATCTAAAACACGTGACAAATAAGATTTAAAACATTGCCAAATACTCAACAATTAATCCCTTTAAATTTGGAAGCAAATTTGTCTTCATTCAAGACCTAGAATTCGGCCACATTAAGTCTCACATGCTGAATTTTCAGCATGTGTTACATTTGCTACAAAGTTTGAATTGTTACCTTGTGTAACTCTCTCCATTATGTCACTAACCTTGTGTGGCTCATTCTCCACCAATTGAGATGCCAACTAAGCTCCACATAAGCTCCACCAAGATGAGAATGGCGTGTATATGCATCTTGAACATGTGCTGAATTTTACTTTTGTAAACTATTGTAGATTACGTGATGTTTCTCCGATTAAATTCAAAATTTTTGCACATGTTATATATATTATGTCACACATAATATACATAAAATAAATTAAATATTCAGCTCTAATGGATGATTAAAGAGGTGCCCTATGTGACAAAAAAATTGAATTTGGAATCTCCACAATTTGGCCTTAATTGGGGGTGATTTGTGTGTACCAACATGGAATGATTTTATGGCTGAATATACCATGTAAGCTACAAAATTTTTGGCTCTTTTTAGATTATATGGGCTGGCCATCTATTTATGGCAAGTACATGACATGTTGGTAAAGTTTCGGTAGTCACCTGATACGACAATTTTCAGTTTATAACATTGTAACGTGTCGTAATAATTTTGTCATCACCATGACTTATATCTACGATATAAGACCTGAATGTACTCATAAAAATGAGGTAAGTATAGCGGTGTGACGTTGGCGTACGTTTGTAATATATGCAACGTGTCGGTAGTACGTCGGAATATATGTGAATTGTGTCTTTTAAAAAAAATCTGAATATAATGTGTGTGTGTGTGTCTATATATATATACATATATATATATATACATATATATACATACATATATATATATACATATATATATATAAACTTGTATAACCAAGTGGAGAGGAGACTTTCCATGTTTTAATTTGTTGTCATCATGCCTTCTCCAAATATATCTCCATTTAATGAACTAGTTAGTTCATTAACTTAAGTACTTCACTTAATGAACTAGTTTAGTTCATTAATGGTGGCACCTGAAAATAGTTCAAACACAACAAATGGTTGCCATTTGATGTAAGCTTTATAGCTTCATAGCTTGTTAGTATGGCAACATTATATATAAAGTGTATAAGGCAAGTTTATCACAAAAACGTGTGAAGTAATAAAATTGTCATGCATTTCTTAAACATGTAGTATTTAAATCACATATTTGTAAATCACTCAAACTCTTTTTCTCAACACTCTAGTGGTGTTTATTGTAGGTACACGGTCCAACATAAGCATGGTGACCTTGTTGCATGTTTCTTTTAAGTATTTGATTGCAAGATTCTTATTGGTTGCATGAATTTTTATTTGTTTTCAACTCCCTACAACTCTCGGCTTGGAGGGTAAATTTCCCCTCTTGGTTGAGCATATTTATGTTGGCAAGTATGATATTTAGGGGCGTATGCCAAGTGGTATGTTGAAGACATTAGGGGTCCATTGCATCTATTATGATAAGAACTTTACTTCCTTTCAATTCTAGCATTAATAGAAATTTTGCTATCTCTTTGTTGGTGATTGGCCGAATTACATGATGGACAAGATAATTATATTTATAGAATTTTAGAAAAAGGTAAGAGAAGAGAAGCAAAACAAGGAGTTTGTAGAACAAATAATTATATGTGTGTATGCATGACAAGCCTCGGCCAAATGGTCATTTGCATGCAAAAGAGTTGTGTTTAACACCCTAAACCATATTAGGTAAGTGTGAGTACTATGGAGTTTGTTTTCCTTCGTTGATGAAATAAAAATATAGGTAAGTAAGCATGTATGTGAAACTTTCGGGAATAGGGCCCTTTTCATATAAAAATTGTGTTTTGATCATAATGGACTTCAAGATGGAATTAGTAGTGTGTTTTGAGTAGTTTCCATGGTTTAGAAAGGAAGTTTGATAAAAAAAATGCATGTTGATATTTTCGGCCAAATGGCTAATAATAGGGTAAATTGTGAACTTAGTTGAAAATGAGCCTCAAATGTATGTTGTAATGTAATTTGTTGGGAATTACCTCATTGGACATAATTGCTAAAAATTAATTATATGAAATGGTGAAACCTTTATGTTCGTATATATTCTTGAATATATCATTATGGAACTTGAAGTGTAAATTGCTATAATGGACCTTATATGGATTAATATTTGGACTTGTATGGACATGAATAATAATGCATGCCATTTTGCAAAATTCATTGGTTTTACAAAAAAAAACTGCATATTGCATTGTTTTTGCAAAATCACGAACCCTCCGCGGATACGATATGGATATAGACTGGTCTCTAACAAGATATGGATATGGACTGGTCTCTGACCAGATATGGATATAGACCGGTCTTTGACCGGATATGGATTGGTCTCTGGCCAGATATGGACATGGACATGCATTGCATTTTTATAACTTTGCATCACTTGCATCATCATGGATTATGGAAAGCATATGGACATGGATTATAGACCTTATTTGAACATGGATTATGGACCTTATTTGGACATGAAACATTCATGGATTATAGACATCATATGGGTATGGACTTTTATGGAGTTAAAATAGTGGACTTAAAATTGGACTTGTCTGTTATTTATCTTGATCTTATTTATGGACATATTTATATAGTATGTGTTAAACTTATTTGTGAAACGGAGATGGTTTATATATATTTGTTCATATGTTGTACCTTATTTTAGAACCCCGTCTCCGCATGTATGATTCTATAGTGAATCTAAAGGGTATACTTGCTGGACGATTCGATTATTGCTCACACTTGTTGTTTAAATATTTTACAGATAACAGGGTTCAGGATACAGAATTCATAGAGGACGAGCCGGAGATAAGACATCCTTGATTTGAGACGTAGGCACCCGGACTCGTACTTAGCTATTTCCGATTTGATGGAGATGTATTTGGAGACTTATGTATCTAGTTAGACTTTATCTTTATTTCAGTTGTATTTTGCACATTTGGATATTATGCATGTTTATGTTATGATTGATTCTGTTATATCAGTCTACATTTCATATTGTGACATGCATTTAATTGGTATCAACGCCTTGTGCTTCTCTTAGTAGAGTATGGCGAGTGTGCCGTTCCGAGACATTAGTCCGAGGCGGGGCTGTAGCGACCCGTTCCAAGTCCTAATACTCGAAATGACTCACCCCTTACCCCGACACCCTCGGCCTGCACTGTCCAGCAGCTACCAGTGACTCTCACTCCCTCAGTCCGGCCCTCTCTCACTCCTCCAAAACCCTTATTCCACTTTACACACTTCCTATCCCTCACTCTCCCTCCAAAACGTACACCACCCACATTTTCTCACATCTAACACCTCCGGCCGCTAGAAAATTTCATGCTTAACATAACGCCGCAAAAATAACGGCCAAATTTCAAGCCATGCGCCCTCACGTGCCACTGGCTACGCTGCCATGCGCGGCCACTTGCCGCCTCGTTTCGCTAGTGTCGACTACCAAAATATTCTTTTATTATATCCAACCTATCCTACTATCAAAGCATACAAACTCTCAACTTAAACCGCTATCAAATTCCACAAAAAATCGATACTGATATGCTGAGTTAACTCACATAAAATCATACCTTACAATTCATATACTATCAAATTATATCATAACCTAGGCCAACAAGGCCAAATTATATTTCCCTCACTGCCATATACAAGTCTCGGCTTCTACATATATACACGATACAAAATAGAATTTCATATGCATATAAAGAATTACACGGCTTTTATATATAAACTTATGTAAATTCCATGAATTTGAACCACCTTCCTTTTTGAAACCACTCGACCTGAAATTGTCCCACCCCACTTAATATATATCCACATACACCTATTCATATTGTGTCCAATTTACCACCAACTGAACGCACCAACAGCCCTGTAATAATACTTCCATGATTCCAAGCAGCGTGGCCTCATCATATATATCTACTGTCCGCACACACATACATATATATATAGACACACACACTCACACACATTCGGCCACATACACACACGCATATACAATCATCTATGCATACGTATTTACTTATGCATGATCCATATTTTGATACAAAAATGACGATTAGAATTGAATCTTATCGGAAAAATGGGCATCCTTTAAAAACTGAAAATAGCATGTTAATCTAAGGTAGAAAATTGTGAAAATGAAATATTATAACTTAAAACATCGAAATTAGACTTAGAAAAAATGTTAGAACAATTTAAATCTGGAACAAACATGTTAGATACATTAATATCGTCACAAAAATCTGGAAATGATAAAAAGGTTTAGGCTATATAGAAAAAAATGACAAGTTAGGAAAAAAGACTAACTTTGTATCATCTAAGTCTAAATTACCATATAGTACAACTAAATCAAGTGTCACATTTTGCCTGCTACTTCTCCTTCTACTCATTCTAAGGTAAAAACAAAACATGTACATATAAAAGCAAATAGGCAAAATTATGCATCTAGAACACATAGAAATTATGCCTATATGTATACAAATGGTGAATAAACAAAATAAAATGCAACCAACTTGTTATAATGCTTATAAACATAATCATAGGCAATTATCATATTTTCCTTATAGGAATGCATATGATCATACATATATAGCGCCATACAAGAAACAAAATCATATGCCTTACACACAATATCAAAATTGACGTAGAACTTATCAACCAAGATATATCATGTATAACGATGTATCATCTTTGAAATGGAATGGACAAGTACATATTAATCCTCTTTATTCAACTTATTATAATGCCAAATATGTGCCCAGAAGGTACATCCAAGTTTGGATATCCAAAGGGTATATAAACAAGGGTGGTGCCCATAACATTCAAGAACCCAAGTAAAAGATGCATAAAACTTTGTCTTTATTGTAGGAAAATCATAAAGAATACAAGAGGGAGACAAAGTCAAAGAATTTAAAAACCAAGCGGTTTTTAGATAGTGGGTGTTCAGGACATATGATGGGCAACCCTAAACTATTCACCGAGCTGGAACAAATCGAAAATGGAGGAAAGATAACATTCGGTGATAACAACAAAGGAAAGATTATTGGAAAAGGAACAATCGGAGACCCAAACACATTTCAAATAAGAAATGTGTTGTTAATCTTTCGTACAATTTACTTAGTATTTCGTAACTTATTGATTGTGGATACAATGTTTCTTTTCTTCCTAATGTTTGTAATATAACAAATGAAAAGGGAGAGATTGTGCTAAAAGGAAATAAAGATGATAATATTTATACATTATCATTAAATAACATGTTAGTTGATAGGATTAAGTGTTTAGTATCACATGACTTAAATGCGAACTTATGGCATAGACGACTAGGCCATATAGGAATTTCAACCATAGAAAAATTATCTAAGAAGAGGAATGCCTAAGTTAGACTTAGATAATTTTCAAATGTGTGAAACATGTATTAAAAGAAAACATATAAAAGAAACAATGAAACCAAAACATGAAGTGAGTGCTAGTCATGTACTAGAATTGCTTCACTTAGATTTATTTGGTCCAAGTAGGACAAGAAGTCTAGGCGGAGACCACTATGTGTGTGTCATAGCAGATGATTACTCACGATACACATGGACATTATTCTTAACACACAAAGACGATGCTGCATTGGCAATCAAAAATCTTATTAAGCAACTTGAAAATCTTTACGAGGAAAACATTAAAAGAATCAAGAGTGATAAAGGTGGAGAATTTAAAAACAAAGATATAGTATAGTTTTGTGAATTACATGGAATAAAATATGAATTTTCACCACCTAGAATACCATAACTCAATAGAGTTGTTGAACGTAAAAATTAAACAATTCAATAAATTGCTAGGACAATGTTATGTGAAAACAAAGTACCTAGATATTTATGGGCTGAAGCTGTTAGTTGTGCTTGTTATATTATAAACAGGCTTTCTATTAGAAAGAAATTAAATAAAATACCTTACGAATTACTAAACAATAGACAACCTAAGATAGATTATCTTAGAGTTTTTGGATGTAAGCGTTTTGTACTCAATACTAAAAATAATCTAGACAAATTTGAACAAAAGTCTATTGAATGCATATTTGTTGGTTATTCAACTAATTCAAGGGCATGTAGGTGTTATAATCCTGCATGTAGAAAAATAATTCAGTCTATACATGTGAAATTTAATGAGAATGCACATCTTGAAACGATTGATAAAACTCAACATAAACAAGAGAATAATGTTGAAAATATGTTTGATGATGATGATATATTACTTGAGCATGTTCCTGATCATTTAGAACCAACTCCCCCTAAACAAGACGTGCATGAACCCTTTGGTGAAACAAATCAAGAAATTTTGCAATTAGAAGATAATCAATCTAACTTACAAGATGTTCTAATTATATATGATAATATTCATACTAATGAAACATTGAACAAGATGAAGGCGAACCTAGTCAACCTAGAAATGGTGGCTTATAAAAGATTGACATAAACACCCTAAAGAATTCATCATTGGTAATCCAAGTGATGAGGTTAGAACATATAGAAATATAAGTCAAGCAGAAGGGCATGTCTTAATATCACCCTTAGAACCTAAGAATGTTAAGGAAGCCTTAGGTGATATATCATGGATAGATGCCATGCATGAGGAGTTAAACCAATTTATCCGAAACAGCATGTGGGATTTAGTTCATAAACCCAAAAATAAATCCATAATAGGTATGAAATATATTTAGGAATAAAACAGATGAACAAGAAAATATCACGCGAAATAAGGCTAGTCACATAAGGTTATATCAACAAGAAGGAATGGATTATGAAGAAACCTTTGCACCCGTTGCACGAATAGAAGCAATTAGGTTATTACAGGCTATTGCAAGTCTAAGCAACATTAAACTCTTCCAAATGGATGTCAAGAGTGTGTTCTTGAATGGATACATCCAAGAAGAGGTATTTTTTAAACAACCTCCTAGATTCGAAGATCTAAAGAATCCTAACCATGTATACAAGCTTAAGAAAGCTTTTTATGGTTTGAAACAAGCTCCAAGAGCTTGGTATGATAGATTTGCAAACTTTCTTATAGCAAATAATTATGAAAGGGGGACCACAGATAACACATTATTCCTAAGAAGAAAAGATAATGACCTATTAATAGTTCAAATCTATGCAGATGACATCATCTTTGGTTCAACCAACCCTACCCTATTAAAGGATCTCGAAGAATGTATGAAGTCAGAATTTGAAATGTCAATGGTAGGAGAATTGAGCTACTTCTTAGGGCTACAAATCAAACAAACCCCTCAAGGAATCCACATTAGCCAATTTAAATATGTCAATGATATGATTAAGAAGTTTGGATTTGAAGAGTTGAAACCAACACCTACACCTATGGGTGTTAGTACTAAACTAGACAAAGATGAAAATGGTAAACCTTTTGATGACACACTATATAGGTCTATAATCGGGTCATTGTTGTACTTAACCGCATCTAGACCAAATATAATGTTTAGTGTGTGTGTGTGTGTCAGGTTTCAATCTTGTTCTAAAGCGTCACATTATAATGCGGTGAAAAAGATATCTAGATATCTTAAACACACATCTCATTTAGGACTTTGGTATTATGGAAACTCTAAGTTGGAATCGTATGCGTATAGTAATGCTGATTATGGTGGTTGTAAAATCAAAAGAAAATCCACTAGCGGAACTGATCAATTTATAGGAACCAACTTGATTTCATGGTTTTCAAAGAAACAAGCGAGAGCAGCTCTTTCTACCACCGAAGTTGAGTATATAGCCTTAAGTTTATGCACTACCCAAATACTTTGGCTTAAACAACAACATAATGATTTTGGCATTATAATGAATAAGATTCCTATTTTCTGCGATAGCACGAGTGCGATCAATCTTTCTCGGAATCCGGTACTTCATTCTAAGGTCAAACACATTGAAGTAAGATACCATTTCCTTTGAGACCATATTCAAAATGGGTACATAACCATAGATCGTGTAAGAACTAATCATCAAGTAGTTGATATTTTCACCAAACACCTTAGTCAAGCCACTTTTGAAACTTTACGAGCCAATTCAGGTATGATGACCTAACTATTGCGTAATACTATCTTTTGCATGATTTGCAAAATAAAGGGGGAGATAGAATAAGAACATGATTTTAAGGTTGAATCATAAGCGAAGTTCAATTGGTATGAGTTTTAATTGGTGTCAAATTGGCCTGGAGTATAGGTTAAGGGAGAGAGTATAAGTTGAGAGGGAGCACGTATGTTAAAAACATGTATCTAAAAAGAGTTTGAGAGTTTGAAAACAATTGGCATAGAATTGGTGAGTTTTTCAAAAATAATTCAATTGGTATAACATTTCTACATATGTGATAAACAATTGGTAAAGAGTTGTGACATTAAAATCATGTAAGGTTATTTTGAAAATCATCCAAAAGGGCGAGAATGTTGAGAAATATGCTTGGATAATTTTCAAAGTCATGATTTTAAGTGTTGAATACTTAAATAATATCACACATGGTGTTATAAATGATAAAAATTTGAATAGGTGAAGAAAAATGACATCGATCTCTCAGGTTTATACACACCGATCGATTTATGTAAGGTAGAGAAAAACCAAGACTTTACTGTGAGACATCAAACTCTAAACCTGAGACACATCGATCGATCAATGTATACATCGATCCCTCACATCAATCGATGTATACATCGATCCCTCACATCGGTCGTTCGATGTAGGTAAGAGATAAAATCTAAACCTCACTGTGAGACATCGATCTCTCAAGTAGAGTCACTTCGAGCGATCGATGTCTAGGATTTTTAAAAAATTTTTTCTAAAATATGATAAAATGGTTGTTTTCATCTGCATATGCTCTATATACGTTTATTACATTTTTATTATGTGTATTTGATGATTATAAATGTATCTTGTCAGTAATGTGCCTTGGAAGTTTCTACAACTTACCAATAAGGGCAACAATGGCATTTTGAGTTCTCGTAGGCTCTTGACATGGTAAAAATGATTCAAGGAATTTATATCCTATTTATCATCACAAAGGTGTTATTATATATATTTATGACCATCAGGGTCATTTCTGGAGTTTTCTTTCACCAGGGGCAATGTGGTCATTTTACCCCCCAATGGCAGTTTTGTCATTTTGCTCAAGAAAATCTCTTGAGTATCTTATTATCTTCATTCTGGAGTTCATAAATGGTATTCTTTAGATTATTTGGTGGTTTTCTATTCTATCCTCTTATTTGATGATATTATCGACAGAAGCAGGATATGTGACGGTATTCAATGTCACATTCTATTTTTTCTTGAAGACCTTCTTATATATGTTATTGGAGATTCTTATTCATCATCTTGCAGAGATTTTAATGGAGTTCTTGGTGCAAAATTCATCATAATATATAAAGGAGAAAAAGTGAGAATTTCAATATTATATGTTGACATAATCTTGTCAAGTCTTATGTATTATTTTGTCTTCATTTAATCTAAAGTTGTACATTCAGCTCAAAAAATGCCCCTATACAGGTGGAGATGATGTTGTATTCATTTCATGACTTGATGCCAAGTGGACCAACCAAAAACAAGCTAGTTGACAAAAGTTGCCAACTTGGAAATTCCACTTTGAATGCAACGGCTAGTTGGACTGATTTTGGGGCTGTTTTTATCCAAACATTGCAGCCATCACATGGCCTATGCTTGTACCAAGAAGTTGAGGTAATCTTGGAGGAACGTGCCATCTTATCCTTGGGTATTATTTTCACAATTTCCATATTATTTTTGAAGACATAAAATCAGCCAAACAAGTGTCCTAGGTGGACCAATCATGTTTCTTTATATTGCCAAGTGTACAAGGTGATTATGTTGCCAACCAATGATGTGAAGACAACTAAAAGTTGATGATGAAGATGTTGACACATAGGAGTTCTTATCGTCAAGGCTCAACTCACATTATAAAAAGGAGGCAAGGTGAAAAAGAGAAGACACACACTTGAAAGCAAAAGTTGAAGATCATTCTTGTTATTTTCTTCTCTTATTCTTGATTCATTCTTTTGTAGCTAAGGTGTTCTATTTCTAGTTGGTGTATAGCTACATTATACATGCCTCTTGCTTTGCATTTGTAAGATTGATTAGTCAAATTTATAAGGCTACATCAATAGGTGGTAGAGGTGTTGCAACCAAAAATTGTATAGAGGTGATCATCCAAGTCTTGAATATGGTTGGTGTTTAACCCAAATATCAAGCTTGGTTCTTGTCGTATTGTTGTTGATTCCATAGTAAAATCCAAGAAAAGGTGTTCCTTAGGACTGGAGTAGGCCACATTGACCGAAACAGGATAAATCCTTGGTGTTCTTGTCTTCTTCCTTTCTTTACTGTTTTCTATCCGTTTTCGCTGCAGAATTCATCTAATTTCACATATCTTGAAAAAATGAAAAAAACTTTTTCCAAATTCGTGATTTTTGACAGAGTTATACTTCAGACTATTAGCTTTCATTTGCAATAAGAACCACTTGATTTGATCAAAGGAAAGTTAGTCTTTCAGTCTTTGAAAGATAATTGCTCCATTCTGGCTTCAATCTGACCAGTTTTAAGGATACTTGCCTTTTGATGTTATCATGCATAGTTTCAGGTCAGGCCTTTTTGGAAACTTAAACGATACATCCTAAGGAGTGTTTTGACATAAAGATCAACCTTTTTGGCTGTGTAATCAAAGAGAAACACGTTTGCAAAGTTCAACACTATTCTATCCAATTTTGTCTAGATTGACCATCTGAATCTTTTTATTTGTTTGAAAGGTCAAACGATCTTATTTTCATCCCATTTTTAGACAGAGTCTACTCAAGACATTGAAATTAAATTCTGGAAAGTTTCATAATTTTCGTAGTTGTGTATAATGACTTTTGAATATTTCAAAACGGGAACTGAATCTTAGGAGGTCTAAGATCCTATTTTAAAGATGATTTTAATTGAAGGGTAGTAGTGTAATTTCTGCTAACCACTATTCATCCCTCCTATAATGGTGTTTATTGCAGGTGTGATGGTCCAACAGTTTTATCCTCGAAACTTGCATCTTGCTTAATCAATAACTTAGTGTGGTTTCACAGATCCATTCACCTACGCACCAATCCATCTAAACGTCTATTGTGTATTCCGGTATGTCAACTATTATACTTCCTTTGTATAGGACTAAGCCCTCGAAATCATTTCTTGTCTACTGACAAGGTAATTTCTCAATCTATTGGCCTCCGCTTCTGAATCATAACTTAATCTATCTATAGTTTTCAAATCAACCTTAAGGGTATTTTCACCATACTAGGGGCTTCATAACCCACTAGCCAGTCTATATCGTACCTATATCTGCTGTCATGAGCAATCTTCTATAATCAAGACTTAGGTGTACTACAATCTTATCTTATCGGCTTCGTAATTACAACTCATAAATTTTCCCTATACCATTAGATATGTTCAAGCCTACTTGTCTCTATAGATCGTTATTCCTATTAACGATACCACATTTTATCAATTCAACGATTAATCATAACTTATCTCCATTTTTTTCATATTCTAGGGTTCAACTTAAGCAGTCAATAACTTAGCCCCTTTAGGGTATACTAATTCATCATGCTTCCACGTGCCACTCCAATCCACAGTATTTCCTTATTTAGTTACTTCAATCGCTAAATTTAATCCAATTAAGTCCCACATAAGTAGCAACTATTCTTTGTTCATGCTTACTCACTTTCAATTCAAGCTTACTAAATTCGACAGCACCTACTTGTTCTTGCTTACACTATCTCAGTTTAAGCCTACTAGGTCTGTCGATTCTTACATATTTCTATGTTCATCTTAATTTCCTTAGTCGATATTGATATCATCGACTTATGTTAATAATTTCTAAGATTTACATCTTAACCAACATCTAATCCATTTTGCGGTTATTATCATTTATTACAACCATTTGCTTACTAGCATAGCACTCATCAAGTTCAGGGGTTCAAATACAAGTTAAACAGGTACAACTTAATCATGTAAAATTCATAATGAAAGGTACCTGTGATCACGTCACTTGGATCCCTGTAGCCGTATCCTCGGCTCAGGGCAATCTCTAGCGATGTGGCCCATCTCTCCGCAGTTGTAACATATCCCTACCTTTCTCCAGCATTCCCCTGCGTGTCTCTGCCTACATGTGGGGCAAGTAGGGATCACTGTCAACATATTTCCCCCGGACTCCGGCTACTGTTGAGGTCGTGGCTGACCTATCTGACCCCTATTAGGAACTTTGACCCGCTTCTCGGGTCCACCATCGCTGCTCTCTTCTCAAGGCCTCTTACTTTTCTCTTCCGCTACCACCCTCTACAAATCGGCCTCGACTTGGTGGCATGCATCTAACAACTCTCTGAAATTTCTTGTATTAGCATTCAAAATACCTGAGCGAATGCGAGAGTTTAGCCCTGTCTCAAACTTTAACATTTTGAGTCTAGTATCAGCCATGGTAGACGGGACAAATCGCCCCAAGTAGAACCTGTCAGCATATTCTGGCACCGATATGCTCCCCTGAGTCAGTGCATGAAACGCCACCATCTTCTGGTGTACTGCAGTGGCCGAAACATACTACTTCTAGAACTCTTTTCTGAATTGGTGCCACATAACCGGTTGGGTTAAGTTTGTAGGATCTGCAAGGCACCACTAGAAGAGGGAGGTTGAATAGTGGGTGCGGAAAATTTGGTTTTTAAAATTACTTTAGACCAAAAACCCAACTTCTGAAAACAGTTTCTGTTTTTAGGACCTATTTTGAAAAATTTTGAAAACTAGGTTACAGGTCTTCAAAAATTCTGAAATTTGGAGAGATCTTAGTCTCGGATATTCTGAGTATCTCCTAAAAATTTCAGATTAAAATTCAACTTTTAACCCCTTTAAAAATCGTTGGTGGTCAGATTGCGCAAATATGCCAGAAACGGTAATCTGATTTGAAAAATTAATTCCAATTAAACCGTGACTCCAAATGCTCTGAAAATTTAATGACACACTCCTTATTATGTTAATTTAATTGGGCGGAAATATTTTTGAAAAATTCTTTTGGGAAGTTAGTCAAATATGTTCAAAGTCTCAACCTTTGCAAGCCTGAAAATCAGACTGCACTAGTCTCAGAACGTTTGACGTTTGGATGACTTATACTTGTCCAAAAGGGTTGAAACTTGCTCCAAATGAACCTTAAGACATGTGGCTATGTTTTCTGAAAGTTTCGTGATTTTTAAAGTTTGTATACTAATTTTAAGAACATGATAAAAATGATGCACTATGCTAGAAACTGAAAGTAAGTGCTAAAAAGTAAAGAACACAAGAAATTTTATACTGGTTCGGTTAAATCAACCTACTCCAGTCTTCGAGGACAACTTCCTCGGTTATCACTAATCACAAAACAACAAACAACACCTTACCACACAGGGTTGATGGAGTTACACACCAACTCCAACCCTTTACAAACCTTGTAAGTGATTACAACGATCACGAACACCACCACCAAGTGGATGCAAGATTGATCACACCTTGATCAATCTTTTACAACAATATAGAGTGTATGGTGTTATAGATGAATCCTATTCAAGATGTATGAATATGAATACAATAGGCTTTAAGAGAGAAGAAAGAAAGAAGTGTAGAAGGAGATGAAGTATGCAACGTTTTTTGAACTCTTGGATTTGCAAGATTTGTCTTGTATTTTGTTTGTTCTCGTTCTTCTCTTTTTATCAACATGTGGTCACCCCCCTATGCCTTTTCTTCCTCTTGAAAATTATCTCTTAAGTCATTGGAAGAATATCTTGCATCATTGTGACATTCACTTGCTTACTTGGCAACTCCTCATTGGATGATCATTAAGGCCTTGCTTACTTGGCACTCATTGATTGGATGAAAGTTGTCGTCATTTGATGACTAGATAAATCTGAAAATAACACTTAAAAACATGTGCCAATTAGTCATAAAAATGTTGTCATAAGTCTCACATTAAATTTCATAAATTTTGCAAGATAAGTCATCTCCATTTCCTACCCAAAAATCGGCCACCTTGATTCTCCACATGCTGAAATTTTCAGCATGTGCAATATCCAAGACAAGTTCAAATTATTTTCATGTAGGTAGTAGATTTATCCCTTGAAAATAAAGAATCAAATATGTTGAATTCAAGACCAAAATTTCGGCCACATACATTCCACACATGCTGAAATTTTCAGCATGTGTGATATTTAAAAATATCACCACATTATTTCCATAACATCTTTAGAACATTGCCATTATATCTTCCATTTAATCCATTTAATTCAAAGAAGTAAATATGGTACAATCAAGATGTAAATTTAGGCCAACTCAATGCACACATGCTGAAATTTTCAGCATGTGTTACAAATGTGACATAGTTTGAAATGTTATCTTGTGTAGCTCCTTCCTTTATGTCACCAACCTTGTATACTTCATTCTTGGCCAATCAAGATGCCGACAAAGCTCCACATATGCTCCAACAAGGCTGAAGTAGGCGTGTGATGTAGATTGTACATGTGCTGAATTTTATTTTTGCAAACTTTGTAAAATAGTGCATAATATTTATACACATATGGTACATTCCGATCAGCCCTTAATTGATTTTTCTAGAATACTTTAGAATGTATAAAATATGTAAAAAGTTTTTAGATACATATTATATGTCATGCCAAAAACGTTCCATGTGTCGTGTTCGTAGAAAACTGAATTTTCGACGTTTGTCAATTACCCGATTTTTCTCCGATTAAATTACAAATTTTTGCACATGTTATATATATTATGTTACACGTAATATAAATAAATTAAACTTTAATATTCAGCTCTCATGGCTGATTAAAGTGGCGCCTACATGTGCTTAAAAATTGAATTTGGAATCTCCAGAATTTGGCCTTAATTTGGGGTGATTTATGTGTACCAACATGGAATGATTTCATAGATGAATATAACATGTACACCACGAATTTTCTGGTCATTTTTGAAGTGTAGGATCTGGCCATCTATATATGGCAAGTACGTGACACGTTGGCGAAGTTTTGTTATTCACCCGATACGACAATTTTTGGTTTTGAACCTTGTAATGTGTCGTAATAATTTTGTCATCACCATGACTTATATCATATGATATAAGACCTGAATATACTCATAAATATGAGGTAAATATAGTGGTTTGACGTTAACATACGTTCGTAAAATATATAACGTGTCGGTAGTACATTGGAATATATGTGCCTTTAAAAAAATCTGAATATATTTTTTTTTCAAGAAAAGGGAAATTTTATTATGCCTCACTTGTGGTGGAGGAAAACCATATTACAATGATCGTCAACGAATGTAAAATAATAGTATAGCGAACATATAATCTGATGCCTCCAATCATATATGATATGCCGCATTAAAACCTTGCCAAGTAAAACCACCCTTGTGGATAAAACCTTGGCGAAGGAAAAAACATACATATTTATATGATTGGTGTAATTGCATGAATATAAAAAAGATAGCTGTAGCGTGTCCGCAAGTTGAGAGAGTGCAACATGATGCAGCCGTTGCTTGATTCGCCAAAGTATGTACCTCCAATGTTGCTATTGCATCCCAGATTCCATGCACAAACATAATAGTGAATTAGGAGAGTGATAAAAGCTATATGAAACAGCAACAATACCATGCGAGTTGAAACAAAAATCAACGGTGGAGAAGTTACCCAGGTTACCCATATCGGCTGATATGGGTAACGATCTTATATGACATGTGAGATGTGCAAGAAGTATAACACAATGTAGTAGTGTAATAGGGAAGATAATGCATACCCGCGTTGTCCATATGTTATGATATGGGCAACAATATTGATCAAGAGCTGTATCCATGTCGAATATGTGTGGTGCTTTCAGTTTGATAACTTGCCCGTACTAGCGGCGGTAGTGCAGCTGCTGTTGTGAATATTGTAAGATGCTGATGAAGTTGACCATGTTGAGCTAGGAAATGAGCTGGTTGATTTGCCTCCCTAGGTACATATGATATCGCCGATGTCCTTGAAAGCAATAGAGATTTGAATAAGAAGGCGTGCTGATGACTTGGGTTATGAACCATTGATAGGACTCCTTGCGCATCCACCTCAATAAAAAATCAATATATATATATATATATATATATATATATATATATATATATATATATATGTGTGTGTGTGTGTGTGTGTGTGTGTGTGTGTGTGTGTGTGTGTATGTGTGTGTGTGTGTGTTAAAAAGCATGTATAAAGGAGAGGAGAAGACTTTCCATTCTTCAATTTGTTGCCTTTGTGCCTTCTCCAAATATATCACCATTTAATGAACTACTTAGTTCATTTAGCTAAGTACTTCACTTAGTGAACTAGTTTAGTTCATTAATGGTGACACCTGAAAATAGTTCAAACACAACAAATGTTTGCCATTTGATGTAAGCTTTAATGCTTCATGGCTCGTTAGTACGACAACATTATATATGAACTATATAAGGCAGGTTTCATGCAAAAACATGTCATGTCATAAAAAGTGTCATGCATTTCCTTGGTACACGTTATTTAAATAATGTATTTTGTCATCACTCAAACCCCTTTTTCTCTACAATCTCCCCCTTTTGATGATTTACAAAATAACCTAAGTTCATGATTTAAATTTTGTCGCCCCCTCCAATCATGCACAAATTCAAATTTTGAATTTCAAATTTCGAATTTTCTCCACCTTGATTTGTGCAATCAATCTCTCTCTCCCCCTTAAGTCATGCATTCTCTCTCCTTTTATTTTGGAAAGACAATCAAAAATACGTGTAAATATGGAAAGAGATATCAAATTAAATCAGCAGAAATCATGTCTAATTTAGAACGAAGATTTTCATACGTGCCTGATTTAGTGCCTTAGTGAAAATATCTACTACTTGTGCCCCTGTGCGTACGTGATCTATGATAATATCATCATTGTTGACGTGATCACAAAGGAAGTGATAGCGGACTTCTATATGCTTTGCCTTAGAATGTAGAACGGGGTTCTTAGATAAGTTGATGGCGCTCATATTATCACAATATATAGGAATCTGATTTACCGTAATCCCAAAGTCAGAAAGTTGTTTTAGTCATAGTAATTGTGTGCAACAAAGACTAAGTGCCATGTATTCAGCTTCAGTGGTGGATAAAGCTACGCTTACTTGCTTTTTAGAAAACCATGAAATAAGTGAATTTCCTATAAATTGACAAGTGCCACTCGTGCTTTTCCTATCTATTTTACATCCAACATAATCTGCGTCAGTATAGACATGCAAGTTAAATTCACAATCTTTATCATACCAAATGCCTAAAGTGGGTGTGTGCTTAAAATAGCGAAATATTATTTTCACAGCATTATAATGAGATACTTTTGGTTGACTTTGAAAACATGTACACATACATACACTGAACATGATATCAGGTCTACTAGCAGTAAGATAGAGCAAGAGCCAATGATAGATCTATATAAAGCATTATCAAAGTCCTTTCCATGTTCATCTTTGTCTAGTTTAGTGGTGACGCTCGTAGGGGTGGGGGACGGTTTCAGACTCTCAAATTTGAACTTTTTAATCATGTCATTTATATACTTAACTTGGCTTATATGTATTCCTTTACTTGTTTGTTTAATCTGTAAGCCAAGAAAGTAATTCAATTCACCAACCATAGACATTTCAAATTCGGATTTCATGCAAGTTTTGAAATCTTCAACAAGTTTATGAGAGGTGGAGCCGAAAATGATGTCATCAACATAAATTTGAATGATTAGTAAATCCGATTTATCTTGTTTTAAAAATAGAGTACTATCTATAGTGCCTCTTTTAAAACCATTTTCTAGAAGGAAAGTAGCAAAATGATCATACCATGCTCTAGGTGCTTGCTTTAAACCATATAGTGCCTTCTTTAGTTTGTACAGGTGATCGGGATGTTTCAAATCTTTAAAACCGGGTGGTTGTTTTACGTATACTTCTTCTTGTATAAATCCATTTAAAAATGCACTTTTCACGTCCATTTGATAAAGTTTAAACCCTTTCATGCAAGCAATAGCAAGTAAAAGTCGTATGGCTTCTAAACATGCTACGGGTGCAAATGTTTCATCATAATCTATTCCTTCTTCTTGATTATATCCTTGTGCTACAAGTCTAGCTTTGTTTCTAACAACTTTTCCTTCTTCATTCATTTTATTTCTAAACACCCACTTTGTGCCTATTATAGTCTTATCTTGTGGTCGTGGCACTAAATTCCATACATCATTTCTTACAAATTGATTAAGTTCGTCATGCATTGCATCAATCCAAGAAGAATCACTCAAAGCATCAAACACATTTTTAGGTTCAATTTCGGATATCATGGCATAAAGTTTATTTATATCATCCGGATTTCTTCTTCTACGCGGTCGCACACCGTGAGTGATGTCGCCTGTAATGAGATCGTGTGGCTGATCTCTATGCCATCTTGGTTGATTATTTTCTACGTTCTCATGCATTTCTAGGTGATCATGCATTTCTAGTGTGTCATCATCATGCGTCCCATCATCATCATCTAACACGGGTTTTAATTCAAAATCATTTCATATTCTTTATCTTTTTCAACCTCACCAAATTCATTGAACTTCACATGAATGGATTCTAAGATTTGTCTAGTGATGGGATCATAACATGTATATGCTTTTGAAATCACAGAATACCCAACAAAGATGCATTCAATTGATTTAGATTCAAATTTATCTAAATTACCTTTCGTATTTAAAACAAAGCATTTGCAACCAAACACACGAAAGTAATCAATTTTAGGCATGCGATAATTTAATATCTCATAAGGCGTTTTATTTATTTTCTTTCTAATAGACAAACGGTTAACTATATAGCATGCACAATTTACGGCTTCTGCCCAAAAAAATCTAGGCAATTTATTTTCACATAACATGGTTCTAGCTATTTCTTGTAGCGTCCTATTTTTTCTTTCTACTACTCCATTTAATTGTGGAGTTCTAGGTGGCAAAAATCGTGTTTGATTCCTTTTTCTTCGCAAAATGCAATCATGTCCTTGTTTTTAAATTCACCGCCTCTATCGCTTCTAATCTTTTTCACATTTAAACCATATTGATTTTCAAGCTGTTTTATTAGTTTTGCAATCTCAATGGCACTATCATCTTTATATGCAAGAAATAAAGTCCAAGTTTAACGAGAAAAATCATCAATAATCACACATGCATAATGAATTCCACCGAGACTCGTAGTGCGACTAGGACCAAACAAATCAATGTGTAATAATCCTAACACTTTAGGCGTGCTTATTTCATTTTTAGGTTTAAGTGACTCGCGTGTTTGTTTGCCTTTAATGCAAGATTCACACAACTGAAAGTTGTCTAAATCAAGTTTAGGCAATCCTCGTATTAGGTTCTTTCATTGGAGTTTTTCAAGTGTAGAAATGCCAATGTGTCCTAAGCGTCTATGCCACAAATTAACATTAGGTTCATTTGATATAAAACACTTAACCTTAGCGTCTAACATGTCATCCATAGAAAGTGTAAAGATGTTTCCTTCCCGTTTTCCTTTTAAAACTGTTTCTCCATTTGTATTTATTATATTGCAATATGGATGAGTAAAACACACATCAAAACCATTGTCAATAAATTGTGAGATGCTAAGAAGATTATAGGATAAGTTTCTTACCAAAAAGACGTTGGAGATTTGAAGGATGCTTGGGCTTCCGATTGTACCTTTTCCGATGATTCTTCCTTCATTGTTGTCTCCAAAGGTCACGGATCCGCCTTTTGTGATCTTTTTCAACTTTCTGAACAAGCTCGGGTCACCCGTCATGTGCCTCGAGCTACCACTGTCAAGGAACCAATTGATTGATGTGTCTTTTAATGTATGGGTTCCCTGCAATGTACGAGAATGATTTAGGTACCCTTTTAATTTTAGGTCCTTGCGAGTTAGTTATTCACCTCTTAGTAAAAGTACCTTTCGGTATCCATACTTGGGTGATCCTTCTCGGTCTAGAAAGGGTAAGAATGTAGATGAAGGAGCGATGTAGTAGACATATGGTGAGTCAATTTTAGGCCTTTGGCCGAGAACTCCTCTATGCGCATCATATGGTGTTCGTTTTTGATATGTCCTCGCGTTAGTGTGCATAGTGGGTGATGTATATAGATGGAATAAATGTCGTGTATGCATCACTTGTTTCTTCTCATATCTATATGGCACATAATTATATTTTGCATGATATGAAGAAGAGTATGACGAGATGAGGGGAGAGGGGGTCTTTGCGCCATCTTAGACGCCGTGTTTGCTTTCGGTGTGTCTACCTTCTTGGACAAGACAAATTTCGTTGGTTTAATGGATACTTCATTTGTCTCAATGTATCCTAATCCGGTTTTATCACTATCATGTTTTTGTGATAAAATAATGCGATCTAGCATGTTAGATCCCGTATCAAACTGTTTCATCATTTTCTCTAAGTCTGTATTCCTTGATTTCAAATTTGAAATCTCGGATTTCATTTCATTGTTATGTGTTGTATGATGTGATCGCTGATTTTAATGCATTTATGATGCATGACGACTCTTCTTTTGAATCGTTTAATTGAGCAACAAAATTCGTGTTAGAAGATTCTAACAGCTTCTTGTCTTCAATTAATCGTTTCTTTTCTTTTGCGAGAGTCTTAGTAAATTTATGCAATTCTAAATACTAACTAAAAAGATCATCATATGAAGGCTCAGAGTCAGACTTAGAGTCAGAAGATACCTCCTTTGATGCTTTGGATACAAAGCATATTTGTGCAGTCTCTTCTTCTGTATCAGTCTCAGAATCATATGTGTCACTCCAAGTGGAGGCCTTGAGAGCTCTTTTCCTTTGCTTAGGTTCTGAGACGAGTCTATTTTTGGTCCGATCCTTGTCAAGGTGTTTGTTTGCTTGCTTGTCCTTGTTAGGACAGTCATATGATAAATGTCCAAGTTTACCGCATTCGTAGCATTTAACGTCCTTGTCATTTGTTTTATTCTTATTTTTTTTAGTGGAAGTAGCCTTGGGTTTGTTCTTAAATGACTTTCTCATGAATTTTCTCAAGCCTTTAGCCAATAGAATTAAGTCATCGTTGTCTGATTCAGAATCACTATCATCTACGTGATCGGAAGAAATAGAGACGTATTCATTTGATTTAAGGGCAATGGTCTTACCTTGTTTTGATGATGATTCTGATTTCCTTACAGTGAGTTTGTTCGCATATACCTTAAGTGATCCAATTAGTTCTTCCATTTTAATTGATTTGGTTTCTTTGCTATCCTCTATAGCCGTCACTTTAGGGTCCCATTCGGATGGTAGGCTTCGTAATATCTTTTGGACCTTTTCCTGCATAGAGAAGGCTTTGCCAAGAGACTCAAGAGAATTGTAAATGTTAGTCAATCATAGATCCATATCAACAGTAGACTCATTTGGCAATAATTTAAATGACTCAAGTGTGGACATAAGTATGTTAATTTTGGACTCTTTTACTTGACTAGTTCCTTCGTGTTTCATCTCAAGAATTCTCCACATTTCTTGAGCATTAAAGCAATTTGACACATAGCTAGATTCACTTTTACTTAGCCCATTTAGAAGTAATTGCATGGCTCTAGTGTTCATACTTAGTCTCTTTTTCTCATCACTAGTATACTCTTGTTTAGGCTTAACAACCTCTAGTGTGACTCCATCTACAATGGATAATTTTGACGGAACAAATGGACCATCTTCTATAATGGACCATAGATCAATATCAATAGCCATAAGGAAAAATTTCTTTCTTAACTTCTATTGAATAAAAGACTCACCGTCAAAGAGAGGAGGCCTTTGACTGGACATACCTTCTTGCTCGGTTTTGAAGTTTGTGGTTGCCATCTCACTTAGATTGCTGGATCCTTTTGTTGTGAGTGTTCCTGCACTCTCATACCACTTGTAGGATCTGCAAGGCACCACTAGAAGGGGGGATTGAATAGTGGGTGCGGAAAATTTGGTTTTTAAAATTGTTTTAGATCAAAAACCCAACTTCTTAAAACAGTTTCTGTTTTTAGGACCTGTTTTGAAACGTTTTGAAAACTAGGTTACAGGTCTTCAAAAATTCTGAAATTTGGAGGGAGCTTAGTCTCAGATGTTCTGAGTATCTCCTAAAATTTTCAGATTAAATTTCAACCTTTAACCCCTTTAAAAATTGTCGGTGGTCAGATTGCGCAAATCTGCCAGAAACGGTAGTCTGATTTGCAAAATTAATTCCATTTAAACCGTGACTCCAAATGCTCTGAAAATTCAATGAAACACTCCTTAGTATGTTTATTTAATTGGATTGAAATATTTTTGAAAAATGCTTTTGGGAATTTAGTCAAATACGTTCAAAGTCTCAACCTTTGCAAGCATGAAAATCAGACTGCACTAGTCTCAGAACTTTTGACGTTTGGATGACTTATACTTGTCCAAAAGGGTCGAAACTTGCGCCAAATGAACCTTAGGACGTGTGTATATGTTTCTTGAAAGTTTCATGATTTTTGAAGTTCGTTTACTATTTTTAAGAACGTGATAAAAATGATGCACTGTGCTGAAAACTGAAAGTAAGTGCTGAAAAGTAAAGAACACAAGGAATTTTATACTGCTTCGGTTAAATCAACCTACTCCAGTCTTCGAGGACACCTTCCTCAGTTATCACTAATCACAAAACAACAAAAAACACCTTACCACACAGGGTTGACGGAGTTACACACCAACTCCAACCCTTTACAACCTTATAAGTGATTACAACGATCACGAACACCACCACCAAGCGGATGCAAGATTAATCACACATTGATCAATCTTTTAAAACAATATAGAGTGTATGGTGGTATAGATAAAGCCTATTCAATATGTATGAATATGAATACAATAGGCTTTAAGAGAGAAGAAAGAAAGAAGTGTAGAAGGAGATGAAGTATGCAACATTTTTTGAGCTCTTGGATTTGCAAGATTTGTCTTGTATTTTGTTTGTTCTCCTTCTCTTTTTATAAACATGTCGCCGCCCCCCTATGCCTTTTCTTCCTCTTGAAAATTATCACTTAAGTCCTTGAAAGAATATCTTGCATCATTGTGACATTCACTTGCTTACTTGGCAACTCCTCATTGGATGATCATTAAGGCCTTGCTTACTTGGCACTCATTGATTGGATGAAAGTTGTCATCATTTGATGACTAGATAAATCTGAAAATAAAACTTAAAAACATGTGCCAATTAGTCATAAAAATGTTGTAATAAGTCTCACATTAAATTCCATAAATTTTGCAAGATAATTCATCTCCATTTCCTACCCAAAAATCGGCCACCTTGATTCTCCACATGCTGAAATTTTCAGCATGTGCAATAACCAAGACAAGTTCAAATTATTCATGTAGGTAGTAGATTTATCCCTTGAAAATAAAGAATCAAATATGTTGAATTCAAGACCAAAATTTCGGCCACATACATTCCACAGATGCTGAAATTTTCAGCATGTGTGATATTTAAAAATATCACCACATTATTTCCATAACATCTTTAGAACATTGCCATTTTATCTTCCATTTAATCCATTTAATTCAAAGAAGTAAATATGGCACAATCAAGATGTAAATTTCGGCCAACTCAATGCACACATGCTGAAATTTTCAGCATGTGTTACAAATGTGACATAGTTTGAAATGTTACCTTGTGTAGCTCCTTCCTTTATGTCACCAACCTTGTATACTTCATTCTTGGCCAAACAAGATGCCAACAAATCTCCACATATGCTCCAACAAGGCTGAAGTAGGCGTGTGATGTAGATTGTACATGTGCTGAATTTTATTTTTGCAAACTTTGTAAAATAGTGCACAATAATTATACACATATGGTAGATTTCGATCAGCCCTTAATTGATTTTTCTAGAAAACTTTAGAATGTATAAAATATGTAAAAAGTGTCTAGATACATGTTATATGTCATGCCAAAAACGCTCCATGTGTCGTGTTTGTAGACAACCGAATTTTCGATGTTTATCGATTACCCGATTTTTCTCCGATTAAATTCCAACTTTTTGCACATGTTATATATACTATGTTACACATAATATACATAAATTAAAATTTAATATTCAGCTCTCATGGCTGAAAAAAGTGGCGCCTTCATGTGCTTAAAAATTGAATTTGGAATCTCCACAATTTGGCTTTAATTTGGGGTGATTTGTGTGTGCCAACATGTATTATTTCATGGATGAATATAGAATATAGACCACAAAATTTCTGGTCATTTTTGAAGTGTAGGGGCTGGCCATCTATATATGGCAAGTACGTGACACGTTGGCGAAGTTTCGATATTCACCCGATACAACAATTTTTGGTTTAGAACCTTGTAACGTGTCGTAATAATTTTGTCATCACCATGACTTATATCATATGATATAAGACCTGAATATACTCATAAATATGAGGTAAATATAGTGGTGTGACGTTAACATACGTTCGTAAAATATATAATGTGTCGATAGTACGTTGGAATATATGTGTATAGTGCCTTTAAAAAAATCTGAATATATATATATATGTTAAAAGGCGTGTATAAAGGAGAGGAGAAGACTTTCCATTCTTCAATTTGTTGTCTTTGTGCCTTCTCCAAATATATCACCATTTAATGAACTACTTAGTTCATTTAACTAAGTACTTCACTTAGTGAACTAGTTTAGTTCATTAATGGTGGCACCTGAAAATAGTTCAAACACAACAAATGTTTGCCATTTGATGTAAGATTTAAAGCTTCATGGCTCGTTAGTACGACAACATTATATAGGAACTATATAAGGCAGGTTTCATTCAAAAACGTGTCAAGTCATAAAACGTGTCATGCATTTCTTTAGTACACGTTATTTAAATCATGTATTTTGTAATCACTCAAACCCCTTTTTCTCTACTCAGCATGGCACCATTCCACCACTCCTCAGGCTCTCCCAATAGGAATGGTGTAACAACCTCAACCTTAATCTCCTTGGGTACTTAGAGCAGTAGCAGATTTTTCTCAGCCTCCTTTAACCATGACTCTACCTCGTCTGCTTTTGAGTTCCCCTTGAAAGGCGGAACATGGCCTTCTTCATCTCTTAGTAAAAGAATCGGAGGCCCGTCTATGGCACCTGGTTCTGTTGTTGTTGCTGCTACGCCAGAACCTGCGCTATAGTCGTCAGTGCGTCCGTCAGGGCCTGGGGCAGAGCATTCTGATTACCGCCATTAATGTTTCTGTTATGATCTCTCCTTCGCGGCATTGTACTGGAACATGACAATTTAACACGGTTTACTGAAATTATATATTCAAAATAATTAAGTGGGATCTACAGTGGTCGGGTCTATAGGTATATGAAAGGCGAAAATCAAACTTAAGTAAAATAAACAAGTAAAACGCCTAGTATATACTATATATGCGTGCCTCACCCGATCATCACTTAAGTCTAATATCATAACTTATTTCTAAAATTGATACTTAGCATCCTCATTCGTAAGTCTAAGATCATGACTTAGGGGCAAAATCGTAACTTAATTTCTAATATCAAAGTGTAAATCTTTGTTTTTGCTGTAGATCTAGAGCCATGCTCTCATACCACCTGTAGCAACCCATCCCGAGCTCTAGTACTCGAAACAATTCACCCGTTACCCCGACACTATCAGCCCACATTGTCCAATAGCTTCCAGTGACTCCCGCTCCCTCAGCCCAGCCTCCTCTCACTCCCCCTAAAACCCTAATTCCACTTTATACACTTCCTACCCCTTGCTCTTCCTCTAAAACGCACATCACCCACATTTTCTCACATCTAATACCTCAGGCCGCTATAAAAACTCATGCTTAACACAACGCCGTAAAAATTGCGGCCAAATTCCAAGCCACGTGCCCACAAGCGCCACTGGCGATGTTGTCACGTGCGGCCACTCGCCAGCGCGTGTGGCTCACGTACCCCCACGTTTCGTCGGCGCCGACCACCAGAAAGCTTTTTTATTATATCCAACCTATCCCCACTATCAAATCATACAAACTCTCAACTTAAAACTCTATCAAATTCTACCAAAAATCAATACCGATACGCCGAGTTAACCCACATAAAATCATACCTTACAATTCATACACTATCAAATTATACCATAACCTATACCAACAAGGCCAAAATATATTTTCTCCCACTGCTGTATACAAGTCTCCGCTTTTTTTTTTTTTTTTATCAGAAGAAGAGATATTTTATTGATATACCCTCACTTATGGCGGAGGAAAACCCTTTATACATAGTACATGTCATCATATGCAAAGTGTGAATATAACGCTCTGATAATTTGCGTTCTCCAATCATATATGATATGTCGCATTAAAACCTTGCCAAGTAAAACCACCCTTGTGGATAAAACCTTGGCGAAGGAAAAAGCGTGCATATTTATATGATAGGAGTTTATATCTGTAATAAGAGACAAATAGTAAAGCTTATGTAAACAACAGTGTAGTGACTTGGCGCATGAGAAGGGACCGAAAATCATGTCATCCAAAATGCATTGTCCTCCATTGTGTGAATATGAAGTTGCTGTGCGTGTAGCTGCTAGATCCGTAAACCTCCTCCGCTTATCTTGTGTACCGCTTTCCACAATTGTGTATATGCAAGGCCATAACTCAGCAGATCCATGTATTGCGCAGCCCATATACGTCATATGCAAAGAAAACAAAGCATTAATGAATTTGATCGTGTAAAGCACAAAAATGAGGGAACGAGGCATTGAGCAGATAATACCCGGTCTGCCCGTATCACGAGATACGGACAGGACATATATAGTTTGAGAGGAATAATCAAGAAGAAGAGAGCAAAGTATAGAGATTACCCATTCTGCCTGTGTCCATAGTTGACACAGGCAGCCAAACGAAAATGATTTCTGTGCCTCTGGCATATTAGAGTCGTATATAGGGTGTTGAGACATCCGTAAGCAGGGCCCCTTTAACCATAGGAGGCAGCATAGACAATGTGCAGAACTGATGAAAGTTTTGATGTAGTTGTCCAAACTGAGCCAATAAATGTGCCACCTCATTTGCCTGACGTGGTATATATGAGACCTGAACATTCCCATGGATGAGTAGACTATGAATAAGTGGAGGAACACTCTCAGACTGAAGATACTCTACTACACCCTTTGAGTCTAACTCCATATCCAAGTTCCTATGACGTTGCAGAAAATACAAAAGGGCCATGCTAGCTGCTTGCAACTCCGCTTGAAATGGGGAAGACAATGGGAGATAAAATACAATTGCTTCCTGTAAATTGCCTGCTGTGTCTCTCAAAACTGCGCCGCCTGATGCTGTGCGTGAACCATGTGCTGCATCTACATCTCCGCTTTTATATATATACACGATACAAAATAGAATTTCATATTCATATAAAGAATTACACGGCCTTTATACATAAACTTATGTAAATTCTATGAATTTGAAATCTACATGTTAGATTTATACCACTAGTTCACTAACCACCTTCCTTTTTGAAACCATTCAGCCAGTGTGCTGTATTTACCACTTGAAATTGTCCCACCTCACTTAATATATATCCACATACACCAATCCATATTATGCCCAATTTACCAACAACTCAATGGACCAACATCCCTATAATAATACTTCCCTGATCCCAAGCAGCGTGACCGTGTCACCTCATCATATATATCTGCTATCTCACACACACACACACACATATATATACATATATACATATTCGGCCGCATACACACATGCATATACAATCGTCTATGCATACAAATTTACTTATGCATGATCTATATTTTGATAAGAAAATAACGATATGAATTTCACAAATTCATAATGTTATAAAAAGCTACTTACGTTGATTCAAATATACTATAAGGTATATGGATTGGGGTTGGGTTTAGGGTGGAATGAAGGGGACAAAAAGCTACTGTAGGATATGTGAATTTCACAAATTCATAATATTACAAAAAGCTACTTACATTGATTCAAATTCACAATTTCCTTCTCCCTTCTAAATTAATGGTTGCCGGTCGAATGAAGGTGACAAAATATGGCAACTGTAGGCTTCTATCCTTTTTTTTTGTTGGGTTTCAGTTGCCCGGGGGACTGCCGGGTAGATTTAGCATTCCTTTTTTTCTCCAAATTAGCCCCTGCAGCTGTGCTCCTGAATATCGGCTGGACTAGGGCTCTACAAAAAAATTTTCTTTCTTTCTTGCTGGGAGAGAGGGCGGCAGGTGTAGGGGAAAAATTATGGGGATATGGTTTGTTTAAATAGAGGTAGGTGTTTAGGTTTTCTAGTATGAATAAGAAATAAATTTAATTAGGATAATTTCTTAGGATTTTTTTATTTTTATCCATGATTCTATTCTAATCCCATATAGTTTAGGATAGTTTCCTTTTCCTATAACTTTTTCTTTGATTTATTGTGTATTATCATATATATACATTTAAATGTATTTTATTTTTTTCCTTCTCTCATTATGCCCAAGTCACGGACATAACAAGGGCACTACAAATTTCCTTCTCATTGTGTCTTGTTATGATCATGTCGTCTACATAGATTATCAAGCAAGTAACCAAACATCCATTTCTTTTGAAGAATAAGGTGTGATCAGTATTATTTTTTGTACTCTTTTTGTTTTATAACTACTGTAGATCGTCAAAACCACGTCCGAGGAGAATGTTTAAGCATATATAGTGCCTTCTTTAACCTGCAAACTTCATTTTACCAGAAGTCTCTAGAAAAACCTGGTGGTGTTTCAATATACACCTCCTCCTTCAGCTCCCCATATATAAATACATTCTTTATGTCAAACTAATGAAGAGGCCGGTCTTGATTCGCTTTTATCGAGAACAGTTCCTAAAAATATCAATCTTTGCTACTGGAGAGAAGGTCTTTGAATAATGAGCCATAAGTCTAGGCATATCCCTTCGCTACTAACCTTGTGTTGTATCATTCAACAATACTATCTGCTTATACTTAATAATAAACACTAACCTAAATCCTACCGGTTTCTTTCGCTTTGACAACACACGTTTCTTCGATGTTCCATTTTTTCAAGAGCTCTCATCTCTGTGTTCATAGCCTCTTGCCACTCAGTCTGCATGTGTGCTTCATGTATTGTTCTTACGATGGTCTCAGAAAAAAGAACTGCAGAAAATGCTCGTGTAGTGCCTGTAATTCTCCCTGCCTATGTGTACTGGATATCTCCTATTTCGAGACACATGCTTAAGCAAGTATCCTCAAGTGGTGCTCCTCGGTTCCTCCTTGGAGGCAAATAATATTTTGTTCCATTGAAGTACCAGCATGAGTAGCAGCAGAACTAATATTACCGCATGAATCAGGACATAAGTCACTTACCTCTTGATAGATATTTGATGATAGAGAATCATCGATTTTGGGAACTGATTTTTCAACCCCGTTTGCGGTAATAGCATCAGACTTGGTAGCTCCATCTATCTGCTGTGTTGGAATAGTCTTCAGACAACCAAAGCTATTCAGTAGTCTAGTGATTCACTTAGTGTCTCCCCTTGAATACTATGCTGGTGAGTAAAGAAGTATTTGGTTTCTAAGAAAGCTAAATCTGTATTGATATGGACACGAGCATAGTGGGATTATAGCAATGATATCCTTTTTTATTGGTAGCATAGCCAACAAAGACATATTTTTTTTAGACAAGGATCAAGTTTGCATCGCTCATTTTTTAGGAATGTGAATGAATACCGACGAATCAAACACCCTAGGTGATATGGTCAGAATTGGATGACATGGTAGTTAGATTTGCTGGAAGCTTTAGGGAGGTCTTATGGTCAAGGATTTTGCTGGGTAAATGATTTCACAAGTAGGCAGAGGTGGTAACAGCCTTGGTCCAATATGATTGCGAGATATGTGATTCAAACACAACAGCCTAGGTCATTTCTAAAAGTACCCGATTTTTTCTTGGCCATCCCATTCTATTATGGTGTATCAACACATGAAGTTTGATGAACTACACTGTAGGTTTCAAAGAAAGTTTGCATGGTTTAGTTAACGAATTGTCCACCATTGCCCGATTAAAGACTTTGGATTTTTTATCAAATTTATTTTGAATCATGCAAAAAAACTGATAATTTTTTCAGGAACGACAGATTTATTTTTCAATCAGTAAAGCCATGTCATTCAAGTAAAATAATCAAGAAAAATCGTAAAATACTGAAATCGTCCTGATTGGACAAGGGGGCTGGTCCTCAAACCCATAGTGTACGACAGAGAAAACAGAATCAACTCAAGTGTTATTAAGTCTAAAAGTAACATGATCTTTTTTGCTTGAATCATGTCTCAGAAGTTGGGTACGAGTATTATTTTTGAAAAGACTAGAATAAAGATTTTAGATGCCCAAACAAGGGATGACCTAAAGGCCTATGCCACAACCGAAGTTGTCCGTTGACCATTTTATGAGCAAGCATGGTATGAACCTGGTGAGTCTCCTCATCAATGTAGTAGAGACCTCCATGCTCAGTACCATGCCCAACTATCTCTCCTATAAGAATATCATGCAAGAGACAAAAATGAAGATACATGAATACCACACAATTAAGCTCCTTTGTCGCTTAGTGATAATAACATCGATGACAGTGTCGAAAAGTAAAGGCAGTGATTTAGGGTCATTTTCGGGAAAAACAGTAGGCCTCCTCTCCTTTAACCTTCATTGATTTTCTATTGGTCGTTTCAATATGGGATTTAATAAGATAGACAATGAATGGAAGTCGTTTAGGTCTGAACTCATCGTATATCTGGTTCACAATCGATAATCTATTTATTGGGCTTTACTAAGCTGTGAGTGGATGTCGAGTGTAGTTTATGGGCTTTGGCCAAAAAAATCAGTGTTTTCATATTCAAGGAGTACATTCATGGTTTTTAAACAATTTGGGGCAACACAGAAGATTCCAAATAATTTTTGGGCAAATTTGTAGATTTCATAAATTTATGGGGAAAATCTATAAATGTTAAAAAATTTTAGGGTACAGACTCAAATTTTGAAAAAGAGGGTGCAGGGGTTGGGATTTAACCCCAAACCCTTGGTACCTCCATTCATTTCTCCTTTTCCTCCTTTTTTATTCCCGTCATCCCCTTCATTTCTCTGGTTCTATGCGGCGGCCGCTATGCCGCCACTGCTCTCCTCACTTGCACCACCTCTGGTGGCCTCCGCGATGCCACTGGTGTTGTGAGATTTCCCTCTCCCTTTCTTATGATTGTCTACCCACCTCTTTAGAATAGCCAATCAACTTCAAGCAATTCTCTGAAATGTGCTGATGCATTCGGCAATGGATGCAATAAAGCTTCTCGTTGTCTCTGTCATCCCGCGGTGATGCTTTTACGAACTTTTTGGCATAGTCTGAACGGGTTTGACCCCTCCCACCAGAATCTATTAGAAACCTAGCACCTATTTCCTCAAAGATGAGATAGCTCGTGGTGCGTGATTGCCGATTTCAGAATTTAGAGTATGGCAATCTCCCTTTGCACCATGGAATAGGCTGATTCTACTGAGGGGAGAGGGTCATATTTTAGTACATCCCTACCGACCCCCTCGTATCGTTCATCGATTGATTTTAAAAACTCGAAAAATCTTTGTTTTGTTGCAATCCTATTTAAGATTGCTATATCCTTTACATTTATTACTAGATTTTGTGTTCGTCTATCAATGGCCTTCCAAATACTCTACAGCCGATTACATAGGCTTTCCAATGACTCTCTTCTTTGTCTTATTGTGCATGCCTTCCTATGTAGTTTGTGTTAGAAACAATCAATCCTGTACCAAGACGCAAACGTACAGTGTGTGCGTATGAAATAGTAAAATAACGCAAACCCGGGGCGAGTCGAGGACTTTGTCCTTAAGACGTATTGCTCCGGTATACTGTGCCTAACCGGCGTTAGCAACCGTCTCCCAGGATACAACGGGTACCTGTTCAGTTGAGCGGCACTGCTGAACTTGAACTACTTCGAACCTTCGAATGTCCTGACTTCTCCTGGACGTGATGCAAACCTCGAATGCTATGAATGCTAGATGCTATGAATGCAAGAGCAAGTGTGTGTGTTTTGAATGCACAACCCTTGCCCTGTTTATATAGGGGAGTCGGTTAAAAGTCGGTTTTCCCAGATGAAATCGTGACCGTCGGATCATAACCGTAGATCGATTATAGCCGTCAGATTAAAACCTCCAAGCGGTTATGGAAGGTTTAAATCTCAGCCTTTAGATTGAAAACCGATTCGTAGGATTAAACCTGGAACGTTAGATGGAAACCACATTCGGTTGGGCGGTTAGGTCAGTTTAAATCACGGCCGTTAGATCAAAGCTGCCTTTTCCGCCACCATTAGATCAAAACCGATTGATCTTATCCAATATCGTTTGAAAATTCTGTCCGTTGTCCAGCTTTGATCGATCACATCGATCGATCGAAGTGACATCGATCGATCGATGTGATCGATCGATGTACGTCAGAATGTCTATAAACTTTTTGTCCAGCTTAGATCGATTACATCAATCGATCGAAGTGACATCGATCGATCGATGTTATCGATCGATGTCAGGCAGAATGATCTTGAAGCTTTCTGTCCGGCTTCGATCAAGTGACATCGATCGATGTACTTTACATAGAACGAACTATGTTTTCTCCGGTCAGAAACTTCTCACGCCCCAAGGGCACATCCAATGTGGTATTCCTCCATAAGGGTGATGTGGCTTCCGAAGAATAGGACACGTCACCCATTAACAATGTTTTCCATCCACTTTGAGCATTAATTTCTCATTCACCCGGTATCGTAATTGAGTGATTCCAAAGCCTAAAATTAACTACTCGTCACGTAGATAATTAAGGACCCATTAGTTCTCGATTTTCATTATCGGAAACTAATCATAATTAAGCTCAAAGTATGTTGATCAACCAAGTTTTGCAACATTCCTTAATGAGCCAAAGCCCAACCTTTTAATCCCAAACTTTTAATTCTCCAACAATCCCCCACATGAATGGAAATTAATGCATATACAGATGCAGACTCTAAGGAGAAGTCAGACAAGAAAATATTGCATCAGACGAGGTAGCTTCTGGCTTTGAACCTTTCATAGTGATGTACCATCGGATTCACTCGGCTAATTAGTGACTTGATGTCTTGAACCAGTCAGCCTTTGTTGTGAACCTAAACAAAGATACTCACACAATATTTTCTTTAACACCCTTTTGGTTCTCATGGTTGTGTTTGTTTTGGTTATGAACAACCTGGTTTCAGAAAGTGTTTTAGAGAAATCTTGCCTCCCAGATTTTCTCATAGAAGCGGCCCCACTTCACACTTACATAGGTGATTCCTATCAAGAGTATTCTGCCATACTCCACTTGATGTATCAAGATATAGTACATCATTAAAAGCTTTAGCTTACCCTAAATATTCTCTGCAGACAGCACTTTTATGTGACGGAATGAGTAAGTGCTAACTGAAGCTTCATAACTTAGTTGTCCCATTGAACCAAGATTCTGGGATCTCCAGTCAACAAGGTTGGGTTACCATTACAAAGATTCTTGCATTATAGGCTTTAGTCCCATTCCGTTTGTCAATCTTGACATCTGATCTCTAGGCAAGCCTTTTGTAAGCGGATCCGCAAGATTCTCCATTGATTTTACATAATCAATAGAAATCACGCCATTAGAGATCATCTTTTTAATGGTGTTATGTCTCCGACGTATGTGTCGTGACTTACCATTGTAGATGCTGCTTTGAGCACGTCCTATAGCTGACTGACTATCACAGTGTATGCTAATAGGAGCGATTGGTTTAGGCCAGCACGGAATATCTTCTAGGAAATTCTGAAGCCACTCAGCCTCTTCCCCAGCTTTATCCAGCACTATGAACTCAGCTTCCATAGTAGACCGAGCTATGCATGTTTGTTTCGTGGATTTCCACGACACAGCAGCACCACCAACAGTGAACAAGTATCCACTGGTGGACTTAGAGTCCTTACTGTCTGATATCCAATTTGCATCGCAATATCCTTCTAATACTGCCGGATATCTCGTGTAATGTAATCCAAGATTCATTGTGTATTTCAGATACCTCATCACTCTGTTAAGAGCTTTCCAATGATTATCACTTGGATTACTGGTAAACCTGCTCAATTTGTTTACTGAACAAGCTAAGTCTGGTCTTGTACAATTCGTTATGTACATCAGACTTCCAATTACCTGAGAGTATTTTAATTGAGCTACAGGTTCGCCTCGATTCTTCCTTAAGTGTATACTTAAGTCAAGTGGGGTCTTTATTGGTTTTGTTTCAAACATATTGAACCTTTTGAGAACAGGTTCAATATAGTGAGTTTGCGACATAACAAGACCATCAGCCATCCGAGAAATTTTAATTCCTAGAATAACACTGGCAACCCCCATGTCCTTCATATCAAAATTTTGCGTTAAAATCTTCTTTGTACTCAAGAAGATGTCACAAGTACTGCCCATGATTAGCATATCGTCTACATAGAGACATACTATTACATAGGCATTTCGTGTGCTCTTGATGTACACACACTTGTCGCACTCATTGATCCTGAAGTCGTTTGACATCATTACCTGATCAAACTTTAAATGCCATTGCTTGGGTGCTTGTTTAAGTCCGTACCGAGACTTAACAAGTCTACACACTTTCCTTTCTTGTCCTGGAACGACGAACCGTTCGGGTTGTTCCATATAAATCTCTTCCTTTAACTCACCATTAAGAAAGACAGTCTTCACATCCATTTGATGGATTTCTAAATCATAGACTGCAGCAATGGCTACTAGCATCCTTATGGAAGTGATCCTAGTCACTGGTGAGTAGGTGTCAAAGAAGTCAAAGCCTTCTTTCTGTCTGTAGCCCTTGGCTACTAACCTGGCTTTGTACTTTCCAATAGACCAATCCTCTTTCAGTTTCTTCTTGAAAATCCACTTGCAACCAAGTGGTTTACTCCCAGGTGGAAGGTCAACCAACTCCCAAGTGTGATTTTGAAAAATCGAGTCTATCTCACTGTTAATTGCCTCTTTCCAGAATGGAGCTTCTGGAGTTGACATAGCCTCGGAAAAATTCCGTGGCTCATTTTCTACCATATAGGTTAGAAAATCTGGTCCAAAAGACGTCGGTATTTTGGCTCGTTTGCTTTGACGAGGTTCCTCAGTCTCTTGAGGAGTCGTCTCACGCACTCGCTTACTAGCGCTAGCTTCTTCACTGTCTTTGTCTTTCTTTGGAAAGACATTTTCAAAGAACACTGCATTCCTCGATTCCATGACAACATTTTCATGTATCTTAGGAATATCCGATTTGTGCACTAAGAAACGATATGCACTACTGTTTGTTGCATAGCCGATGAATATGCAATCAATTGTTTTAGGCCCGATTCTCACTTGTCTTGGTTTAGGTACAGCAACCTTCGCCAGACACCCCCACACTTTCAAGTATTTGTAACTAGGCTTATAGCCTTTCCAAAGTTCATATGGGGTTTTATCCGTCTTCTTGGACGGAACCCTATTTAAAATGACGTTGGCGGAAAGAATTGCTTACCCCCACAAGTTCTGAGGTAAACCCGAACTTATCAACATAGCATTATTCATCTCCTTTAGAGTACGGTTTTCGCGTTCTGCAATACCATTCGACTGAGGTGAATATGGTGCAGTCGTTTGGTGAATAATGCCATGTTCTGAACAGAATTCAATAAACGATGCGTCATATTCCCCGCCTCTATCACTTCGAATTATTTTAATTCGTTTGCTAAGTTGATTCTCAACTTCATTCTTATAATCTTTGAAAGCATCAATGGCCTCATCTTTGCTACTTAGCAAATAAACATAGCAGTATCTAGTGCAATCATCGATAAAAGTTACAAATTACTTTTTACCTCCTCTTGTTTGCACAAACTTTAAATCACACAAGTCTGTATGAATTAAATCCAACGATTCAGTGTTCCGTTCTGTTGAAGGAAATGGTGCTTTTGTCAATTTTGCTTCAACACATATTTGGCATTTTTCTTTATTATTGAAGTCCAGTTTGGGCAGTAAGTCAAGATTCATCATTCATTGTAATGACTTGTAATTAACATGTCCCAAACGAAAATGCCATAAACAAGAAGACTCAAGCATGTAAGCATAAGAGGAAACATTTTTATTAGCCTCAGTGGGCGCAACTTTCTTGGGTACAATCGTCATAACATTTAACTTAAACATGTTATGAGTAAGGTACCCCTTTCCCAAATACACGCCATTCTTAGAAAGTGTAAATTTGTTTGCCTCAAAAACAAGCATGAATCCATGAGTAACTAGCAGCGCGCTAGAAACCAAGTTTTTCCTGATATCAGGAACATGCAACACATTCTGCAGGGTCAGCTCCCTTCCTGAGGTCAGTTTCAGGATCACCTTGCCCGATCCTTCGATCTTCGAGCTGTCGGAGTTTCCCATGAAAAGTTGTTTGTTTTTTATCGTGGGTACATATTCTCTGAGCATTGCCCTGTTCACACAAACATGTCGAATGGCCCCTGTGTCCACCCACCATTCACGCGGGTTCCCTACTGCGTTGCATTCGGTCACCACTGCGCAGAGATTCAAATCTTCCATTGCGCCGACCAGATTTGCTTTTGCTTTATTTTGATTCTGATTCTTTTTGGGCTTTCGGCAGTCACTGCTCCGGTGCCCTGGTTTCCCACAGTTATAACACTTACCTGTGAACTTCTTTGCAATTTCCTTGCCCTTGACGTTCACGCCCAAAGAGTTATTTTTCTTTTTGTTCTTCGCCTCAGCAACATGAGCCTTGGCTTGACTAGACGAAGTGGTTGGCTTTCTTTCAGCACGACGATTGTCCTCTTCAATTCGAAGACAGACAATCAAATCCTCCATCTTCATTTCCTTTTGCTTGTGTTTGAGATAGCTCTTAAATTCCCTCCACGAAGGAGGCGGCTTCTCAATCACAGCCGCAACCTGGAAAGATTCACTGAGCGTCATGCCCTCCACTTCCATCTCAGAAACAAACATCTGTATTTCCTCAACCAGTGAAATTACAGTTCTGGAATCTAGCATTTTATAGTCGAGAAATTTCCCAACTATTAACTTTTTCGTGCCAGCATTTTCTGTGCGATACTTTTTATCTAAAGCCGACCACAAGCTTTTTCAGTTTTATATGTATAAAACACGCCATAGATAGTATTATCTAGGCAACTCAGAATCAAATTTAAACAACAAAAATTTGTATACACCCAAGCTTCAGCACCCAAGGCATTTTGTATATTCTGTTGTTGATCCTCCACAGGTTCAACCACGGGTGGATCCTCGCTTAGCATTCTAGCCAATCCTAGCGCCGTGATATAGAACAGCATCTTCTGCTGCCACCTCTTGAAGAAACTGCCAGCGAACTTTTCCGGCTTCTCCACGTGTGCAGCTGTGGCAGCCGGATTCATCTGAGGCCCTCCAGTAGGTGCCAACGGAACTGTGTTGAACGATGCGCCGGCAGCAACATTGTTTGCCCCGTCAAGTGCGGACACGGAGTGAGCACCATTAAAGCCTTAAACAGAGTTCGAGCTTTCGTTTTCCATTACTGTTCAGTTCGATCAAAACGTATAGATCAGAACAGAATCAGATTTAAGAAATGAGTAGAAGTAGACTGCAAATCAGTATGAACACTGCTTTGCGTAAATAAAAAAATGGTATAGAAGTAATTCAATTAAATACGTCTTAAGATTGTTAGAAACAATCAATCCTATCCAAAGACGCAAACGTACTGTGTGTGCGTATGAAACAGTAAAATAACGCAAACCCAGGGCGAGTCAAGGACTCTGTCCTTAAGACGTATTGCTCCGATATACTGTGCCTAACCGGCATTAGCAACCGTCTCCCAGGATACAACGGGTACCTATTCAGTTGAGCGGCACTGCTGAACTTGAACTACTTCGAACCTTCGAATGTCCTGACTTCTCCTGGACGTTATGCAAACCTCGAATGCTATGAATGCTAGATGCTACGAATGCAAGAGCAAGTGTGTGTGTTTTGAATGCACACCCCTTGCCCTGTTTATATAGGGGAGTCGGTTAAAAGTTTGTTTTCCCAGATGAAATCGTGAATGTCGGATCATAACCGTATATCGATTATAGCCATCAGATTAAAACCTCCAAGCGGTTATGGAAGGTTTAAATCTCAGTCTTTAGATTGAAAACCGATTCGTAGGATTAAACCTGGAACGTTAGATGGAAACCACATTCGGTTGGCCGGTTAGTAGTTTAAATCTCGGCTGTTAGATCAAAGCTGCCTTTTCCGCCACCATTAGATCAAAACCGATTGATCTTATCCAATATCGTTTGAGAATTATGTCCGCTGTCCAGCTTTGATCGATCACATCGATCGATTGATGTACGTCAGAATGTCCATAAACTTTCTGTCCAGCTTCGATCGATTACATCGATCGATCGAAGTGACATCGATTGATCGATGTTATCAATCGATGTCAGGCAGAATGATCTTGAAGCTTTCTGTCTGGCTTCGATCGATGACATCGATCAATCGAAGTGACATCGATCGATCGATGTCATCGATCGATGTACTTTACATAGAACGAACTATGTTTTCTCCGGTCAGAAACTTCTCACGCCCCAAGGGCACATCCAATGTGGTATTCCTCCATAAGGGTGATGTGGCTTCCTAAGAATAGGATACGTCACCCATTAACATCGTTTTCCATCCACTTTGAGCATTAATTTCTCATTCACCCGGTATCGTAATTGAGTGATTCCAAAGCCTAAAATTAACTACTCGTCACGTAGATAATTAAGGACCCATTAGTTCTCGATTTTCATTATCGGAAACTAATCATAATTAAGCTCAAAGTATGTTGCTCAACCAAGTTTTGCAACCTTCCTTAATGGGCCAAAGCCCAACCTTTTAATCCCAAACTTTTAATTCTCCAACAGTTTGTATGCTTGGAATGAGTTTGTGCCGCTATTGTGGGTCACAGCCAGCCCATTCCATGAAGCCTTAGCTATAGGATATTGAGCAACACTATTGACTAGTGATGGCTCGATATTCTGTATAATCCATGTGAATACTGCCTAGTTGAGGGTGCTCCCATCTTGCGTAAGATGGATCCATGACGGGTGGTTCAGCCCCAAGATGGTGTGACTTTCCTTATCCACCTATTGTCTTTCTTATAAGACATACCTATACAGGGTAATCGTTGTTGTTGTTGAGTTTGAAGCTTATTGATAGGCTATGGGTATTGATTTCAGTGGCTGTTTGGCTGCCTCGTCCATTTCTGAGCAAATTGGCTATTTGCCAAGTTAGCTCGTCGGTCATAGTTTGGGTGTTTGTTTTTGGATGGCTGGCTTAAAGGATAATAGGCTGTAATGAATCTTTTCTCTGACATGCTCTGATACCATGTTAATTTGAATGAAAACTCATTTTTCATTGTTTATACTATTGTTTACATCGGTGCACATATTAGTACAACTATTATCGCTATCAATGGTATACAATAAAATACAATAAATTCAAATATACTCCTTCCGTGATTTATTAAGATTTGATTTTCTCCTTTCTTTGTTGGTTCCTTGATTTGCTCCAGTGGTTTATTGATTTTCCCTTTGATAACACGTTGATGGTGCAAGTGAGAAGAACTTCATAGCCAGCTAAATGCCTATAGAAATATAAGCCCAGCCACGCTGCGCCGAGGTGATATAAGACGATGCCGAGGTGATATAGGTAGCTGCCGAAGTGATATAGAAAGATGCTGAGGTGATATAGGTAGCTGCCAAGGTGAGACTATGCCAAGCAGATGAAGTATACTGCCCTACCCAGGTGACCAAGGTAAAAAAGTAAAAAGCCAAGGTAAAGAACAGCATATAAATATAAACGGCCGAGGTGGATTAGAGCAGAGAAGAAAAGTTGGAATAAAGGTGTGTAGAACCGAGAGGACGAGGTAAAGACATAACCAGCCAGGCAGCACAGCTAAAGCCAACTTGCAACACTTAGTCTTTTACATGTAAATATAGCAGCTTAGGATCTTAACTGTACATACGTCCGAGCTAAGTAGGTAACTAGATGTTACCTTTATAGCTTTAAGAATCACATCAAGTTACTGTAGAAGAACAAAAATTACTGTAGAATAGAGAATAAAGCTGTTAGAGGCAATAAAAACTCCTACAAAAGCAGGAAACAACAACAACCATATCCAGTGTATCCCAACGATAGAGAAAAATTATCGCTAAGGCCTGGAAAGGGTGAGAGGCAGGAAAACAATACCTCCATTCCATGGGATAGAGCGTTTGCTTCCAGTGAGACCCCGGATCTATATGTACCTACATAGATGACATAATAATAAGAATATGGTGTGCTAGTGTACTAGTGAAGGGATTTAGTAAACACAAATAAGAAGCTTTCGATATTATAATAGACATAACCGTGTATATGCAAAAATAATGAAAGACAAAGATAAAAACAAAGAAAGTGGAAATTCAACCTAAAGCGTAAAGAGTATCTAAGCTCCTAAGTATACTCTAAGGTGTCCATATATCCTGCCTAAACCTCCTTAACCTTAATTCTCTGCCTCTATTAACTCCTATCCTGGACCATGTTCTCAGAGAGGTGCAAATCTAGTAGGTCATGCCTAATCCGCTCATCCCAAGTCAATTTAGGTCTGCCTTTACTCCTCTTTCCATATACAGCGAGGCTTTCAATTGAACTGACAGACGTCGTTGTCTGTCTCCTTTTAACATGCCAAAATCATTTCAGTCTCCCCTGCCTTATCTTATCTGCTATACTAGTCATCCCTAACTTTTCCCTAAATACCTCATTTCTTATCTAGTCTAGCCTTGTATGCCCACGTATTCACCTCAGCATCCTCATCTTTGCCACTTCCATCTTCTGCGATTATGTCCTCTTGATAGCCCAGTAGTCTGTTCTATATAACATTGTCGGCTATATTGTCATCCTATAAAATGTTTCCTTTAATTTAGTTGGAAAATTATTATTATATAGCACCCCTGAGGCTGCCCTCCACCTACACTATCTTACCTGAACTCGGTGTGCTACGTCACTATCTATGTTTCCATCTTGCTGCACAAACAATCCTAGGTACTTGAACTTGCTTACCTACAGAACCACTTGACCTTCGATGGTGAGCTGCCTATTCTCACCGTCGGCTGCATCGCTGAAGTCGCATTGCAGATACTCGGTCTTAGAACGACTAATCTTTAGGCCTTTTCTCTCTAAAGAACCTCGCAACTCCTCTAGTCTCATACTTAGGGTATGTCTGCTCTCTGTGACTAATACAATATCTTCAGTAAAAAACATACACCTTGGAACTGCCTCCTAGATCATCTTTGACAACTCGTCTAGGACAACTACAAAAAAAATGGGCTCAAAGCACACCTTTGATGGAGGCCTACCTCCACCAGGAAGAAGTCTATATTCCCCACAAACGTGTGAACGATTGTTTTCATCCTAGCATACATATCCCTAATTATATCTATATAGTTCATGGGAACCCCTCTTGAATCTAGACTATTCAAATCAGTCTACGTGGCACATTATCATACGCTTTTCAAGATCGATGAAAATCATATGTAGATCTCGCTTCTTCTCCCTATATTTCCCCATCAATCTTCTTAGAATGTGCATTGCTTCTGTAGTTGACCGTCCTAGTATGAAACCAAATTGGTTCACTGTGACCTGAGTTTCTTTCTTAATTCTAGTGTTGACTACTCTATCCTATAACTTCATAGTATGGCTTAGCAACTTAATCCCCCTGTAATTCCCACATTATTGTGAGTCTCCTTTGTTCTTTTGAGGGACCACGACACTCCTTCTCCACTCATCTGGTATTTTTCTTGTTTTGAAGCCATTGAACCCTTTCCTCTCCCAAACACTTCCTTACCTCAATGAGTATGTTATCCAGGCCAACTGCCTTTCTCTTTCCATCTTCATGAGTGCTCTCATCACCTCTCCTTGTGGGTTGCTCCAACAGTCACAGTTATTATGTTGTCGTTTTTGTGTACTGATGCTTTCTCTTTCTTCATTGTTGGCCCTCCTGCAGTTGAAAAGGTTGTGAAGTATGTTTGCTATTTCCATTTGATTTCTTGTTCTTTGAATAAAACATGTCCATCTTCTCCCTTTATAAACTTTACGACACCTAGGTCCTGCCTCTGTCGATCCCTAGCTTTGGCAATCTAGAACATATCATACTCCCTGCCTTTTTTTCTAGTCTTTCATATATCTTTTTATAGGCTGCATTCTTTGCCTCTGTCTCTGTATTCTTCGCCTCCTTCCTGGCGATTTTGTAGTTCTCTCTCAATCTCACTTTCTCTTTTCCATTTGTGCAGCTTAACAACTCTCTAAAACTCCTTTTCTTATCCCTTATTTTTTGTTGCACTTCTTCATTGCACCACCACGATTCTTTAAGTACGGTTGTCTTTTCTGTTGTCACCCTAAGAGTTTTCCTCGCCGCATGAGTAATAGTAGTCGCCATAGCTTCCCACATCTAGTTCGTGTCCTCATCTAGTCGATCTGATGTCGTCGAGATGACTTTGTCTCTAAATATGTTAACTTTTTTGTCCTTCAAACTTCCCCATCGAATCTTGAGTTGGGAATTTCTAACCCCTTTGCTCATCTTTTGGCTCAAGGATATAACTACCACTAGTAAACGGTGTTGTGTCACTGCTGTCTCCCATGGTATGACATTGCAGTCCCTCCACAACCGTCGTTCTTTATGCCTCGTCAGAAAATATTCAATCTACGTGTTACGTCCTCCGCTGCTAGAAGTGACCAAATGTGATTCCTTTTTCTTGAAGAACGAGCTCATAATACCTAGGTCGTGGGCACTGCAAGGTCTAGCAGATCCCTACCTTACTCGTTTCTATCTCCATACCAAACCCGCTATGTGTCGCCTGAAAATTATCGGTATCCTTTCTAATATGGTCATTAAAATCACCTCTTATACAAGTTCGTCCCTCTCAAAACTCTTTCTTCTCCTGTTCTCCTAGTCCCACTTGAGGTGTGTAGGCGCAAACCACTACCACTGGCTCTTTATTTAATACTAACTTCACCATTATAATTCTATCATTATATCTTATGAAATCAATCACGTTCGTGTGGAATTCTAACTTTACTAGAAATCCTACCCCATTTTTGGTCCTGTCAGACCCCGAATACAGCAACATATACCCATTACAATGTTTAACTTTATTCCCCTTCCACCTACTCTCTTGGAGGCATGCTACATCTATCTTACACATCTTACGTACATCTACTACCTTAAAAAATTTACCACTTAGGGTTGCTGCATTCCAAGAGGCTACACGTAAACTATCATCCTCTACCTTCCTCTTACCTAGATCCCTCGTCCCTGTACATAGTCTCATGGAGAAGTTATGACTTTTACCAATGATTGCAGCTAAAACCAAATTCATATGCATGCTACTGAAGGCGAAAGTTTTAAACTAAATGTAATATAGAATCACAAATGACAAAATGTAAATCACTGATAACGAAATGTAAAAATTTTAAAGTTACAAGTAATTCTTACAGCAACCACAACCCCAATTTTTCTCTATATTTCCGGCCCTCGAAAAGTAGAGGCCCTCGAAAACATCTTGTAAATTTGAACTTAACTTGAATGAGTTTTACTGTTACGACCCGTGTACTATTGCTATTCAATCAATAACTCAATCAATTATTCCCAGTATATCCCAATGGCATTAGGGTCTGGGGAGGGTGAGCGGTAGGAAAACAATACCTCTATCCCAAATGATAGAGAGTTTGCTTCCAATGAGACCCCCAGCTCTATGTACCTGCATAAATGACACACTAATAAGGATATGATGTATTAGTGTGTTAGTGAGAGAATGCAGTCAACACAAATATGACATAATTATGTACTGTTGCTATTATTTTTATTAAATATAAATGGTGTTTAGATAATGTAGGAAATACAAACTTAAAGTGAATAGGAAAAAAAAAAGCTTAGGATAGAGTTTGACTAAATGACAATTCCTAACTATTCTATGAATATGCTATAATAATCCCCTAACCCTAACTCTATATATACATGGATATACACACACAAATAACCCCATCCTAATTTCCCTTTCCACTCACCCTGGCAGCCCTGCTCTCCCAAAATTCCCCTAAATTGCAAGCCAAAAGATTTGGCAGATTTGATGGCCCCCCCAACCCCACACACAAAAAAAGCAATGGACAATATAAGTAGAAAATGAAAAATAAAGCCAAATTTTGCAGATTCGAACTCCGATTATCGTACGGTATAGTGTAAACGAGATCAGGGCAAGTACCCCATCTATATTTGATATGATTTTGTATAACTTATGGCTATATTTTCATAGTAAAAATGGATCATGCCTATTCGTATTTGTGTCTGCATAGATGGTTGATATATAAATGTATACGTTTACTTGTGTGTGTCGATTAAATATATACTTATATGTGCATATGATATGTTTCTTTGGGAATTGATGTTGCTGTGGGTGTGAAGCACGATCGACTGTCCATGCAGGGACAGTGGCCAGAATTTGGGTGCACACACATTTATATAAATGATAAAATATTTCTATGTGTTAATTATATGTGATGTGGTGTGCATAAGTTGGATTTATGTGTAAAATTTAGTGTGTGCAGTAGGTGGAATAAATTAATTAGGGTGGAATATGAGTGGGGTCAATTTGTATGATTTTATGTGAGTAATCGAATTAGGGTTTTCTTAATCAAAGATCGTGAAAATAAATTGTGAAAAATGGGAATTTTTATAGTTTGAGAGTGGAATAAGGTTGAAAATAAAGGGAGAAGAATTCTGGTGGTCAAAGGTTAGAGGCAGCACCGGCACATGGGGTGCCGCATCGGCCAAAGACGGTGCATGGCCACACTTCAAGCCACGCATGAGGGTGTGTCCAGAGTCTGTTGGCCGTGATTTTCGCAGTAGTGTGTTAAGCATGAACCATACCAGCTGTCAATGGGATTAGAAGTGAGAAAAAGTCAGAGGTGTGAAATTAGGATTTAAGCCGAGGGTTAGTGTGCGAGGAGTGAAATTATGGTTTTTGGTGGGGAAAGGGGGCTGAGCCGAGGGAGCTAAGGTGAGTTAAGTAGGGGTACTGAGCTGAGGGCAGTAGGGTGGCCGAGAGGTAGGGGGTTAGGGTGAGGTGAGTTAGGTAAGGGGTAGGAGAAGAGTGGGTCGAGGGTGATACATGTAAGTATGTACGCATATATGCACATGTATAGACGTGGGCATATACGTGGGTATGCCTATACGTGGGTAGTAATTGGATAAAGTGTTGAAAGGGTAAATCGTATTCGAAATGAAAATCAAATTGATGATCAGAAACCGTATCGATAGTCAAAAATTGTTTTGAAATTGCATATTTTGAAAGTCAATCTTACAAAGGAAACATATCGCGGAGTGGGATTGGTTCTAAACAAACAGACCATCCAGCACATATGGCTATGAGTGAGATAGGCCACTCGAACACATATGGCCGCCAATTGGGCCGTCTATGACTATGAGGAGATAGGTTGTTTGGACATACATGACCATTGGGGAACCAAGTCCGTAAATCTTGCAATATAAGTCACTTGTAAGGTAAGAGCAATGGCCATTGCATTGTATCGGTGAGAATAATGGATATCGGATATGGATATCAAAAATGGATATCGGATATGGATATTGGAAATGGAATTGGAAAATGAAATTGAAATCGTTATCGTATCGTTGCATTGCATTGTTTTAAAAGTTGCATCACAGATTTTCGATTGTACTAACACTTGTGTGCAATAACTAAGTTACGTGTGCTTTAGTTGATTGATTGGTCAGAAGGGTAAAAAGGTAAACTTTATTTGTGAAGAGAAGCATGCTATTTTCTATGTCATTATTTATTTATCTTATTTACACTTGCTTCTCCGTATATGATCACATGGTAAATATAGTCAGCTTACTTGCTGGGCGACGTGTCTCTCATACTACACTTCTCATATTTTTGCAGATAGACGGGTAAATGAGTTAGTACATATGAGGATGATCAGGAGTGTAGATTTCGAGATAGAGGATATTCTGATAAGAATTTCTTAGAGAGATATATTGATGGTTCAGTTGATACAATTATTTACGGAATTAAGGTTTATGTAATTTAGGATTTAGTATTTCCTAGCGTTATGATATTTATATCGATTCGGATTTGCCAAGACATTGATATTAATGATGGCGATTATTTCGAGGTTTTGATTTCTATGACTTTCGTTGACATCGATTTATGTTATTTTGTTGACGTGTAATTGATCATATCGACGGCTTGTATTTTCCTTAGTGAAATACGGCAGGTGAGTCGTTTCGAGTACTAGGATTCAGCGCAGATTGCTGCAGGTGGTATCAGAGCATGGATCTAGATCCACGGCGAAAACGTAGATTTAGGCCATGATCGTAGAAATTAAGTGATAATTTGAACATAAGCGATGATCTTGAACATAAGTCACGATCTTAGACATAAGTGATGATCTGAACATTAGGTGATGATTTGAACATAAGTCCTTACCTTAGTCATAAGCGGTGATTATATTCTAAGCATTGAACTTAGAAATAAGTAATGATTTTAGACTTAAGAGATGATCAGATAAGGTATAGCCCACGTATACACCCCATACGATTTTGAATTAATTGTCTTGCTTAAGTGTTGCTTATAATCTTTTGTATAAACCCTTAGATTCGATCCCTATAAACCCAAACGATTTGAATAATACATAATAAAATTATTTAAATTGCAATGTTAACCAGGATGTCCTACCGCATGCGCTGGTTGATGCATAAATTTAGATGGGTCTGACAATCACTAGAGCGAATTCCTTGTAGCAGCCGCAGGGGACCCGGCACCATTATGGTAAATAAAGTGGGTTCATTACTCTACTTTTGACAGTAGTGTCGGAACGTGACTAGGTCTAAGTGGGGATCATAGTTCCTAAGAAATGATTTGTAGTAAAATAATAGAGACTAAGTGACGAATTATAAGCATTATGATCAGTAGAGTTTAGCAACGAATATCATACGAAGGGGTTTATAGTTATGATTAAGATGTTGAATGTTAGGGTTATCAAAATAAGCCGAAGGTATTAGTCCTATTAGTCATATTGATTGATAGTGATAAGCGAGCATTACTAAAATAAGTACAGTGGAATGGCAAATTATGACAAATCTGGATTAAGTGCTGATTCCTAGGAACACGTAAGTAATGATGTATCAAGCAGACTTGAACTGAAATAGAGAAAGTATGAACAAGTAGAGGTTGCGCTTTAGAAGAGATCTAAATAAGTTAAAATTAGCAGTTAAAATAACCAAGTAAAGAAGTATGGTGGATCAGTGTGACGCGCAGAAGCATAATGCATTAGAACACCTTAAGTCGATCAATATTTAGTGTGCTATGCTAGGATTGGACAATTTAAGTTACAAATTTTATCACGAATAGACGAATGTTAGACCTATAAGGAAACCGTATATAGGAATCTTTATTTGAAAACAAGGATGAATTATAGAAAGTATACAAAGCACTACACTAGTATTTTAAACAATTAAATATTTTCATATAAAAAATGTACACCAAAATATACTTACATTTTCTAAGGCACTTCAAGGATCTTGGTTTTAAGCATTTCAATTGGTTTCATTCTTTTTATGGTTATCTTATAAGGCATCCATATTTGTAAATCGGCATAATGCAGTTTCAATTATTTGAAAACTTTAGCAAGAAAAACTTTTAAGATGTAGATATTTTCTAAGAACGATATGCTTATATATTTCTTATATAATATCTCAAATTTTTGATACATCTATTTTGTCGACATCAATTTTGTCGAATATCATTATTGCAAGCCTTTTATCCATCAAATGCTTTTGAAGTCATTTATCTGCTTGCGATGAACTTACTTAATTTTGTGAAGCAGAAATAGCTTCAAAATATGTATACTTCTTTTTGAAAAAGAGAGGTATCTTATTGAAATTGTTTTGCATTTGTTGAGTTTTCAATTGTTGTATTTTGCGAAACAAAAAGTAGCTTTTAAAATATACATTTCTTTGGGAAGAAAAGGACATAGTGTTCAAATCGTTTTCTAAAAAGAAATTTTACGATTGTTGTGTCTCAATTGTTTTAAAATGGTTTTAATCATACTACTTTTGTAAAAACAAGAAATATCATTATCTTTACACGAGGCCACTTGAGACTCTGCTTTACCAAAAAAAAGTATATATTGCTTTGATTCTCGTGTTACAAAAGAAATAAATAATAGAAAGGATATATCGCTAAATAATCTTCTTTTCTTTTGTTGCAAATTAATGAAAAAATGTCCATACACATACTTCATATAATAGGTTGTTTATGATATCTCTGAAAAATATATAGGCATGATCATAGAACTAGTTCGTAGGTATAAGAACTGATTCCGAGGACTTGGTTCTATAATAAGGAAGAGTGACGGTTAGCATATTGGAGGACTCAATGGATATTTTGGATGGTCATATAACTAGGAGATGAATTATATATGATGAATTCAGAATTTGGAATTGTAGACTACGTGTATATAAATGGAATGATACACGTTAAGTGGCATAAGTGGAAGTTTATAAGTTCTAATTATGGAAAATTAAGTTAAGTATTGAACCCTGTACGGACTGGATCATCTCGTAGGGTGCTAATGATGACTAAACTAAATCGTACTAGAGTAAAACATATTCCGAAAATACATACGGTTTAAGGGATGAGTCTTGTGAACAAGACGTTAAGTAAAGATTGTAATACACTTAAGAACTGATTTTAGAAAGTTGCTGATGACTGCAGATATAAGTACGTTATATAGACTGACAATTGGATTGTGGAACCCCTAGTATCGTGATAATACCCTTAAGTTGATACTAGGGTTATAGAGAGGGTAGGTCATGAATTTAATAAGCGTAAGACATTGGATATTCAGTGGATCGTTACCTAAGTAAATACCCAAGTTTCGGGGATAAAACTTTCTGTAAGGAGGGAGGAATGTTACGACCTGTGTAACGTTGCTATTATTATTATTAAATATAAATGGTGTACATATAATGTAGGAAATACAATCATAAAGTGAATAGAAAAAGAAAAACTTAGGATAGAGTTTGATTAAATGATAATTCCTAACTATACTAGGAATATGCTATAATAATCCTCTAACCTTAAATCTATATATACATGGATATACACTCACAAATCACCCCATCCTAATTTCTCTTTCCACCCACCCCGGCAGCCCTGCTCTTCCAAAATTCCCCTAAATTCCAAGCCAAAAGATATGGCAGCTTTGCTGCCCCCCCCCCCTACACACACAGAAAGCAACAGCCACAACCAGTATAAAAGTAAAAAATAAAGCCAAATTTTGCCTATTTCAACTCCGATTATCATACGGTATAGTGTAAACGAGATCAAGGCAAGTACGCTATCTATATTTGCTATGATTTTGTATAACTTATGGCTATATTTTCATAGTAAAACTGGATCATGCATGTTCATATTTGTGTTTGCATAGATGGTTGATATATAAATGTATACGTTTACTTGTGTGTGTCGATCTAAATATATACATATATATGCATATGATATGTTTCTTTGGCAATTGATGTTGATGTGGGTGTGAAGCACGGTCGACTGTCCATGCAGGGACAGTGGCCAGAATTCGGGTGCACACACATTTCTATAAATGATAAAATATTGTTATGTGTTAATTATATGTGATGTGGTGTGCATAAGTTGGATTTGTGTGTAAAATTGAGTGTGGGCAGAGTTGAAGATCATAAGGCCGATTGGATGACATGGTGTGGCAGTAGGTGGCATAAATTAATTGGGGTGGAATATGAGTGGGGTCAATTGTATGATTTTATGTGAGTAATCAAATAAGGGTTTTTGTAATCGAAAATCGGGGAAAATAAATTGTGAAAAATTGGAATTTTCATAGTTTGAGGGTGGAATAAGGTTGGAAATAAGGAGAGAAGAATTCTGGTGGTCGGAGGTGCGAGGCAGCGCCTGTGCGTGGGGTGCATGTGCTGGCCAAAGGCGGCACATGGCTACACTTCAGGCCGCGCATTAGGGCGCGTCTAGAGTCTGTTGGCCACGATTTTCGCAGCAATGTGTTAAGCGTGAACCATATTTGCTGTCTATGGGATTAGATGTGAGAAAAAGTGAGAGGTGCGGAATTAGGATTTAAGCCTAGGGTTAGCATGCGGGTGAGTGAAAATTAGGGTTTTTGGTGGGGAAAGGGGGCTGGGCCGAGGGAGGTAAGGTGAGTTGGGTAGGGGTACTGGGTTGAGGGCAGTAAGGTGGCCGAGAGATAGGGGGTTAGGAATGAGGTGAATTGGGTAAGGGGTTAGGGATGAAGTGAATTGGGTAAGGGGTTAGGGATGAGTAGGTCGAGGGTGATACGTGTAAGATATGCGCATATATGAACATATATAGGCGTAAGCATAAACGTGGTTATACCTATACATGGGTAGTAACTGGATAAAGTGTTGAAATGGAAAATCGTATTTGAAATGAAAATCGAATTGATGATCGAAAATCGTATCGATAGTCAAAAATTGTTTTGAAATTGCATATTTGAAAGTCACCTTTGCAAAGGAGTGCGGAGTGGGATTGGTTCCGAACAAACAGGCTGTCCAAGCACATATGACTATGAGTGAGATGGGCTGCTTGAAATATGACCACCAATTGGGTCGTCCAGGCACATATGACTATGAGGAGATAGGTCGCCTAAACACATGACCATTGGGGAACCAAGTCCATAAATCTTGCAATATAAGTCACTTGTAAGGTAAAAGCCATGACTATTACATTGCATCGGTGAGAATATTGGATATTGGATATGGATATCGGTAATAGATATCGGATATGGATATCGGTAATGGATATCGGATATGAACATTGGAAAGGGAATTGGAAAATAAAATCAAAATCGTTATCGTATTGTTGCGTCACATTGTTTTAAAAGTTGCATCACGGATTTTTGATTGTACTAACACTTGTGTGCAATGACTATGTACGTGTGCTTTAGTTGTTTGATCGGTCAGAATGGTAAAAAGATAAACTTTATTTGCGAAGAAAAGCATGCTATTTTCTATGTTGTTATTTATTTATCTTATTTACACTTAATTCTCCATGTATGATCCCATGGTAAATATAGCTAGGTTACTTGTTGGGCGATGTGTCGCTCATACTACACTTCTCATATTTTTGCAGATAGGCATGTATATGAGTTAGTACACCTGAGAATAATCAGGAGTGGAGATTTCAGAATAGAGGATATTCTAATGAGAATTTCTTGAGGAGATATATTGATGGTTCAATTGAGACAATTATTTGCGGAATTAAGGTTTATGTAATTTGGGATTTATTACTTACTAGAATTATGATATTTGTATCGGTTCGGGTTTACATAGACATTACATTAATGATGACGATTATTTCGAGGTTTTAATTTTCGCTGACGTGCAATTGATCGTATCGATGCCTTGTATTTTCCTTAGCAAAATATGGTGGGTGAAACGTTTCGAGTACTAGGGCTCGAGACGGGTCGCTACATTTTCATTCTTTCAATCTCGACATGGTATCAGAGCTAAATTGATTCCTTTTTCTAACTACAATCTCCGTTCTTCCACTATGAATATTTTAAATGGCTAGTACTTTTAGCACGGCCGAATACACTGAAGCCACATCCATTTCTGATCAAGTATCAGGCGTAGTCCATGGTCCTCAACTGTCTGATGATTCTTCCAGTGTAATTACCGACTATAAATTAAATGGAGATAACTGCCTCTTGTGATCTTGAGTGGTGGAAATGATCATTACTACTAAAGGCAATGAAGAATACTTATATGGAACAATCGTTATTCCTTCTGAAAACGATGTGAATTATCAACTACGGAAGTCGAAAAATAGCATAATAATGTCGTGGCCAATACGTTCTATGCAACATGACATTTTTGATGACTTCATGATGTACAACACTGCAGTAAAATATGAGCTGCAGTAAATGAGATGTATTTCAAACAAGACAACATCGCTAAACTTTATGAAATAGAAGCTCATCTTCATGAGCTTAAACAAAGTAATCTTGCGGTGTACAAATATTATACCACATTAACCAATGCATGACAGCAGATAGATACCTTTGGGACACATCCGTGGTCTTGTATAACTAAATCGGGCCTTTATTAAGAAATTACTAAGAAGAAACGGGTATTTCGCTTCCTTACTGGATTAAATCCAGAATTTGATAGTGCTCAAAGTCGAATCCTTAGCATTAAACCACTTCCGAGCTTAAAAGCTGCCTTTGACGAGATTAAACATGAAGAAAGTCACAAGAAGATCATGATGGGAGGAAATCCAAGTACAGAGACCTCTATGTTACTAGTGAACAACCAGCAGAAGTGTCTGGCCTTGCTTTTAAACGGCAATTTCCTTCTGGAGGAAGTAAGATGTGCAAATACTACAAAAAGAAGGGACATACGGTCGATGATTGTTGGAAACTTCAATCCAAACTAATACGGGAAGGTAAACCTCTTCCTTAAGCAGCGCACGCCCCCTGGAGACCACATTCAGAACCATTTGCTGCTAGAAAGATGCTGCACATCAGGTCAAAAACACAACGCAGCTCGGTGCAACTCTGCAAATTACAACACAGCTCAGCTCAACCAAGATAGCTTAAGATGAGATTCCTACGAAGGATCAGATCGCAACACTAATCAAATTGCTGAGCAAACAACATGGTCGATCTGTATCAATTCAAGCTACAATGATAGGCTATTCCAGCTGAGCATCAACAGTTCATGGATCATAGACTCAAGGGCTACAGACCACATGACAAGTAATAGTAACCTTCTGAACTCCTACTCTATGTTCTCAGTACCTAATCACTACTGGTGGTTTCAATATGGGTTGTGGAAGGTTTAGAAACATATGTAAAGTCATTTCAGTCTTGTCATAGTATCAGTGGCTCCACAATCAAATATCCAGGCAGTGGAGGCAGGATTAGGGCAGATATTTCTGGAAGGTGAGGGACATGTTGTGGAGTTTTGTCAAAGTTAGGGACTGAGGTAACATTAAAGGCGAACTGGGGGACTTATTCTGGAGTTTGGGAATTTAGGGTGGCTTTTTCGGTACTGGTGAATACTTGGGGGGCTACTTCTGACATTTTAAACAAATTTAGGGGGTCAGAATTAATTCTCCCCTTTGAGAGTATAAATAAGAAGGGTTGGGATTTCTCGCAACCCTAATACCCTCGGGCGCCGATGTTTCTTCCTTTTCTACTCTTCTCGAGAATTCCATACCTCCTCCTTTCGCAAGTCATCTTGACTCCTTCTTCTATTCTTTTTCCTACGAGTGATTGGAGTCTTGTCCCTTGTCTTCAATCGTCACTTGGATTGTGCCGCTGCTGGCAGCCTTCAGGGTTCCCATGTGATACGTGCAAGAATGGACCTTTATTTTACTCTAAGGCTTCTCCTCCAAATATGGTTTAGGTACAATGAAGATAGCTTCACCTTGCTTCCCAATAAGTTGAAGAAGACCTTTTGAACATAAGTTCTCCATTGAGTTCTACGTAACCCAAGCAAGTTACCTCCCACTTGGATGTTTCCCTTCCCGAAATTGGACAACTCTCACAAAGATGTTCAAGCCTTGAAAGATTCTAGCCTTGATTTTGAATATGAACCAAGAAAACACACAAGAATTACTCTTGAAGAAGAAGAAATTTTCATTGAAGGTGTGAGATTACAAGGCTTCTCTTATGTGCCTTTTATAGGCAAAAATATCACAAGACAACAAACTATCTTACAAATTGAAATAATGATTGAAAAGACTGCACATTTCTAAAAACTATTCTTGTAGGCTGCATAAAAACTAGTCTTGCATGTCTTGAATGATGATTTTCAAAGTAGGTCCCTTAAGTACTATTCATAGAAAACTTTAAGGATTTGTTTTCAACTTGAAATCTTTTCTGTATTGTGACTTATTTTTGGACATTTTCCAATCCGAACTAGGCCTTGATCTTTTTAGATAATTGTAACCCATTGAGTGTAGAAAATAAGCGTATAAAGTTCTTTGCATTTGACCCAACCATTGAGGAGATACATCAAAATTACTGAAGGTATGTCACAGAATTCGGTCAAAACAGTATTTCTATTTGCATGCTCTTTTTGGCTATCAAGACGACCGATTTTGGAAAACTACAAAACATAAAACTTGTAGATCTTTGTCTTAGCTTTCCAACGCATCTTGCAACTTTTAATTTGGTATTTTGGTTGGAAAGATATGTTAATTCTGCCAAAACTGGTCTTGCAGAAACTCACAATCCGAGATGGACCTAAACTAATACAACATAAACATTTAAAAGCAAAATAAAGAACACACCCTATCTTAATGATATTTTAAAATGGTTCAAAAAAAATTCTTATAAATCATTTTATAGGTTCAATAAGGTGAACCCAATATATAAATTCCCTTGGTTCATCTTGCACATGTTTAAATAAGAAGGCCCCCACTTCATGCATTAGTTTCTTAGTTTTACTTCTTGTTAAGGGTCCTTGATCTTGAATTTTTGTAACATTATGTGCATTCTCATTATCTTGACATGGATGAGGGTTACGGACCTCATCATTCCCCCCTTCTTCAAAAGGATTCGACCTCGAATCTAAATCATCACCAAAAAGGGTAAGATCAGCAACGTTAAAAGTATGAGAAATTGAACCATACTTACTCTCCGGAAGGTCAAGAATGTAAGCATTATCTCCAACCTTTTGAAGTACTTTGAAAGGGCCATCTCCTCTTAGCATGAGCTTAGATTTCCTTTCTCTAGGAAACCTTTCTTTCCTTAAATGCAGCCAAACAAGATCACCTGGTTCAAACAAAACTTCCTTGCGTCCTTTGTTAGCTTGTTATGCATACTGTTTGTTTTCCTTAGCATGCAATTTCCTAATCAGTTCAGCCTTATTCTTACCATCAATACTTGTACGTTCATGAACCGGAATAGGCACAAATCAAGTGGAGACAAAGGATTGAAACCATATACAACTTCAAATGGTGAATGTGTGGTGCCACTGTGAACATTTTTATTATAAGCAAGCAATTTACCAATTCTTAAGGTTCTCCTAAATTATAGATCTGTTTGGGGGTGAGCAGTAGTAGAAAATAAGAGTTTTGTTCTAAGATTACCCCACAACACACGCCAAAAGTTACTTAAGAACTTAGTATCTCTATCACTAACAATGGTTCTAGGCATGCCATGTAGACGTACAACTTCCTGAAAGAACAAGTTTGCGACGTGAGATGCAACATCAACCTTTTTACAAGCTATGAAGTGTGCCATTTTAGAAAATCTGTCAACAACAACAAACACACTATCACTGCCATTTTATGATCTAGGTAATCCCAAGACAAAGTCCATAGATATATCAATCCAAGGTGACATAAGGACGGGTAATGAGGTGTACAAACCATGTTGATGTGATGTAGATTTAGCTTTCTTGCAAGCTATACAACTTCCACAAACCTTCTCTACATCAACTCTCATATTGGACCAAAATAAACGTTCCTTTAACATCTCTAATGTCTTAAAGATGCCAAAGTGGCCCATTAAACCTCCACCATGTGCTTCTTTGACAAGTATCTCTCTGACAGAACACTTAGGTATGCACAATTTTCTTTCTTTAAACAAATATCCATCATGTAAATAATACTTACCAAATGGAGAACCATCACATGCATCAAATATTGACTGAAAGTCAGAGATCAGATGTATGTAATTCCTTGATGCACTCAAATCCAAGCAAATGAGATGACAATGTAGTAATCAAAGAATATCTCCTAGATAATGCATCAGCTACAATGTTATCTTTTCCTTTCTTATATTTTATCACATAAAGAAATTGTTCATTGAATTCAACCCATTTGGCATGCCTCTTGTTTAACTTTCCTTGGCTTTTAAGGAACTTAAGACTTTCGTGATCAGTATGAACCACAAACTCCTTATGTTGCAAATAATGCCAAGTCTGCAATGATCTAACTAGTGCATACAACTCTTTGTCATAGGTTGAATAATTCAATTGCACTCCCTTAAGCTTTTCACTAAAATAAGAAATCGGTTGTTTAGACTGGGATAGTACAGCTTCTATACCGACACCATTAGCTTCACATTCAATTTCAAATGTTTAATCAAAGCTAGGTAATCTTAGAATAGGTGCAGAAGTTAACCTTGCTTTAAGTTCATCAAAGGCTTTCTGTTGTGTCTCTCCCCACTAAAATCCTACATCTTTTTTAACAATCTCATTCAAAGGTGCAGCAATACTAGAAAAGTCTTTAACAAATCTTCTATAGAAACTAGCCAACCCATGAAAGCTTCTTACCTCTCCAACAGTTGTGGGAATTGGCCATTCTAAAATTGAGTTCACCTTATCTTGGTCTATGTCAATTCCATTTGCACTAACCATAAATCCTAGAAACATAACTTTTTCCATGCAAAAAGAACATTTTTTGAAATTTGCATATAATTGTTCTTTCTTCAACGCTGTTTAGGCGGCCTATGTGTTCATGCAAACCCTTAGAGTAAATCAAGATATCATCAAAGTACACAACAACAAATTTTCCAATGAATGCACGTAAGACTTCATTCATTAATCTCATGAAAGTACTAGGTGCATTAGTTAAACCAAATGGCATGACTAACCACTCATACAGTCCAAACTTAGTCTTAAATGCAGTGTTCCATTCATCACCTTCTCTAATCCGTACTTGAAAGTAACTGATTTTAAGATCAATCTTGGTAAAATACTTATCATCGTGCAATTCATCAAGCATATCATCAAGTCTAGGAATAGGGTACCTGTATTTTACAGTTATCTTGTTGATGGCTTTACAATCAGTACACATTCTCCATGTACCATCTTTCTTTGGTACAACGATCACAGGAACATCACAAGGACTCATGATTTCCCTCACTTTTCCTTTGTCCAAGAGTTCTTCTACTTGGCGTTGAATTTCCTTCGTTTCAGCATGGTTTGCTCTGTAGGCTGGCCTATTAGGCAGGACAGCACTAGGTATGAAGTCTATTTGGTGCTCAATTCCTCTTAAAGGCGGCAAACCAGAAGGTTCTTCTTTAGGAAACAACCCTGAAAACTCATCAAGCAAAGATACAACTTCACTGGGCAAAGTGGAGGGTAAGTCACTCATAGAAAAGAGAGACTCCATAAACATCAAAACATAGACAATTTTCTTTGAGTTTATGGCATGTGACACTTCTCTTGGTTTGGCAAAGAAAGCATTTTTTTTTGAGATTTGTCATCGTCAATTTTTACTATCTCTTTGCATTTAGAATCATTTTTCTTTCTTTCACTCTTAATACACTCTAGAAATTTCTTTTCAGCCACTTTTTTCTTAGGATCATTCCTCTTCTTACACATTCTCTTTTGATCTTCAAATACATTGTGTGGGGGTAATGCATGTAGCTTAAACAACTTATTATTAAACCTGAATGAATACATATTCAAGTATCCATTATAAGTAACCTTCTTATCAAACTGCCATGGTCTACTTAAAAGGATATGACTTGCATGCATAGGAGCTACATCACATAAGATATCATCTTTATACCCACCAATAGACAATGAGATCAAAACTTGTTTGCTAACACTCACTTCTCCACAATCATTCAACCAAGATAGTTTATAAGGGTGTGGGTGGTTAAGTAATGGCAAATCAAGTTTTCTAACGAGTTCAACACTTGCCACATTAGTACATGATTCAGAGTCAATAGACAGAGTACAAACTTTTCCTTTAACCATGCAATGAATATGAAAAATGTTGTCTCTGTATTGATCTTGCTCATCAATCTGAACATGTGCATTAAGAGCTCTTCTTATAACCAATAATTCTTTTGATGCAAGCTCTTCATCCTCAGTCACACTTTCCTCATTTTCATCATGATTTTCCTCAACATTAACATGTTCCACTTCCTCATCATCAGAATAATATTCATTAGACTCTTCAATGAACATGATACGTTTAGTATTGGGACATTGATTTGCAAAATGAGCTTTAACTAAACATTTAAAGCATTGAATGTCTCTAAATCTAGTACTGGAATTAGAAATGTTACATTCAACCTTGTTTTCTCCTTTATCCAAGTTTTGTTGAGGTGGTTGAGGTGATGTTTGATATGGTTGAGTCTTGCCTTGGAACCCACAGCCTTGAGGTGCAGTTAGCCTAAAACTTATGCCTTGACTTGTCCTAGACGGCATTCTTGGATAGGATGAAGAATTAGCTCGAAAAGATAAACTAGATTGAAAGGGTTTTACCTTGAGTTGTCTCTCAATCTTTTCAGCTTTATGAACCATGGAAGTCATATCAATATATGTGGTAAGTTCAACTCTGTTTGCAATTTCCTTGTTCAGTCTAGCTAGGAATCTAGCCATGGTAGCTTCCTCTGGTTCTTCAATGTTAGCTCTTATCAATAAGATCTCTAACTCTTTGAAATACTCATCTACACTATGGCTTCCTTGAGTGAGTTTTTACAAGTTTTGGTAGATGGTTCTTTCATAGTCTGAATGAATGAATTTTTTTCTCATCTCAATTTTCATTTCTTCCCAAGTAGAGATTGGTGCTTGTCTGGTTCTTCTCCTTACGTTGTGTAGTTGATCCCACCAAATTAAGGCATAATATGAAAACTCTATAGCTGCATAGCGCACATTAGTCAAATCAGTATAATTTGTACAAGAGTATATGAGATCTTCCTTATGCCTCAACTTCATTCTTTCCATGGAATGTGGGTATGTTCACTTTTGTTTTGATGAATTCGTCTTCTTGTGGGTTATTCTTTTGATTCATACGGTTTCAGAACTGGTAGTACTCTTCCTCAATGTTATAGTCATCAAACCTTTGGTTTGGTTCTTCTTCTCTTTCATCAAAGGTCCTCATAGGTATGAAATCCCTATTAAGCCCTCTTCCTCTGCCTCTGCCTCTTCCTCTTTCCGGAGCAAAAAACCCACGAATTTCAAGCCTATGTTCCGGTACATGTGATATTTGTCCTTCATGTAAAGGATTTTTTGAATGAGATTGTGACTGTTTTTCTAGGCCCTCTACATGGCTACTCATCAATTTCATTTCCCACAACATCTTTTGCATTAGTTGTGCTAAATCGTCCATGTTTGTGGGCAATCTTTCTCCTTCTTTGTTAAGGCCCATGCTACTCTCAAGTACAATTACCTGAAATTGAATAAGAAAAAAAAAGAAAAAGGAAAACTAACACAAAGACAAAAGAAACTTGATTATGTTAGTGGAAAACAAAAAAAAACAAGTGTTTGTTCCTCTCTCTCTCTCTCTCTCTCTCTCTCTTTTTGTAGTTCACACAATCTTGTGTCTCCTTGAAGAATCTGAGGCTAGAACAATTCAAAGCAAACTTTCTAAGTGAGTATCGATTCCGATAAATTCAATCATGTAAGGTAAACTTTCTTCACAAGTCTCCCGCCAATTCACTCACATTTCCAATGTTATAAACAACAAACTCGGACTGTACTAAGATTCAAAGAGAATTGAAACCAAATTTGATGTAATAGGCTAAGCCAAAGAAATGCTAAGGGGTTGCCCTGGACAATCCTTAGGCTTTATGCAAGCTAGATGCAAGTATGAATGAACTAGAAGCACTCAAGTGTTCAAAAGTGAAAACAAATGTTTACTTTGGGTTTATGAAGGAAACAAGACCAATCCTTTTGCTCTTTGCACTTTTGATTATCTTGTGCAAGCTTTTCTTTGAAATAACCTTTTCTTTCTTTCTTTTTTTTCTTGTTCAAAGCTAATCAAGGTATATATATCTTGGTAAAATTGATTGGTAAGGCTTTGTGTGTTTGTTTTTTATGGATATATTGATATTTTTGTGTGTAGTTGGCTGTCAAGTTGTCCAACATGAACAAATTGATTTTCTTTCCTGTCGAGTCTGCCAAATCAGATATTGAACACAAGAAAATGCAACTAAGCTCACCACACAATATAGCTAAACAAACACAAAGTCTAAAACAAGTTAAGAGCTTCGATAGCAACAAGAATATAGGATTGACCAAGGTAGATATATAATCAATGGAGTCAATATAAGTAATGCGGAAAAACTTCTAAACAAAGAACTTAAAGTCAAAGAAAGTGTCTAAACATAAAGAAATTGAAATCCAACCAAATGAAATAAACAAACCATAAATCATCACAAAGAAATAATCTTTAAGTGTTTTATGATATGTTTGTCCTTAGTCCTTTCCAATTTCATATAGGTCCAACATTATGGTAATTTTCCAGAGTTCAATCCAACCTTATATCAACAATTTCATGTAGGTCCAGTGTTATGGTAATTTTCTAGAGTCCAATCCAACCTTATATCACCAAATGATACGGTAAGCTTGTATATCGATTTGATTGAGTTTCTTTTTTTGGCTTGTTGAACTGGAAAAAACAAAGAAACTTGATAAACAACAAGTTGACACTTTTTTTTGAATGATGGACAACAAAGAAAACAAGATGTAACTGAAAAAGAAGTGAATATCAAACTTTTTTTAATAGACAAAACAATGAACTAGAAAACACACGCATAAACTATTTTGATTTTAGTTTCTTTATGTTTCTGAATTATACAATTCAAAACAAGAAGAAGACACTAAACCAAATAGAATTCAACCTTTTAAGAAGATGGTTGAATGGTGGATGAAGAGAAGAACGAAAGAAAAGAAAAATTGACACAAAGAAATGATAAATTGAGTTAAAGAAAAATCTTCGCTCTGATACCACTTGATTACGTGCAAGAATGGACCTTTCTTTAACTCTAAGGCTTCTCCTCCAAATATGGTTTAGGGAATAAGTTGAAGAAAACCTTTTGAACATAAGTCCTCCAACGAGTTCTACATAACCCAAGCAAGATACCTCCCTCTTGAATGTTTCCCTCCCTGGAATTGGACAATTCTCACAAGGATGTTCAAGCCTTGAAAGATTCTAGCCTTGATTTTGAATATGAACCAAGAAAACACACAAGAATTACTCTTGAAGAAGAAGAAATTTTCATTGAAGGTGTGAGATTACAAGGCTTCTCTTATGTGCCTTTTACAGGCAAAAATATCACAAGACAACAAACTATCTTACAAATTGAATGATGGAAACAACTACACACTTCTAAAAACTATTCATGTAGGCTCCATAAAAACTAGTCCTGCAAGTCTTGAATGATGATTTTCAAAGTAGGTCCCTCAAGTACTACTCATGGAAGACTTTAATGATTTGTCTTCAACATGGACATCTTCCAATACGAACTAGGCCTTGCTCTTTAGAGAATTGTAGCCCATTGAATGTAGAAAATAAGCATATAAATTTCTTTGCATTTGGCCCAACCATTAAGGACATACATCCAAATTACTGAAGGTATGTCACAGAATTTGTAGAAACAGTACTTCCATTTGCATGCTCTTTTTGGCTATCAAGACGACCGATTTTGGAAAAGTACAAAACATAAAACTTGTAGATCTTTGTCTTTTCTTTCCAATGCATCTTGCAACTTTTAATTTGGTCTTATGGTTGGAGAGATACGTTAATTCTACCAAAACTGATCCTGCATAAACAATCTGAGATGGGCCTAAACTAATACAACATAAACATTTAAAAAGCAAAATAAAGAACACATTCTATCTTAATGATATTTTACAATGGTTCTAAAAATTCTTATAAATCATGTTATAGGTTCAATAAGGTGAACCCAATGTATAAATTCCCTTGGTTCATCTTGCACATGTTTAATGATGAGGATCAAGGATCTGATGAGGATCAAGGGTCCCATCAAGAGGTCAAGGGCCCTATGACAAGAAGGAGGACAAGAGAACTTTGTCATCAAGTTGTCACCTTCTTGTACAAGCATGTTCAAGATGAACCTAAGATTCCTTGGGTTCATTTTATTGAACCTTCACCTTGAACGTGTATTAGCATGCGTGTGTACGTTCTTTGTTTTTGAATTGTTATCTTGTTTCTTGTGATCTTTGTTTTATGTGTTTTCTTTGTAGGTAAATTAGGTACATGGAAATCCAAAATGAAATGGAGGCCCAAAATGAGCAAGCTAGGCGTGTGTTGCAAAATGGGAGACAAAAGGAATGTTGTCTTAAAGAGAATGTTTGTCTTCACAAAGACAAATTCAAATGTGTCCAAGATGGAATCTCTTGTTCAAACTGAAATCAAAGTCATCTCCAAATACAACAAGGGGGCCAGCCATTTTGAAGCAAAAAGGATGATGATCAAACTGAATTCAAAATCAAAGTTAAACTTGAATTTAAATTCAACCTTGATTTGAATTCAAGTTTCAACCAAATTGAGGCTTGCATTTCAAGAAGAATTTTGCCATTATCTCAGCCAAATCCACACGCCATCTTGGAAGAAAAAGAAGGATAAGTGCCAATTCAAATTGAACCCAAGTTTGAATTCAAATTCAAACACAATTTTGAATTCAAACTTCAACCATCTTTTGAATTCAACTCCAGCCATATTATCATCACCAAATCGGATTTCAAGACACCTCTTGGACTTATTAAACACGGCTGGAAGGAGTAAGAAGGATATCCAACAATCAAATTCAAAGTGCACTGAAATTCAAACTTAACTTGAATTCAAACTTCACCAAACTTTTGAATTCAAGTTCAAACACCTTCTACTCATCAAATCAGCTCCTCCAAGGCATCATGTGGACCTCTTACATGGCTGGATACATAAGGATAACATCATGCAAGATTTTCAGATTTTAGCTAGAACTTGTTTTAGTTTTGAATTCAAACAATTTTCAATTTTCAAACATTATTAGCTAGCTTATTTTTAAATAATTTCTGGTCATTTAAAGGCTGATAGGACGATGGTTAAAGCCTATAAATAGACCCCTTTGGCCGATTGGAAAAGCACCTTTTGATGAATAACAATTCTTGATAATTCCTTCACTTTGTGTGAGACTTTGTTTTCTTGATTTTGCATTAAAAACCTAGGTTAAGATCCTTCAAAGTTGAGCATTTTGAATGTGTTGCCATTCCTAAAAGGTGCCGTCCAGGAGGGCCATATTGGTTTGTCTGATCAACGACCATCTTGAAGTGTTGGTCTTGCTCATTTGATCCACACGTTTTTATCACTAAGGAAGCAAGGAGAAGTCTTCTTCCTTGTGCCTAATCCTTTGTGAAGGACGTTTGGAATGTGGAATTGTTGGATCCCACGAGTTGCACACATCAAATTGGTATCAGAGCCCAGGTTACTCTATTCCATGGTCTATCATTTCCTTTTCGTTTGAGTCTAGTCTTTTCAAGTTGAGTTGTGTCCTTCTTCTACCCCTCACTCTACACGCCATTTGTCTTGCATTTCATACAAAAAAACGTCCAGTTGTTTGAGTCATTTGCTTTTTGTTGAGTCTTGTTTGAGTCATTTGCATTTTGTTTAGCATCTTTGTTGATTCTTGTTCTAGTGTCATGTTTATCCAACTTGTGCATCAAACATCTGAAATTTTATCATTCAAACATGAAAAATTAGGGTTTGAGCATTTAGAGTACATCCAGCTCTCTTTTCACTACAACCATCAGCCTATAAAGCTACCTCAGTTTCAAATCATCTTGTTGCTACCGAAGCTTTTAGTTGGTGATGATTGTATGCATCTTGTGATTCACATTGTGATTGATTTCATGCTTTAATTCAAGTTAATCCTACGTGTGTTTGTCTTCACAAGCCCTTTTCAACATCAAGAAAACCCTAAAATCATTCCAAACCCCACGGCCCAACCAGCACCCACCCCAACCCAACCCTAAAACTCACCAACATGATTCCAAACTACCATATTTACACTCTTAACAACAAGCCCCAACCCAATTTCACCTAACGAAATCAGCACCCAAAGTTTCCAATTCATTCAAAAAAACCCTAATCCTGGAATTTGAATTTTGGTTCGATTCTGTCCTAAACTTAGCCATTATCCAAATTGACCACACAAATCATCAATTACCAACTCAAATAGCCATATCTACCGAACAATCAACTCCCAAAATCCCAATCCTGCAAATACCCAAAACGTTCAAAAAACCCTAAATCGAAAACCCTAACCCTAATCCCAATTCCGCCCTACCCCAATTTCCCTCACTTTCCAAGGTTATTTTGATGCAATTCAAGGTTACGAACTGCAATTTAAAGACATTTCACTATTCTGTCTGAAAACGAAAGTGCTAAGTGCAAAACGTGTGAAATTTCAATTCTGCCTTTAGTCACAAAAAAAGGGAATCTGAACCTTGCTTACGTTGAAATAGCAAGGAAGGGAAGAAAAACAAAAGAACAAGAGAAAATAAAAAGGGCAAAATGTTGTGCATTACGTGGAAAATTTTTTGGTGCAATTTGAAAACCTTGGATACCGTATTTCGTTTTGCTACCTACAACCATCCTCCCACATCACATTCTCCTTATCATGCTCTTCTTGAACCAATCACACACTTGGTTGCTCGATTATTGCATGACTTGAACCATTTTGTGGATAGTAAGTGCATAGAATCAAAATTAACTAAAGATTGCCCACAGCAACCCTTAGTTCATCTTTGGTTCAGCCTTATACATCACTTTTGGTTACTTATTTTCTTTGAATCTTAGTAGAAAGTTCAAGTTTGTGTCCATTTCACTTGATTCTACTTTGATACTATTTGGTGCAACTTGCAAGCAAACGGGAGAAACAAGTGGAGATTGTTGAAGCATTGGCAAAACACTTTCTTAATTGATCACTTTGAGCCTTCTTAACTTTAGGTTATCCAAGAAACAAAGTGGTAAGAGAGTGGAAAGAAGAGAAAGAGGAGTGTTTATAGTTTGTTTTTTTACTAATCACTTAACGTTTGTTTTTCTTTGTGTTAGTTGCTTCTTTCCTTTTTCTTTTTGTTTTCGTTTCAATTCCTTAGGTAAAATGGAGAGCAGCACTCATTCCGCTTCTAGCGAATCAAAGGAAGCCGAGACAGTGGACAACATGCAACAACAAATGCTGTAGATGTTAAAGAAGCTCATGCATGGCAATGAGGTGATCAAACATCGATTGGAGGATGTTGAACGGAGCTACAAGACAAGTGATGGCCAGGGCACAAGCAGGGCCGTTCCCATGCCACAACCAAGGCGTCACCCCCCAAAAGAAGTTGAGGATGACAACCTTAGACCACCACACATCGAGGCAAGAAGGTTTGTTCCTCCAACACAACCAAGCAGGTACGCCCTAAGAAGGTACAATGATGATTACATTCCATATGAGCATGATGATTATGACTTTGATGACCACCCTCCCCGTTGTTATCAAAGGCGCCAAAATCCCCTTTCCCATAAGATGATGATTTTCTCAAAACCAAAATAAATATTCCCACGTTTTATGGTAAAAGTAATGCGGAGGAATATTTAGAATGGGAAACAAAAGTGGATTTAATCTTTTCTTGTACCAACTATAGTGAATTACAAAAAGTGAGGTACGCTTCTATTGAGTTTTCTGGTTATGCACTAAATTGGTGGACAAATTTATGTCAAAATAGAACTAAGACAAAACAACCGCCAATTGCCACTTGGGAAGAAATGAAGTTTGAAATGAGACAACGTTTTATCCCAAACAATTATGAGAGTTCTATTTTCACAAGTTTGCAAAATTTACGACAAGGGTCCAAAAGTGTAGACGAGTATTACAAAGAATTAGAAATTTTGTTGGAAAGGTCTAACTTGCAGGAACCCGAAGAAGCCACCAAGGCTCGTTTCTTACATGGTTTAAACAAGGAGATTGCGCAAAGGGTTGACCTTCAATCGTATCTTGACCTCACAACCATGGTCCATATGGCTGAAAAGATTGAACACCAATTAAAGGTACGTAGTTCCTCCAATTTCAATTCCACTTATCGTACTAATTAGTCTTCATCAAGGTTTTCTAGCAAGCCTTCAGGAACGGGAAGTTCACGGCCTACAGGAGGCCAAACACGTGACCAAGGTGCGTCGCAAAGGATGGACAATCGTGTGCAGCCCACACAACAGCGTGATGACCGCACCCAACACAAGACTCCTACCGGAAATTCTTCTGATCTCTCAAACAGGTTTAGGGACATTAAATGCTATAAATTTCAAGGACGTGGTCACATAGGAAAAGAGTGTCCTAAAGCAAAACAAATCATGTTAATTGAGGAGACAAACAAATATGTATCTGAGTTCGAGCATGATAATGAAATTGAACCTGAAGAGGATCTAGGCGCATTAGATGATTTTGACACTAAGGAGTTTCTTGTTGTGCGTAGAGCTTTAAATGCATATCAAAAATTAGATGATCACGAGAAACATAGAGAAAAAATTTTCCATATTCACTGCATGATAAATGCTAAAATGTGTACCATGATCATTGATTCCGGTTCTTGTGCGAATGTGGCTAGTATCGAATTGGTACGAAAACTGAATTTGCTTATGACTAATCATCCGCATCCTTACAAACTTGCATGGTTAAATGATTACAGTGAAGTTAGCGTAAGTAAACAAGTTTTGATTTCTCTTAGCATTGGTAGTTACAAAGATGATGTTTTATGTGATGTTGCACCAATGCATGCTAGTCATATCTTACTTGGTAGACCATGGCAATTTGATCGACATGTGACATATGATGGTTATTTGAATCGTTATTCTTTCAAATTGAATGGCAAATTGTACAAATTGCATGCACTTCCACCGCACAAAGTCCACGAGGATCACTAATGCATGTATAAGTCTAGGGCCGATCCTAAGAAAAAAGAAGCCGAGAGAAAATTCGTGGAATGCATGAAAAGTGAGAACAAAAAACAAGAGAGCAAGGGAAAAGAGGTAGTACCCATAAGAGTCACTGAGTCTAAAAAGAAGTGTGGGTATTTTGCAAAGAAAAAAGAGGTCACACGAGCCCTTTATAGCCACCAAACAGTCCTCATTCTCATACCTAAGGCGTGTCACCTTTCCCTAGAAGAACTCCCACCAAACCTACCTACCTCTGTTGCGTCCCTTATCCAAGAGTATGAAGTTCTATTTCCCTCCGAGCCACCATCCGGATTACCACCCATTAGAGGAATAAAACACCAAATCGATTTTGTCCCAGGAGCCGTGCTACCAAATCGCCCAGCCTATCGAGCCAATCCCGAAGAAACCAAGGAAATCCAAAGGCAAGTAGAGGAGCTCCTAGCGAGTGGACAAGTCCAAGAGAGCCTAAGCCCATCAGCCGTCCCATTCATTTTTGTAGGATCTGCAAGGCACCACTAGAAGGGGGGGTTGAATAGTGGGTGCGAAAATGTGGTTTTTAAAATTGTTTAAAACCAAAAACCCAACTTCTGAAAAAAGTTTTTGTTTTCAGGACCAGTTTTAAAACGTTTTTAAAACTAGGTTTTAGGTCTTCAAAAATTCTGAAATTTGGAGAGAACTTAGCCTCAGATGTTATGAGTGTCTCCTAAAAATTTCAGATTTAAATTCAACCTCTAACCCCTTGAAAATTCGTTGATGGTCAGATTGCGCGAATCTACCAGAAATGGTAGACTGATTTGAAAATTTTATTCCTATTTATACGTAACTCCAAATGCTCTGAAATTTTAAACGCTAACCCCTTATATGTTATATTTAAATGGGTTGAAAGAGTTTTGAAAAATTCTTTCGGTAAGTTAGTCAAATACGATCAAAGTCTCAACCTTTGCAAGCCTGAAAATCAGACTGCACTAGTCTCAGATCTTTGGACGTTTGGATGACTTATACTTATCCAAAAGGGTTGAAACTTGTGTCAAAAGAACCTTAGAACGTGTGTCTATTTCCCTGAAAGTTTTGTGATTTTTGAAATTCGTTTACTATTTTTACAAACGTGATTAAAAACAGTAAACAGTGCTGAAACAGAAAATCAGTGCTGAAAGTAAATGACACCAAGAATTTTATACTAGTTCAGTTATAAACAACCTACTCCAGTCTTCGAGGAATACCTTCCTCGGTTCACACTAATCACACAAAACAAAAACACCTTACCACAGGGTTGATGGAGTTACACACCAACTCCAACCCTTTACAAACCTTGTACGTGAATACAATTGTCACGAACACCACCACCTTGTACAATTGAAGATTGATCACACCTTGATCAATCTTTTACAAAGATATAGAATGTGTGGTGGTCTAAGATAAGCCTATTCAAGAATATGAATGTAAGTACAATAGGCTTTTAGAAGAAAGAAAGAAAGAGAGTGTAAAAGAAGAAGGCTAGAACACTTTTGATCTTTGAATTTGCAACTCTTGTTCTTATTCTTGTTTTGTTCTTCTTCATTCCATTTTAACATGTTTTGGCCGCCCCCTTGGGTTCTTCCCCTCTTGAAAATTGTCTTCTAAGTCCTTGGGAGAATATGCGGCATCATTGTGACATGATCTTGCTTGCTTGGCACCTCCTCATTGGATGATCATTAAGCTCTTGCTTACTTGACACTTCATGATTGGTTGAATGTTGTCATCATTTGATGACTAAGAAAATCTGAGAATTCCACTAAAAACATGTGCCAAAATCATCATAAAATAGTTACCATAACATCCAAAATTATCACATAAATTAAGCAAGACAATTTTCTTCAATCAAGCCATATAAAAATCGGCCATATGCTCTTTTGCACATGTTTAAATTTCAGCATGTGTAACATTCACTTTTGATTCAAAATATTGCCTATTTTGCATTGATTTAATCCAAGAAATCAAAGAATAATTCAATCAACATTTAGTATACAATATTCTCATCATGTATGGAATAAAAGTTAGACACAAATGTGGACTAAATTTCAGCCACTATACATTACACACATGCTGAAATTTTCAGCATGTGTGATATTAAAAATATCACCATTTTAATTTCATAATTAATTCAAAACAATTCCAATTTGTCTTCCAATTAATCACATGTTTCAAGACACAAAATATAGGCTCATTTAAGGTATTAAAAACGCCCATCCTATAGCTACACATGCTGAATTTTCAGCATGTGTCACAAATGTGACAAAGTTTGAAATGTTACCTTGTATTACTCCTTTCTTTTTGTCACCAATATTGTATTCTTCATTCTTGACCAACCAAGATGCCAACAAGGCTCCACATATGCTCCAAATCAGCTGTTATAGGCGTTGGTAATGTGTTTGACATGTGCTGAATTTTATTTTTGCAGACTTTGTAAAATAGTGCATATGTAATAATACACACATGGTATATTCTAATTAGCCCTTAATTTAATTTTCTAGAACACTTTTAGATGTATGTCATATGTAAAAAGTGTCTAGATACGTGTCGTATGATGTGCAAAAATGTTCCATGTGTTGTGTACGTAGAAAACCGAATTTTCGATGTTTATCGATTACCCGATTTTTCTCTAATTAAATTCCAACTTTTTGCACATGTTATATATATTATGTTACACATAATATACATAATATAAACTTTAATATTCAGCTTATAAGGCTGATTAAAGTGGCGCCATTTACATGTGACAAAATTAAAATTGGAATCTACACAATTTGGCCTTAATGTGGGGTGATTTGTGTGTGCCAACATGGAATGATTTTGTGGCTTTAACTAACATGTACACCACGAAAATTATAGATATTTTTGAGGTGTAGGGGCTGGCCATCTATTTATGGCAAGTACGTGACACGTTGGGCGAAGTTTCAGTATTCGTCCGATACGACAATTTTCGGTTTAGAACCTTTTAACGTGTCGTATTTAATTTGTCATCACCATGACTTATATCATATGATATAAGACCTGAATATACTCATAAATATGAGTTAAATATGGTGGTGTGACGTTAACGTACGCACGTAAAATATATAACGTGTCGGTAGTACGTTGGAATACATGTGTATGTGCCTTTTTCAAAAAATCTGAAAATATATATTTTTGTATATATATATATATATATATATATATATATATATATATATGTGTGTGTGTGTGTGTGTGTGTGTGTGTGTGTGTGTGTGTGTGTGTGTGTATTGATGATAAAGGGAGGAGGAGACTTTCCTTTCTTAGTCTTGTTGCCTTTGTGCCTTGTCCAAATGTTGCTTCCTTTAATGAACTACTTAGTTTAATTAACTAAGTAATTCACTTAATGAACTATTTTAGTTCATTTATGGTGGCACCTGAAAATAGTATAAACACAATAAATGTTTGCCATTTGATGTAAGCTTTAAATCTTCATGGCTCGTTAGTACGGCAACATTATATATGAACTATATAAGGCAAGTTTTACGCAATATGTCATGCACATTTATATCATGAACGTTTTTATGCAATATGTCATGCACATTTAAATCATACATTTTGAAATAACTCAAACCCCTTTATCTCTACAATTTTAGTTCCCAAAAAGGATGGAACTTGGAGAATGTGTACCGATTGCCGAGCCATAAACAAAATTACCGTCAAGTATAGGTACCCCATACCTAGGCTGGATGATATGTTGGATATGTTGCACAGATCTAAATTCTTCACCAAAATCGACCTTAAGCAAGGGTACTTCCAGGTACGCATTAGAGAAGGGGACGAATAGAAGACTGCATTCAAAACCAAGTTTGGACTCTATGAGTGGTTAGTGATGCCCTTCGGGCTCACCAACGCCCCTAGCACCTTTTTGAGGCTAATGAATGAAGTCTTACGAGCGTTCATAGGCCGATTTCTTGCTGTTTATTTCGATGATATCCTAATCTATTCCCAAACTATAGAAGATCATCTTGACCACATTAGGGCCGTTTTTGAGAAGCTTAAGCAAGAACAACTTTACGCCAACTTTAAGAAGTGCTCTTTTTGTTTGGAACATGTAGTTTTCCTAGGTTTTGTCATTTCGGCTGAGGGAGTAGAGATGGATGAGGAAAAAGTTAGGTCAATTATGGAGTGGCCTATACCTAAGACTGTAGGGAAAGTTCGCAGTTTCCATGGACTTGCAAGTTTTTATAGACGATTTGTCAAAGATTTTTCTTCCATAGCTGCACCCCTAAATGAAATTGTGAAAAAAGATGTGCCTTTTAGGTGGGAAGAGCCACAACAACAGGCATTTGATGAGCTTAAATGTAGGTTGGACATTGCAACCATACTTAGGCTACCAAATTTTGACGAGACTTTTGAGATTGAGTGTGATGCAAGTGGACTGGGTATAGGCGCAGTTTTGACCCAAGGTAAGAACCCCATAGCCTATTTTAGTGAGAAGTTGAAAGGAGCTGCATTGAATTACTCTACCTATGATAAGGAACTTTATGCCCTCGTGAGATCTCTACAAACTTGGCAACACTATCTGTTGGGTGCAGCAATTGTCCCGTGGCGTAGGCCGTGTGGGTGTAGGCCATGTGGGCCAAGTCACAGTCGAATGCCGTGGGCGCTTGTGTGCTGAATGCACTATAAGGCTAAGGTATGCGCATCTCCTGTCACCAATTGGTTTTGGGAGAGATGGTAGCGCCTGAGGTCCTACAATTGGTATCAGAGCGCAGGAACACTCACAACAAAAGGATCCAATGATCTACGTGAGATGGCATCCACTAGCTATAACACCGTGCAAGAAGGAATGTCAACCATAAGGCCTCCTCTCTTTGACGGTGAGTCCTTCGTTCAATGGAAGGTAAGAATGAAACTTTTCTTTATGGCAATAGATATTGATCTTTGGTCGATTATAGAAGATGGTCCTTTTGTTCCATCTAAGTTATCCACAGTAGACGGAGTCACACTAGAAGTTGTTAAACCTAGACAAGAATATACAAGTGATGATAAAAAAGAAACTTAGCATGAATGCTAGGGCTATGCAATTGCTCCTAAATAGATTAAGTAAGAGTGAGTCTAGTTATGTCTCAAACTGTTCTAGTGCACAAGAAATGTGGAGGATACTCGAATTGAAACACGAAGGCACGAGTCAAGTTAAAGAGTCAAAGATAAACATGCTTATGTCTACACTTGAGTCGTTTAAACTATTGCCTAATGAATCTATTGTTGACATGGATATTCGTTTGACTAACATCTATAATTCTCTTGAGTCTCTTGGTAAAGCTTTTACCATGTAGGAAAAAGTGCAGAAAGTCTTACAAAGCCTTCCGTCAGAATGGGACCCTAAAGTAACTGCAATAGAAGAAAGCAAAGAAACGAACTCAATAAAGATGGAAGAGTTAATAGGATCTCTTAAGGTGTATGAAAATAAACTCACCATACAGAAATCGGAATCATCTAAACAAGGTAAAGCTATTGCTTTTAAATCAAATGAATACGTCTCTACTTCTTCCGATCACGTAGATGATAGCGATTCTGAATCGGATAACGATGACCTAATTTTATTGGCTAAAGGCTTAAGAAAATTTATGAGAAGGTCATTTAGAAACAAAAATAAGGGCACTACAACGAAAAAAAATAAGAACAAGTCAAATGATAAAGATGTTAAATGTTATGAATGTGGCAAACTTGGACATTTATCATATGACTGTCCCAATAAAGAAAAGCAAACAACTAAATACCCTGACAAGGAGCGGAACAAGAATAGACCCGTCTCAGAACCCAAGCAAAGGAAACGTGCTCTAAAGGCCTCCACCTGGAGTGATTCATCGGATTCCGAGACTGAGACCGAAGAAGAGACTACACAAGTATGCTTTGCATCCAAAGCATCTAATGAGGTATCATCTGATTCTGACTCTAACTCTGAACCTTCTTATGATGATCTTTTTAGTCATTATTTAGAATTGCACAAATTCACTAAGACTCTCGCTAAGGAAAAGAAGTGATTAATTGAAGACAAGAAACTGTTAGAATCTTCCAACGAGAATCTTGTCGCTCAATTAAACGATTCAAAGAAAGAGTCATCATGCACCATCACTGCATTAAAGAGAGAGATTTCATCATTAACCACTCAAAATAATGAAATGAAGTCCGAGATTTCAAATTTAAAATCAAGGAATATAGATCTAGAAAAAATGATGAAACAGTTTGATATGGGATCTAACATGCTGCATCGTATTATCTTATCTCAAAAGCATGGCAGTGACAAAACAGGTTTGGGATACGTTGATACTAATGAAGTATCAACCAAACCAACTAAGTTTGTTGTCTAAGAAAGTAGACACCCCAAAGCCTCAAGTGGCGTCTAAGATGACGCAAAAACCGTCACTTCCCTTATCACGCCCCACTTCCTCTTCATATCACGTGAAATACAATTTTGTACCATATAGATATGAAAAGAAAAGAGTGATGCATACACGGCATTCATTTCATCCACGCACTACGCACACACACACAAGGACATATCAAAAACGTCCTTCATTCAATGAGTATAAAGGAGTTCTTGGGAAAAGGCCCAAAATGCATTCACCACATGTCTACTATATCGCACCTTCATCTACATTCTTGCCATTTGATAGACCGAGAAGGATCACCCAAGTATGGGTACCAAAAGGTACCTTTACCAAGAGGTGATTAACTAACTCGAAAGGACCCAAAGTTAAAAGGGTACCTAAATCATCTTTGCACATTGCAGGGAGCCCACACATCGAAAGATACAACTATAAAGTGGTTCCTTGACAGTAGATGCTCGAGGCACATGACGGGTGACCCGAGCTTGTTCACAAAATTAAAGAAGGTCACAAGAGGCGGATCCGTGACCTTTGGAGACAACAACAAAGGCAAGATCATCGGAAAAGGTATGATAGGAAATCCAAGCACTCTTCAAATCTCCAACGTCTATTTGGTAAGTAACTTATCCTACAATCTTCTTAGCATTTCTTAATTTATTGACAATGTCTTTGATGTGTGTTTCACTCACCCTTACTGCAACATGATAAATAAAAATGGAGAAACTGTTTTAAAAGGAAAACGAGAAGGTAACATTTTTACGCTTTCTATGGATGATGTGGTAGATGCTAAAGTGCTTTATGTCAAATGAACCCAATGTGAATTTATGGCATAGACGTTTAGGACACATTGGTATTTCCACACTAGAAAAACTTCAACGAAAGAACTTAGTACGAGGATTGCCTACACTTGATTTAGACAACTTTCAGTTGTGTGAATCTTGCATAAAAGGCAAACAAACACGTGAGTCACTTAAGCCTAAGAATGAAATAAGCACGACTAGAGTCTTAGAACTACTACACATTGATTTGTTCGGTCCTAGTCGCACTACAAGCCTAGGTGGGCGCCACTATGCATGCGTGATTGTTAATGATTTTTCTCGTTATACTTGGACTTTATTTCTTGCACATAAGGATGATAGTGCCGTTGAAATTGCGAAATTAATTAAACAACTTGAAAACCAATACGGTGTCAATGTGAAAAAGATAAGAAGCGATAGAGGAGGTGAGTTTAAAAACAAAGATATGATTTCATTTTGCGAAGAAAAAGGAATCAAGCATGAGTTTTCGCCACCTAGAACTCCACAATTAAATGGAGTAGTAGAAAGAAAAAATCGAACACTACAAGAAATTGCTAGGACTATGTTATGTGAAAATAAATTGCCTAGATTTCTATGGGCGGAAACCGTAAATTGTGCATGCTATATAGTAAATCGCCTATCTATAAGAAAGAAAATAAACAAGACGCCCTATGAGATATTGAATGATCGCACGCCTAAGATTGACTATTTTCGTGTGTTTGGATGCAAATGTTTTGTTTTGAATACAAAAGATAATTTAGATAAATTTGAATCCAAATCAATTGAATGCATCTTTGTCGGTTATTCTATAAATTCAAAAGCATATAGATGTTATGATCCTCTCACTAGACAAATCATAGAATCTATTCATGTGAAGTTTAATGAATTCGGTGAAATTGATAAAGATAACGAATATGATGATGACTTTGAATTGAAACCTGTGTTGAATGAAGATGATACATTTGATATGCATGACATGAATGACACACTAGAAATGCATGATAACATAGAAAACAATCAACCAAGATGGCATAGAGATCACCCACATGATCTCATCATAGGCGACATCACTCACGGTGTGCGACCACATAGAAGAATTACTTCGGATGAAATAAATCAATTTCATGCTATGATTTCTGAAATTGAACCCAAAAATGTGCATGATGCTTTGAGTGATTCTTCTTGGATTGATGCTATGCATGATGAGCTTAATCAATTCGTTAGAAATGATGTATGGGATTTAGTGCCTCGACCACAAGATAAGACCATAATAGACATAAAGTGGGTGTTTAGGAATAAAATGAATGAAGAAGGAAAGGTCGTTAGGAATAAAGCTAGACTTGTAGCACAAGGCTATAATCAAGAAGAAGGAATTGACTACGACGAAACATTTGCACCCGTAGCACGTTTAGAAGCTATACGACTATTACTTGCTATTGCTTCCATGAAAGATTTCAAATTGTATCAAATGGACGTAAAAAGTGCATTCTTAAACGGATTTATACAAGAAGAAGTATATGTGAAGCAACCACCCGGTTTTGAAGATTTGAAACATCCCGATCACGTGTACAAACTAAAGAAGGCACTATACGGACTAAAGCAAGCGCCGAGAGCATGGTATGATTGTTTTGCTACTTTCCTTTTAGAAAATGATTTTAAACGAGGTACTATAGATAGTACACTATTCTTGAAACAAGACAAATCGGATTTACTTATTATTCAAATCTACGTTGATGACATTATTTTTGGTTCTACCTCACATAAACTTGTTGAAGATTTTGAAAAATGCATGAAATCCGAATTTGAAATGTCTATGGTTGGTGAACTTAACTATTTTCTTGCCTTGTAGATCCTACAAGTGGTATTAGAGCGAGGTCACGGGTTTGATTCCCAGCAGGAGCAATTTCTGAGGGGGAGATTGTTCAGAAAAAGGGGTTTGAGTGATTTTCAAATACATGATTTAAATGTGCTTAAAAACGTGCGTAAGATAAATGAGCATGATATATTGCATATTACTTGCCTTATATAATTCATATATTATGTTGCCGTACTAACGAGCCATGAAGCTTTAAAGCTTACATCAAATGGCAAACATTTGTTGTGTTTATACTATTTTCAGGTGCCACCATTAATGAACTAAACTAGTTCATTAAGTGAAGTACTTAGTTAATTAAACTAAGTAGTTCATTAAAGGAGACAATGTTTGGAAAAGGCACCAAGGCAACAAGGTGAAGAAAGAAAAGTCTTCCACTCTCCTCCCCACACTTATGGCACGCCATTTATGCATATATATATATATATATATATATATATATATATATATATATATATATATATATATATTCAGATTTTTTTGAAAAAGGCACATACACACGTATTCCAACGTACTACCGACACGTTATATATTTTACGTACGTACGTTAACGTCACACCATCATACTTAACTCATATTTATGAGTATATTCAGGTCTTATATCATATGATATAAGTCATGGTGATGACAAATTAAATACGACACGTTAAAAGGTTCTAAACCGAAAATTGTCGTATCGGGCGAATACCGAAACTTCGCCAACGTGTCACGTTGCCATAAATAGATGGCCAGCCCCTACACCTCAAAAATCAATATTATTTTCGTGGCCTACATGATATTTTCATCCATAAAATCATTCCATGTTGGCACACACAAATCACCCCACATTAAGGCCAAATTGTGGAGATTCTAATTTTAATTTTGTCACATGTTAATGGCGCCACTTTAGACCAACCAAGTGCTGAAAATTAAAGTTTATATTATATATATTATGTGTAACATAATATATATAACATGTGCGAAAATTTGGAATTTAATTAGAGAAAAATCGGGTAATCGATAAATATCAAAAATTCGGTTTTCTACGTACACAACACATGGAACATTTTTGGCACATCATACGACACGTATCTAGACACTTTTTACATATGTTATACATCTTAAAGTGTTCTAGAAAATTAAATTAAGAGTTGATTGGAATATAACATGTGTGTATTATTAAATGTGCACTATTTTACAAAGTTAGCAAAAATAAAATTCAGCACATGCATATACATGTATACACGCCACCTACAGCTGAGATGGAGCATATGTGGAGCCTTGTTGGCATATTTATTGGTCAAGAATCAATCACACAAAGTTGGTGACTTAAAGAGAGAAGCTACAAAAGGTAACAATTCAAATTTTGTCACAATTGTGACACATGCTGAAAATTTCAGGATGTGTGTTTAAGGGTGGGCGATTTTTACTTATTTATGAGGTATATTTCACTTATTGAATTAAGTGAATTAATTAGAGGACAATTTGGAAGTGTTTTAAATATTTTATGGAATAAAGAAAGTGATATTCTTGGATATCACACGTGCTGAAAATTTCAGCATGTGTGCAATGCATCTAGGCGTTTTTAAGGCCTTATTAGTGACTAATTTTTATTCCAAAAATGATGAAAATGTTGTCTACTAAATGGTGATTCATTTTCAAGAAATAAATCAAAGTAAACTTGGCATTATTTTGAATGAAATGGAAATGACGCACATGCTGAATTTTCAGCATGGTATGGCCGAATTTTTCATGATTTTTGTGAGAAAATTATCTTGCTTGATTTGGGTGATAATCTTATGAATTATGGTAATTATTTTTTAATGATTTTGGCACATGTTTTAAGTGTTATTCTCAGATTTTCCTAGTCATCAAGTGATGACAACATTCAACCAATCATGAAGTGCCAAGTAAACAAAGGTTAAATGATCATCCAATGAGAAGGTGCCAAGTAAGCAAGATCATGTCACAATGATACCACACATTCTCCCAAGGACTTAGAAGATAATTTTCAAGTGGAGAAGGACCTACTAGGGGGCGGCCAAACCAATTAAAAGGAGAGAAAGAAGAGCAAAACAAGAACAAGGACAAGAGTTGCAAAATCAAAGATCAAAAGTGTTCTAGCCTTCTTCTTCTACACTCTCTTTCTTTCTTCTTCTTGAAAGCCTATTGTACTTATATTCTCATTCTTGAATAGGCTTGTAATAGACCACCACATACTCTTTATCTTTGTAAAAGATTGATCAAGGTGTGATCAATCTTCAATCTTGCTAGGTGGTGGTGTTCGTGCGAATTGTATTCATCGTACAAGGTTTGTAAAGGGTTGGAGTTGGTGTGTAACTCTATCAACCCCGTGGTAAGGTGTATTGCGTGTGTGTGACTAGTGTGAACCAAGGAAGGTGTTCCTTGAAGACTGGAGTAGGTTGTTTATAACCGAACCAGTATAAAATTCTCGGTGCCATTTACTTTCAGCATTTATTTTCTGTTACTGCACAGTTTACTCTTTTTGTTTACGTTCGTAAAAATAGTAAACGACTTTCAAAAGTTACGAAAATTTCCAGAAATAAAGTCACACGTCTTATGGTTAATTTGGCATAAGTTTCAACACTTTTGGATAAGTATAAGTCATTCAAACATCCAAAGATCTGAGACTAATGCAGTTTGATTTTCAGGCTTGCAAAGGTTGAGACTTTGAGTATATTTGACTAACTTCCCGAAGGAATTTTTCAAAACTGTTTCAACACATTTAAATAAAATATATAAGGGGTTAGTGGTTAAATTTTCAGAGCATTTGGAGTTGTGTACAAATAGGAATTAATTTTTCAAAATAGTGTAACGTTTCTGGCAGATTCGCGCAATCTGACCATCAACGATTTTTGAAGGGGTTAAAGGTTGAATTTAAATTTGAAATTTTTAGGAAACCCTCATAACATCTGAGGCTAAGTTCTCTCAAAATTTCAAAATTTTTGGAGACCTATAACCTGGTTTTAAAAACGTTTTAAAACTGGTCCTGAAAACAGAATCTGTTTTCAGAAGTTGAGTTGTTTAGTTTTAAACAAATTTTAAAAACCACACTTTCCGCACCAACTATTCAACCCCCCCCCCTTCTAGTGGTGCCTTGCAGATCCTACAATTGGTATCAGAGAGAGGTCATGGGTTTGATTCCCAGCAGGAGCAATTGCTGAGGGGGAGATTGTTGGGTGCAGCAATTATCCCGTGGCGTAGGCCGTGTGGGCGTAGGCCATGTGGGCCAAGTCACAGTCGAATGCCGTGGGCGCTTGTGTGCTGAATGCACTATAAGGCTAGGGTATGCGCATCTCCTGTCACCAATTGGTTTTGGGAGAGATGGTAGCGCCTGAGGTCCTACACTATCTTCAACCTAAAGAGTTTGTGATCCACACTGACCACGAAAGCCTTAAGTATCTTAAAGGGCAGGGAAATTTGAACAAAAGACATGCCATATGGGTAGAGTACATAGAACAATTCCCTTACGTGATTAAGTATAAACAACGAAAGGACAATATAGTTGCCGATGTCCTCTTTAGGAGATACACATTAGTGACTACATTATCCTCACGCTTCTTAGGATTCGAATCAATTAAGGAATTGTACCCCAATGACCATGACTTTGGCACCATTTTCGAGGCTTGTAAAGAGGCACCATTTGGAAAATTCTACATACATGAGGGTTATCTTTTCAAAGAACATAAATTGTGTGTTCTCCAATTATCCCTATGAGAAGCATTGACTAGAGAAGCCCATGGGGAAGGTTTAATGGGTCATTTCGGAGTGTGTCAAACCCTTGAAACTCTTAAGGAACATTTCTATTGGCCCCACATGAGAGTAGACATCGAGAGGTTGTGTGGTAGTTGCATCACTTGCAAACAAGCGAAATCCAAGTCCCAACCACATGGCCTTTACACGCCTTTACCCGTCCCTGATTCCCCTTGGATTGACATTTCCATGGACTTTGTTTTAGGACTTCCTTGGTCTCGAGGAGGGCGCGATGGTATTTATGTTGTGGTTGATCGATTTTCACAAATGGCACATTTCATTGCATGTAAGAAAGTTGATGATGCCACACATGTTGCTGATTTGTTCTTCAAAGAAATTGTGAGATTGCATGGCATGCCATGTACAATTATAAGTGATAGAGATACGAAATTTTTGAGTCATTTTTGGCGTGTTTTGTGGGCTAAACTTGGTACACAATTGTTGTTTTCAACCACTTCACACCCACAAACTGAAGTCGTTAATCGTACTCTTTCTTAACTTTTGCGTGCCATTTTGCAAAAACATATTAAACATTGGGAAGATTGTTTACCATATATCGAATTTGCATACAATAGGAGTGTCCATCACGGTACCTTGCATAGCCCATTTGAAATCGTGTATGGCTTTAACCCCTTGTCTCCCCTTGATTTGATCCCTATTCCCGTGCATGAACGTTCAAGTCTTGATGGTAAACAAAAAGTAGAAAAGATAAAGAAACTGCATGAACAAGTTAAAACACAACTTGAAAAGAAAAACAAAGCTTATGAAAGACAAGCTAACAAACATCGAAAACGAGTTGTGTTTAAACCTGGAGATTTAGTATGGTTATATTTGCACAAAGAAAGATTTCCCAATGAGAGAAAGTCAAAACTGTTACCTCGGGGAGATGGACCGTTCAAAGTTTTGAAACGCATAGGTGACAATGCATACATCCTTGATCTTCCTGAAAGGTATGGTTCAATTTTGCCTACTTTTAATGTTGCTGACCTCACCCCTTTCACTGATGACCTTTTTGATTCGAGGACGAATCCTTTTGAGGAGGGGGGATAGAAAAGGATCAAGGGTCCCATCAAGAGGTCAAGGGCCCTATGACAAGAAGGAGGACAAGAGAACTTTGTCATCAAGTTGTCACCTTCTTGTACAAGCATGTTCAAGATGAACCTAAGATTCCTTGGGTTCATTTCATTGAACCTTCACCTTGAACGTGTATTAGCATGCGTGTGTACGTTCTTTGTTTTTGAATTGTTGTCTTGTTTCTTGTGATCTTTGTTTTATGTGTTTTCTTTGTAGGTAAATTAGGTACATGGAAATCCAAAATGAAATGGAGGCCCAAAATGAGCAAGCTAGGCGTGTGTTGCAAAATGGGAGACAAAAGGAATGTTGTCTTAAAGAGAATGTTTGTCTTCACAAAGACAAATTCAAATGTGTCCAAGATGGAATCTTTTGTTCAAATTGAAATCAAAATCATCTCCAAATACAACAAGGGGGCCGGCCATTTTGAAGCAAAAAGGATGATGATCAAACTGAATTCAAAATCAAAGTTAAACTTGAATTTAAATTCAACCTTGATTTGAATTCAAGTTTCAACCAAATTGAGGCTTGTATTTCAAGAAGAATTTTGCCATTATCTCAGCCAAATCCACACGCCATCTTGGAAGAAAAAGAAGGATAAGTGCCAATTCAAATTGAACCCAAGTTTGAATTCAAATTCAAACACAATTTTGAATTCAAACTTCAACCATCTTTTGAATTCAACTCCAGCCATATTATCATCACCAAATCAGATTTCAAGACACCTCTTGGACTTATTAAACACGGCTGAAAGGAGTAAGAAGGATATCCAACAATCAAATTCAAAGTGCACTGAAATTCAAACTTAACTTGAATTCAAACTTCACCAAACTTTTGAATTCAAGTTCAAACACCTTCTACTCATCAAATCAGCTCCTCCAAGGCATCATGTGGACCTCTTACATGGCTGGATACATAAGGATAACATCTTGCAAGATTTTCAGATTTTAGCTAGAACTTGTTTTAGTTTTGAATTCAAACAATTTTCAATTTTCAAACATTATTAGCTAGCTTATTTTTAAATCATTTCTGGTCATTTAAAGGCTGATAGGACGATGGTTAAAGCCTATAAATAGACCCTTTTGGCCGATTGGAAAAGCACCTTTTGATGAATAACAATTCTTGATAATTCCTTCACTTTGTGTGAGACTTTGTTTTCTTGGTTTTGCATTAAAAACCTAGGTTAAGATCCTTCAAAGTTGAGCATTTTGAATGTGTTGCCATTCCTAAAAGGTGCCGTCCAGGAGGGCCATATTGGTTTGTCTGATCAACGACCATCTTGAAGTGTTGGTCTTGCTCATTTGATCCACACGTTTTTATCACTAAGGAAGCAAGGAGAAGTCTTCTTCCTTGTGCCTAATCCTTTGTGAAGGACGTTTGGAATGTGGAATTGTTGGATCCCACGAGTTGCACGCATCATTTAAATAGGAAGGCCCCCATTTCATGCATTAGTTTCTTAGTTTTACTTCTTGTTAAGGGTCCTTGATCTTGCATTTTTGTAACATTATGTGCATTCTCATTATCTTGAAATGGATGAGGGTTATGGACCTCATCACCACGGCTGTTGTTCCCCATCCGACAATGGTGCCACTATGTATGCTCCTGTTGTTCCATAAGTCTAGAAATCCCACCAGAAGAAAGCTTGATTCTTTAGTATGCTTCTTCTTTCCACAGTGTGAGCACCGGAGATTGGCTTTGTCTTTGTTTTCTATGGAGCACGATGACGTGCTATCTGAGTGCCGCTGTGTCCCTGTACGTTCTTTACTGGCTCTGCTGCGTGTGGCCAAATTACCTAGTTTAGCATAATCAAATCATATCAAATCTCGAAAAATTACCTTGTTAATATAGACAACACTGACATTGTACAATTATAGTTAATGTACATTGTATTGCAAATCGATGAAAGGAAATATTTCATTCACTGAATATTGTTTTATATCATGGTATCAGAGCATGCTTAAAATGTGGACTCACACCTTGCTTGGCCCATGAATGGCCATTTATTGTCTTCCTCTCACCTAAGTTCAGATATTCATGCATGGCTTGTGGTTTGTGATTGAGGGCGGGTTCTAAGGCGCTTGTGTATGTCAAACCACGTTGCCACTTGAGGGCGGTGTAGAGAATATTATTCCACATCGGACACTTTGAGATAAAATACTTTGAGATAAATACATGTGTTATATGAGGATGATGTATCACCACCCATTGTCTTAAGGTTTTGAGTGGATATGTGTCTCACCTCATGTAAGTGCAAGTTTCAACAATAAATTGCCCCCAGTGCATAGTCCAGTTGGTACTCATGTTGGGGATTGCAACCAAGAGGTCATGAGTTCGAATCCAGAGACGCACACAGCGTGGGTGTTCCTCTGCTGCCAGGCCAAAGGCCTGGTTTGTGGGGGCACCTTGTGTGGGTAACTGTGTAAGATCTCACTCAATCTAGGAGGCTCTTGGACTCCTGATTTATATCCTCCATGCAGCTCCTTAGGGCTGGGACAGTAGGGACCCTTTGGGTTAGGGTTCAACCTTTTACCAACAAGTTTCAACAATAAATTTATCACAAAGATTTATACATCAGCTAGTCCCAAAAGATATATATCTAAAGTGATAATGTAATATACAATAAAGTAAAAGTTAAAAAGAGAGGCAAAAGGGTACTTTTTCTTTATAATTACTTATTTTCATTTATTTTTTTATTGGAAAAATTAAAAAACAGAAACTAAAATGTCGACATCATTTTCCCCAGATCGTACAAGGTCGCGCAAGCAAACGGAAAGAAACTGAAAATCTCCCAGGAACGATCATTTGCTATCCGACATAGCTTTTCGAATCTGAGACTTAATTTAGAATCTACACATTGAGATGGTGAGTAAAACATAAAGAAATCTATTTCTTAATTGTTTGATTGTTGATCAAGACATTGATATAATTTATATAAATTGACTGTTCTTTTGGTGTTCAGGGTGAAGAACTATTATTAATTTGTGAAGAATATGATGAGTTAAATAAGGGGATATAAATCTTTTATTCACTTTTATTATTTTTTACTTTGGTGTCAATGAAATGATGATGGATGTGAAACTTGATATGGTTTTATGATGGAATAAAGCAAAATGACTACTAAATTGGCTGCTCCTTATATTGTGAAGTATCAGTTGATCGACATAGCTTAACGCATCATTATAGGTCATCGGAAAACAACCTCTGTGTGTTTCTAACATATGAGTATGGTTGCGTATATCCGACCTCCCCATACCCCGTTATAGGCGGGAGCCTCTAAGGCAATAGGGTAATGTTGTTGTTGATGATGATGATGTGGTTAGGATGTAAATTGATACTATATGGTTGGAAATTGGTACTTTGATGTGATGAAATTTTGTATAGTGTTGATTGGGATTTAATAGGGCCTTATGGTCGATTGAGATGAAGTTTTGAGAGGGTTTTTTTTTGGGCTGATCACAATCTGCTGTTCTAACGAGGGACATTGATCGATGTAGAGATTGGTATCATTTTTTAGAGATCAATATAAAGGTTGATGTATAGGCAGAAAGGTGTTAAATTTGTTTCGAGTGACATCAATCGACCAATGTTGGTGTTTTAAATATCAATATAGCTGTTTTAGATATCAAAGTAGTTGTTTTAGATATTGATGACAGCAGATGATGTCCCTGTTCAGGAGATGATGTTAGGGATTATGTATATGTTTAGATGATGATGTTAGGAGATAATGTAGTTGTTTTAGAGAATGATGTAGAGTAAGTTTGATTAGTTGAATGTTATATTGATATTGTTAAATGAAGTAATGTAAGCATATTAAAACAAATGTCTTAAGCTTTTCTTTTTCATATTTATACATAAATTTGTATTTATAAGCTATGCTCTTTTACAAAGTTAAGTATGAATCCACCCAAGAATCTATCAAAGAGGAACGGTCTCTTCTTTGGTTGCAAAATAATTAGAAGCAAGAGAGTCAGACCGGCTTCTTGTAGAAAGCGGGCTTAGCCTACCAATGAGGACAGCTAATGTAAGAGTCCCAATAGGATAAGTATGTAGCAGGATGAGTGTAGAACCCCACCCGAGCCCTAGCATCGGGAACGGTGCACCCGCCGTATCTCGCTAAGAAGAATACAAAGCGTCGAATCAATCTCTTACTTGTCAAAAATGACGTAGAATTTTTTCGCGGAAACGTAAACCATAACATAAATTAAACTCCAATAGTCGTCATTACATTGATGAATAGAAATTCTAATAATAAAAGTAGTAAAGAAGTCTGTGACAAATCCTCAAAGTATAATAAGAATTAAGCGGCTGCAGAGTTCCCTCATATCCTAGCTGCAGCTCTCAACCGGCCCACTCCGCTACGTCCGTCCCGTCCTCAACAAAGATGTGCTCAGTCCTCATACGGCTCATCTGGAAAGTAGGGGTGAGTGACAGAAATCATCCAGTAGATGCCCGCATCAAACAAATACAAAACGTACATACCGAAATGATATAACCACATAACACATAAACATGCTATAACATGCATATGATAAAATAAATGCGGTAGTAAAGCACTCCACATAAAATGCGCAAGTACGTGATGCATGCTCAATCAACGTGTCACACGCAACAAGAATCATGTCATGCAATATGCCCCTAGACCTATATGCAATGCATGATTCCGGGATTGACTGGATGCCTGTAGCTCGTACACTACAATCCACCCTTACAGATGCCCACGGCCCGTACACCACGATCCACCCCAACCGATGCCCGTGGCCCGTACACCACGATCCACCATAACCGATGCCCATGGCCCGTACACCATGATCCACCATAACCGAGTATCCATGGCCCGTACACCATGATCCACCATAACCTAGTATCCATGGCCCGTACACCATGATCCACTCCACTCGAACGTCTCAGACCCGTACATCTCAACCCACTCCAAATGCAACGCACATGCCATGAATACAACAACAAAGTCGCCTGGGGCCCGTACGCCTATCCTCACCAACTCCGGCACTCAATATTTGGTTTCGTAAATTTCACAAATATTGGAAAGTCGTTATTTAGCATTACTCTTATTTTTCCTTAGCTTGTATTAATTTCCTAGAAATTTCTACTAATTTTCCCTCATTTACTTTTATTTATCACTATTTATTTTTAATTACTTATATATTCCAAAATTCAGAAATTAAGTGAAAATAATTTAATTTTTAACATTTTATATTTTCTTGAATTTATTTAAAATTTTATGGTATTTAATTTTATTATCTGGGGTTTAAAAATGATTTATTTATTATTTCCTAATTTTCAGAAATCATTAAATTAAATAAAAATATATTAAATTCCTTTGTTGGCCGGGTCTAACCAATTCTGGCCCAACCCGCAATCCAGGCCTGCTGCCGCTTTTCCCCACTTTTTTTAATTAAAGTTATAGGGTCGGCCTGCCTTCGGTCTGGCCCGTTGGCCGGCTGGCCGAGTTTACTTTTTTTCTATATTAACGCAATTTGGGTCTGGCCAGCTGCAGTCAGCCTACCGGCCCGCCTGGCGCTGGCAGGCCAGCCCATTTCGCCGCCGCCCTTTTTTTTATAATTCGCAATTTTCTCCCAGGAAGGCGCGTGGGTCCACGTGCGGCCCTTCTAGCGACGCGTGAAGCACACGCGCGGCCTTCCCGGCCTGTTTTTCGAGGGAGATCCGAATTTCTTCCTATTTCCAACCTATAGGAACCTATACTAAGGCCAAAAAACAATTATTTTTATGACTTCTAGCATAAAAAGTCCCACTTTTTCAATCCTTTTAAGGGTATTCTTAATTCGATTCAGTGCCACCACCAATTCCATACATATACATGCACGTAACAACCATAAATAGGCCATAAACAATCATCTCATGCTTTTCCAAATATAAACAAATACAAATCTATATTTTAAACAAATAAAACTAAGAAATCACATACAATATACCATCAAAACATGCATAGATCGTACCCATTTGAGGGGAGAAGAGACACCTACCTCGATTGACGATAACATGAATAAATTCGACGGATTAAAACTTGGGTTCGGGGCCTCGCCTGCCTTCTTCTTCTCTCTTTTTCTCTTTTCTTTTTTTTCTTTTTCTTGGACGTGCATATGTGTTGAGCGGCTGGGTGGGGGGTTTGTTTGTAGTGTTATGCGTGTATATGTATATATATGGTGGGGGAGTTAGGGTAGATTTTAGGTTTTTCCATTTGATTTTGGTTTAGGTTTTCTAATGTAACTCTAGTCACCATCTAGTTTGTACTTATCTCGATTTTTTTATTGTTACTTTTTATTTAGTATTATTAATATATATATATATATATATGTATATATATATTTCTGCCATAACATTCTACCCACCTTACAAGAAGTTTCGTCCTCGAAACTTGACGTACCTTATTCGAAAAGCTGTGGATATCTCTCTCGCATCTGCTCCTCAAGCTCCTAAGTCGCCTCGCGCTCGGTGTGATTAGTCCACTGAACTTTAACGTAGGGGATGACCCGGTGTCTCAATACCTGGTCTTTGCGATCCACGATCCTGATAGGAGTCTCCTCATATGTCGTGTCTGGCCTAGTCCTCAACGGTGGTGCATTTAGAACATAGCTCAGATCCGGAACATATCTCCTCAACTGAGAAACGTGAAATACGCTGTGCACCTGGGCCAAGGCAGGGGGTAACGCCAGTCGGTAGGCCAAGGTACCGACTCTCTCGAGCACTTTGTATGGACCAATGTAGCGAGGCTTCAGCTTACCCTTCAAACCAAATCGTGAAACCCCCTTCGTAGGTGACACCCTCAAGTAAACTTTCTTGCCCACATCGAACTCTAGGGGACGTCCTTCGAATCAGCCCAGCTCTTGCTTCTGTCTTGAGCAATCTTGAGTCTATCACGTATCAACTTCACTTTCTCCCTAGTCTACTCAACCAACTCAGGACCGGTAATAACACGCTCACCAACCTCGTCCCAATGAACAGGGGACCTGCACTTACGTCCATAGAGCGCCTCAAAGGGTGCCATGCCGATGGCACTGTGGTGGCTGTTGTTGTAGGAGAACTCAATTAACTTGATCATACCATCTCAGTTCCCCTTGAAGTCCAATGCGTATGCTCTCAACATGTCCTCTAAAGTCTGAATGGTCCTCTCAGACTGCCGGTCTGTCTGCGGATGAAAAGTGGTACTCAATCGTAGCTCCGTCCCCAACCTTCTCTGACATGCTGACCAAAATCTGGAGATGAATCTTGGATCACAGTCTGAAACGATGCTGACTGGGACCCCATGAAGACTGACAATATCGTCGATGTACAATCTCACTAACCTCTCTAAGGCCACATCACTCGGCACAGGTAAGAAATGTGCAGACTTCATCAATCGATCTACGATCACCCAGATCATGTCGTTGCCGTTTCTTATTTTATGGAGTCCTACTACAAAGTCCATCGTCACATGCTCCTACTTCCACTCCGGTATCTCCAACGGCAACATCAAACCTCCCGGCCTCTGATGCTCTGCCTTAACCTGCTGACAAACAAGGCATCTCTCAATGAACTCATCGATGTGTCTCTTCATACCACCCTACCAATAATGCTTCTTTATATCATTATACATCTTTGTAGCCCCTTGATGAATCGACAACTTCGAATTGTGTGCCTCCCTCAACAATTCCTTCCTTAGATCTTCATCATCAGGTACGCACAACCTTCCCTGGTACCAAATACTACCATCATTATGTATCTGGAAGCCCTCAATCAGACCGATCAACATCCTCTCTCGTACATCTCTGAGCATCACAACCTCCTTCTGCGCCTCCTTAATCTGCTCAATCAGAGATGGTGTAATGACTAAGGCCGCCAGAACATTAGCAGTGGAGTCAACAATGTCAAGATCAAACTATGCCATCTCTTTCTCCAGTGGTGTCTGTCTGGCGTGGTTAGATTTTCTACTTAGGAATCTGCAACTCGGTTTGCCTTTCCCGGGTGATAACTGATGGTCAGGTCATAATCCTTTAGTAGCTCAAGCCATCTCCTCTGACGCATATTCAACTCTTTCTGTGTGAATAAGTATTTCAAGATCTTATGATCGGTGAAGACTTCGCACTTTACGCCGTATAGATAATGGCGCCAGATCTTTAATGCAAACACCACCGCTGCTAACTCCAGATCATGGGTCGGGTAACTTTGTTCATACTGCTTCAACTGTCTCGATGCGTATGCGATAACCTTATCTTCCTGCATTAACATGCATCATGCAACAAAGGTGTTAGGCTAGAGTTAATATGTACATAATGGTAATTTAAAATTTATATACATATACCTAGCCCATTCCTCGAGGCATCGCTGTAGATGACAAATCCTTCAGTGCCGGAGGGTTGTGCCAACACTGGTGCAGTCGTCAATTTCTGCTTCAACTCTGCAAAGCTTTTCTCACACTCAGAGGTCCATACAAACTTGGTCTTTTTCTGAGTCAATCGACTCAGTGGTGCTGCAATCCTCGAAAATCCCTCCACAAACTTGCGATAATAACCGGCAAGGCCAAGAAAGCTGCGTACCTCAGTGACGTTAGTAGGTCGAGGCCATTCTGTGATTGCCTCTATCTTCTTTGGGTCAATCAAAATACCTTCCTCAGAAATTACGTGGCCCAAGAAGGTCACACTCTTCAACCAAAAATTCGCACTTACTGAACTTAGCATACAACTTCTTCTTTCTGATAGTCTTCAATACCTCCCGCAAGTGTTCAGCATGAGTCTCCTCATTAGGCGAATACACCAAGATGTCGTCGATGAACACTACCACAAAATGGTCCAAGAATACTGCGTTCATCAAATCCATGAAGGCCACAGGTGCATTCGTCAGTCCAAAGGGCATTACAAGAAACTCGTAGTGCCCATATCGAGTGCGGAACGCAGTCTTCGCTATGTATCTCTGCCTTAATCCTCAACTGATGGCAGCCTGATCGCATATCAATCTTCGAGAATACCATGGCACCCTGCACGCAATTTTTTTTTGTTGTACACCAGTAGATATACAAAATAACCAAATTCACAACGATTAATCAAAGACATTACTTTCAATTGACCAAATAGGTCATCGATCCTCGGTAGTGGGTAGTTATTCTTTATCGTGATCTTATTCAGCTCACAATAATCGATGAATAGCCTCATAGTACCGTCTTTCTTCTTCACAAATAGTACTGGTGCTCCCCAAGGCGAAACACTAGGCCTGATAAATTTTATGTCCAGCAGCTCCTGCAACTGCTCCTTAAGCTCTTTTAACTCTGCTGGTGCCATCCTGTATGGTGCCTTCGAGATCGGCTCAGCTCCAGGTACGAGATCGATCTCAAACTCTACTTCTTTGATCGGTGGTAAACCTGGTAACTCATCGGGGAAGACATCCTTAAAATCTCGTACCATTGGAATATCCTCAATCGATGGCCTCTCAGCACTGGCATTTAGAACATACACAAGAAAACACTCGGCTCCTTTCTTCAACGCCCGAGAAGCCTGTGCTGTAGTCATGTAGATTTTTCTAGATGACTTTTTCAATTTGACATCCCCCTGGAAGATAGTCTCTCGCTTATCCGGTGTCTGCATACTGACCTATCTCTGACGGCAGTCGATGGTAGCACTATATTTTGCCATGAAATCCATACCCAGAATAATGTCGAAATCCTGGATCTGGATCGGGATTAGGGTTGCAGAGAATTCCAACTCATGTTTTTAAGCTTTTCTTTTGCATATTTATGCATAAATTTGTATTTATAAGCTATGCTCTTTTACAAAGTTAAGTATGAATCCACCCAAGAATCTACCAAAGAGGAACGGTCTCTTCTTTGGTTGCAAAATAATTGGAAGCAAGAGAGTCAGACCGGCTTCTTGTAGAAAGCGGGCTTCGCCTACCAATGAGGACAACTAATGTAAGAGTCCCAATAGGATAAGTATGTAGCAGGATGAGTGTAGAACCTCACCTGAGCCCTAGCATCGGGAACGGTGCACCCACCGTATCTGCTAAGAAGAATACAAAGCGTCGAATCAATCTCTTACTTGTCAAAAATGACGTAGAATTTTTTCGCGGAAACATAAACCATAACATAAATTAAACTCCAATAGTCGTCATTACATTGATGAATAGAAATTCTAATAATAAAAGTAGTAAAGAAGTCTGTGACAAATCCTCAAAGTATAATAAGAATTAAACGGCTGCAGAGTTCCCTCATATCCTAGCTGCAGCTCTCAACCAGTCCACTCCGCTACGTCCGTCCCGTCCTCAACAAAGATGTGCTCGTAGTCCTCATCCGGCTCATCTGGGAAGTAGGGGTGAGTGACAGAAATCACCCAGTAGATGCCCGCCTCAAACAAATACAAAACGTACATACCGAAATGATATAACCACATAACACATAAACATGCTATAACATGCATAAGATAAAATAAATATGGTAGTAAAGCACTCCACATAAAATGCGCAAGTATGTGATGCATGCTCAATCAACGTGTCACACGCAACAAGAATCATGTCATGCAATATGCCCCTAGACCTATATGCAATGCATGATTCCGGGATTGACTGGATGCATGTAGCTCGTACACTACAATCCACCCTTACAGATGCCCACGGCCCGTACACCACGATCCACCCCAACCGACGCCCGTGGTCCGTACACCACGATCCACCATAACCGATGTCCATGGCCCGTACACCATGATGCACCATAACCGAGTACCCATGGCCCGTACACCATGATCCACTTCACTCGAGCGTCTGAGACATGTACATCTCAACCCACTTCAAATGCAATGCACGTGCCATGAATGCAACAACAAAGTCGCCTGGGGCCCGTACGCCCATCCTCACCAACTCCAACACTCAATATTTGGTTTCGTAAATTTTATGAATATTTGAAAGTCCTTATTTAGCATTACTCTTATTTTTCCTTAGCTTGTATTAATTTCCTAGAATTTTCTACTAATTTTCTCTAATATTCCCCTCATTTACTTTTATTTATTACTATTTATTTTTAATTACTTATGTATACCAAAATTCAGAAATTAAGTGAAAATAATTTAATTTTTAACATTTTATATTTTCTAGAATTTATTTAAAATTTTCTGATATTTAATTTTATTTTCTGTGGTTTAAAAAGATTTATTTATTATTTCCTAATTATCAGAAATCATTAAATTAAATAAAAATACATTAATATCCCGGCCCGCTATCCAATTCTGCCCCGGCCCGCGATCTTGACCTGCTGTCGCTTTTCCCCCCTTTTTTTATAATTAGAGTTATTGGGCCGGCCGAACCGAAGCCCGGCCCGTTGGCCGGCCGCCCGATTTTACTTTTTTTTTATATTAACGCAATTTGGGCCCGGTCAGCTGCAGTTAGCCTACCGGCCTGTTAGGGTCCGGCCCAGCCCGTTTTGCCGCCGGCCTTTTTTTCTAATTCGTAATTTTCTCCCAGGAAGACGCGTGCTGTGTCACGCGTGCGTGGGGCCACGAGCGGCCCTTCCGACGGCGCGGTGAATCACATGTGCGGCCTTTCCGACCCGTTTTTCGAGGCAGATCCGAATTTCTTCCTATTTCCAACCTATAGGAACTATACTAAGGCCAAAACACAGTTATTTTTATGACTTCTAGCATAAAAAGTCCCACTTTTATAATCCTTTTAAGGGTATTCTTAATTCGATTCAGTGTCACCACCAATTCCATACACATACATGCACGTAACAATCATAAATAGGCCATAAACAATCATCTCATGTTTTTCCAAATATAAACAAATACAAATCTATATTTTAAACAAATAAAAACAAGGAATCACATACAATATACCATCAAAGCATGCATGGATCGTACCCATTTGAGGGAGGAAGAGGCACCTACCTCGATTGACGATAACACGAATAAATTCGACGGATTAAAACTTGGGTTTGGGGCCTCGCCTGCCTTCTTCTTCTCTCTTTTTCTCTTTTCTCTTTTTTTTCTTTTTCTTGGACATGCGTGTGTGTTGGGCAGCTGGGTGGGGGGTTTTGTTTGTAGTGTTATGCGTGTATATGTATATATATGGTCGGGGGAGTTAGGATAGATTTTAGGTTTTCCCATTTGATTTTGGTTTAGGTTTTCTAATGTAATTTTAATCACCATCTGGTTTGTACTTATCTCTATTTTTTTATTTTATTATTACTTTTTATTTAGTATTACTATTATATATATACATATATATATATATATGTGTGTATGTATGTATATTCGGCCATAACAATGAGTCTCTAATGGTATAGAATGTGGCGAAAGTGTCTTAAACGAAATGAAAAGTAGGACCAATCGTGTCATATGGAAAGACTAAAAGAATGATGAAATGAAATAAAACGGAAAAAAATAAAACTAAAATAAACTAAATAGAAAGGAAGTTGAATGAAATGAAATGAAAATACCATGTTATATGTGCTATATGTATGTCTGTCTTATCATGAATTGAAATTAATGTATGCATGCCTAAGTATAGGGGACGACAATGGAAAGGTAGAAATAGTAAAAGTAGATAAAATATTTATATCGCTAGCATGCATGAGTTACTCTTTCATGATTTACTATTTCCTAGTGATGATCACAATGAAAATGTCCAGGATTTATGGCAGCTGAAGAGTTTATTTAATTTTATGAATTTATGATGTATTGAGATGTTGCTTCATGAATTTTGGCAGTTCTTACGTATTTGATACATTTGGATGTTGAATATTTGTAAAATTGTGATATTTAATTTTAACTTTGTACATTTCAGCTCGTGTTTTAGTTATTATGAGAAAAGGCCGCTCTATTGCCGGAAGTGTAATCAAGTGGGGCACAACAATGTGACATGTCGGACCAAAGATCAAATGGAGGAAATGGGTGTAGAAATAGAAAATTTGGGACCAAAAATCAAGCCTACACCAACACAAGAAAGGAAACAACCGCAACATATTAAAAAAGAATGGCGCATTCAAAAATCCAAGAAACTAATGCTTTATCACATGGATAAGAGAAAAAATCAAATCTAGATATCTCAACCCTTCACTAAACGTCCTCTTCCTTTCAACAAACTAAATGTTTTTTCTTCAGCAACAATGGAATTATTTTCTGAACTAACCATGAAGGGACATTGAGACCCTATTGGGAAATTAGGATGTCCTTGAACTTTTATCAAACACCTAACATGATTCTTACATATTTTTTTCATTGGATATACAATAACAATTTGGCAACAAAAAAGGGATTATTAAAATATCAAAAATAGATATCAGGTGGCGTCAATCTTAACACTGATAAATCTTAAAGCATGGATACATTACAATTCAAAAGTCGCAGCAAAAATTCATGACTCATTCGGCAACAATATAAGGAATTTCCATTGGGGGAAAACATAAAATAAATGTGCAGTCTCAAAGACCAAAATAATTAGCGGAAGTATAAAAGTTATATGATCGCTAAGTAGACGTCTTCAATAGAGAAGCTTGCCGAAGAGACGAAATTTGGAGAAGAGGGTCTTCTAGCCTATGCATATCAGAATGTTTAATAGCTTGGATGAATGGAGTATCACAGGCTCTGCATTTTTATAGGTTAGGCTAAGGACCTTTTCCATATTTAAACGATAAATAATTCCTTGCATCAAGAAATTATACTGATTGTAAATCTGTTAAATTAATGTAGTTAATAACTGCAATGTATTTGGCCAATAAAATATACAAGTACATTTACTCATATGATCCACTTTAGTAAGTTATAAATAAATTATGAGATTCAAGAATCAATGAAATTGAGTCTTACATTCTTCCACTTGGATCACATATCAATGACAGATAACATATTATAAGCGACAAAACAATATGGCCATAAACTTGATCGTCACTTGGATTTATTGATTACCAAACTTTAGATAAGTAACACACACATGAATCAAGATGGTCATGCTTTAATGTTAAGCACTCCGTTGGAATAATTACAATGTATCATACATTCAATCAAATCAAATGAATGATTTAATATAAATCATCTCAATGGGTTCACATTTATGGATCAAATAGATCACAATAACCTTAAATGCGCATACTCAAAATTAACAAATGACTAGACAAAACATAAGATCAAAGTACAACAAAATTAGGAAGATCAAAGAAGTCTCATATTAGTAGCATGATCCAAAAAAACTTTAACGGTCCTCCTTTAGTCATATGATCAGCAATCATTGTCTCGGTACTAATGTGTTCAATTTTTACTTCTCCTTGTTTGGCATGATCTTTGACCTTCCAATACTTTATGTCGATATGTTTACTGCTACTCCCACTTTTATTATTTTTCGCAAAGCCCATAGCAGTTGAATTGTCGCAGAAAATCTTCATAGATTTATCAATAGTATCAGCAATTTTTAGACCATTGATGACATACATCATCCATAAAGCATGTGAGGTAGCTTCATAGTATGCAATAAAATCTGCCTCCATTATGGATGAAACAATAATGGATTGCTTCTCACTTTTCCAAGATACAACTCCTACATCAAGAAGAAAAATGTATCCATAAATAAATTTACTTGTATCCACACAACTAGAGTGATATAAATCAGAATGCCCAATTACTTCTAAATTCTCTGATCATTTGTATGTGAGCTTATAACATTTGGTTCCTTGTAAATATCTCAACACCCTTATAGCAGCTTTCTAATAAGTCATGCCAAGGTTGCTTTGATATCTACTGCGCTCTCCAACAGCAAATGCGATATCAAGTCTGGTACAGACCAATGCATATAATGCATACATAAGGCTCTCAATGAAGGAGGCATATGGAATGCTTTTCATTTGATATTGTTCCAAGTATTTTTAGGACACATGTCCAAACTGAACCTTTCTCCTTTGACAATAGGTGACACAATGGATGTACAATTTTCATACCAAATCTCTCAAGTACTTTGTTAATATAGGCTTTTTGAGAAAGATCAAGTACTTGTTCTATCTATGTGAATCTCTATGTGAAGGACATAAGAGTCCATCCATATCCTTTATATCAAAGTTCAAAGTGAAAAGTTTCTTATGCTTATGCAATAGCCAATATAATATCATCCAGAAATAGGACTAAGAAAATATACTTGCTCCCGCTGATCTTGAGGTGTATATATTGATGAACAATATTCTCTACAAAATCAAATATAGAGATTACATCATGAAACCTACGGTTCCATTTGCAGAAAGCTTGTTTAAGCCCATATACGGATTTATTCAATTTACAGACCAACTGGTCATTATCAGAATTGACAAAGCCTCAGGTTAACGCGTGTATACTTCTTCATCAAGAAACCCATTTAGAAACACAGTTTTCACATTCATTTGATGTAGCTCGAGATTAAAAGGAGCTACTAATGCCATGATTATTCGAAATGATTCCGTCTTTGTGACTAGAGAGAAGGTTTCAAGTCTGACTTTATAACATTTAATATTACCAAATGAGTCCCTTTTGGTCTGAAAGACCCACTGCATCCTATCATTGAGGCTCTATTTGGTAATGGAACAAGCTCTCAGACATTGTTTTTAGTCATTGATTCCATCTATTCTTTCACCGCACCATACCATAGTGATGATTTGTCACTACTCATGGCTTGTGAACATGACATAGGTTCATGATTCAGTCCAATGTCATAATTAGACTCTTGAAGATATACAACATAATTGTTAGAAATTGCTAACCTTTTAATGCTTGAGGATCTTCGGGCTCCCACTAGTTCAGTAGACGTGGGATTAGTGGGCTCAGATAGTGCTTGATGTGATTCTTCAATTTGAGATTGCACAATTAGTGGCTCTTTATTATATTGAATAGCAACCAAATTGTCCAAGTGTAAGGGTATAGTGTGCGTATCCTTATTTCCTTAAAATTGAATTAACGATTCAAATCATTTTCGCTAATTTTTTGATCATCTAGAAATTTAGCATTTCTAACTTCAACCACTCTTGGAGTATGTGATAGACAATAGAATATATACCCTTTGGACTTAACTGTATATCCAATAAAGTAATCACTTTTTGTTCATTCATCTATTTTCTTTAGGTTTGATTTGTATACCTTAACTTCAACTAGACAACCCTATATGTGTAAATGTTTCAAACTCAGTTTTCAACCATTCCATAATTCAAAAGGTGTTTTAGGAATGGCCTTCGATGGAATCATATTTAAAACATACACAACAGTTTTTAGAGATTCACTCAAGAAGGATATAGATAAACTTGTTGTGCTAATCATGCTCCTAACCAAGTCCATAACAATCCGATTCCTTTTTTAGCAAAACCATTTTTTGTTGTGTGCCATGTATAGTGTATTAGGCAAAAATACCCTCCTTCTGAAGAAACTTGGCAAACGGATCAATTATTTATCCTTTTTTCTGTGTAACGTCCATAGTATTCACCACTTCTGCCAGATCAGACAATTTTAATTATATTTTCCTTTTGTTTCTCTACTTCTAATTTGAAGTTTCTGAACGCATCAAGTGCTTCAGATTTATCATATAGAAGATAAAGATACATGAATCTTGAATAGTCTTTGATAAATGACATATAGTATTTCTGACTATTCATGTAGCGCCCTGCTCCCGAACCCTAGCATCGGGAACAATGCACCCGCTGTATCTCGCTAAGGAGAATACAAGGCGTCGAATCAATTTCCATCATGTCCGAAAAGATGTAGAAATTTTTCTCGCAGAAACAAAATACCATATATTAAATTCCATGGATAAAAGAAAATATCTTAATAAAATACTAAATCAGTTATGGCATTAACATCACTATGCCAACAGTCTAAACAGGTATGTCTGATGAATCCCAATAAAATAATAACAAATGACCACACGGTCTCCTCATGTCCTAGATGCGGCCATCAGTCTGCCCACTCCACTGTGTCAGCCTCATCCTCAACAAAGACATAATCGTAGGCCTCTACCTGCTCACCTGGAGGAAGGAAAGTAGGGGTGAGTGACGGGAAAATCACTCAGTAGGCACCTGCATCCAAGTAGTACAAGACGAGCATCCAAAAATGATATAACACATAGCATATAAAATATGATATCACATAAGCATATGAGAGAATGCGGAAAAGTAAATCACTCCAGGTAAAGAATGCGCAACTACGTGATGCATGCCCCACTATGCATGTCACACACAACGAATTCATGTCACACAGAATGCCGATATCCATACCGTGCAATGCATGAACCCAAGTCCTACGAGTGGCTGCGGGTCGTACCCACCCACAGTCACCATACTGAGTGTGTGTGGCCGCGCCACAGTACACCATCCTGAGTGTGCGTGGCCCTGCCACCATACACCATCATGAGCATCCGTGACTCGTATGTCACGACCCGTCATAAATGCAATGCACGTGCCATGAATGCAAAAACACAATCGTCTGAGGCCCCTAGCCCATCCTCACCATCCTCCGGCACTCAAATCTAGGTTCAGTTATTGCTCGAATGCTAACTTAACATTGTTCGGCATCAATCCACTTTTCTATGGCTTGAATACCTTTATCGTGCATCTTCTATATTTTCCTCATTTATTCCCGATTTATTTCTATTTATTACCTAATTATCCAAATTAAATAAATTATCACAATTACTGAAATTTAATGAAAATAATTTAATTTCAGCATTTTATAATTTCTGGAACTTATTTAAAATTTTCTGATATTTATTTATATTTTTTCCTATAATTATTACTATTTTAAATTAATTAAATATAATTATACAATTTTCAGAAATTCACTATAATAAAATAAATAAAATAAAAAAAAAACGTTGGACTGGCCCTATTCTCGCCAGCCCCAATCCCGCGCTCAGCTCTGGTCTGGCCCGCTACCAACCGATTTCTTTTTTTATATATATTTCAGGTGTTATTGGGCCGGCCAGCAGTTGGCCCGGTCCGTTGGCCATTCGGCCCGGTCCGCCAGCCTGGCCCTTTTTTTATTACCCGCCAAAAATGGGCCAAGCCCTGGTGCAAGTGCAGCCGGCCCGTTAAGGGCTGGCCTACCACCAGTCCGGGCTTCAGCCCTTTGCTTGATTTTTTTTTATATAATCTAGGTCTGCAGCTTCAGGAGGTTCGTGGGCACTCCTGCGCGCACGTGAAGGCCATGCGCAGCCCCTTCCGGCTGCGCGTGCGGCGCTCCGGCGGCCTTCGGTGATCGTTTTTCCGACCCCGATCTATATTTTTGCCTATTTCCAGTCTACGGGAACCTATTCTAAGGCCAAAAGCAACATCTAAAACTTTAAGAATCTTAGAAGGGTGTTAATTTGATTATCAAATTTTTCTCTAACATGAAATTAAAGACATACATCACAGTTCACACGCAATCCACAGTCTGCACATTCACGATCTCATAGATTCACATAATGCTATATATATAATAACAATTAAAACAACCAAAAACACATAATCTACAATTTAAGCATGATTTGATTTGTACCAATTTGGAGGGGGAAAAGGGAACCTACATGGATTGCAGACAACTCTACGCAATTGAAATATACCCGGTTGACTTCTCTTACTTCTCTCTCCTCTCTTTCTTCTCTTTTTCCTCTTCCCTCTTCTCCCTATCTCTCCTCCCTACCCCTGTTCTTCACTCCCACCGCCTTTATCTTTTTTATCTCACAAGCACCCTTTCAATTCTGCCGCACCCCTTGCCATTTTAATGCCGCTATTGTGCGAAATTTTGGGGGCGTTCACGTTGACTTGGACCCAGTTTCGAGAAGAGTATCAGGGGCACTACATTCCTGAGAGCGCCATACAGAGGAGGATGAATGAGTTCCAGCTACTTACTCAGGGGTCCATGACCGTGGACCAGTACGCGGAGAGATTTCATGCGCTGGGGAGATAACGAGAGGGCAAAGATGTCTAAATTCGAGACTGGACTGAGCCCTCGCATTTAGTCGTTGATTATTTGTGCTAGACCGGGGACTTTTGAGGATCTAGTTGAGGTATGCCGGGATGTTGAGGGTGACCTCAGGAGGAGTGCAGTAGACGACCGGACGAAGCGGCCACGATAGGAGTATCGTTCCAGGAGACCCGGGAGATGGCTGAAGGTGCCCCGCCGCCAGCAGCCGGGGAGCTCTTTTCGACCACCGCAGCAGCAGAGACAGTTTACTCAGCCACTAGCCATCGATGGACCAGCGTTGATAGATGCGCAGCCAGTGAGGGCGGTGACACCCACTACACCATGTGTCCATTGTGGACGCTTTCATCCGGGTCAGTGCTGGAGGACCAGGGACGTTTGCTACAGATACGGCACCCCAGGGCACGTTACCATAGAATGCCCCGTGCATGGACATGCACCCCCACCACAGCAGAGCCAGACACAGCAGAAGGGGAGGCTGAAGACTAATGCCCGAGTACATGTCATGACACACGCTGACGTCGAGGAGATCGGCAACGCCCCGTAGCAGGTACATCTTAATTAATTGTTGAGTTTCAGTTGATTTGAATACATTTCCTTCTTGCGATTAAGTGTTATATGTATAACCATGCATATGTTAGGCGAGATTTTAATTAACAAGGTCCCGGTCTACGTTCTTTTCGATAGTGGGGCCAGTCATTCATTTATCGCTAGGAGATTTGTCAAAAGTTTGAATATTCTACCTGAATGGCTGGAGATTCCCTACCGGGTTCAAACAATAGGCGACCAGGTGTTTGTATCCTACTATCAGTTCAAGGATTGTACGTTGGATATTAACGAGCTAGAATTCACTGCTACACTGATTCCCATCCAGATGCAAGATTTTGATGTTATTTTGGGTATGGATTTTTCTGGCTAAGTATCAGGCCACGATCGACTGTCGTCAGAGGCAGGTTAGCATGCAGACGCGGAGCAACCAGGAAACCATCTTTCAGGGGGATTTCAAGTCGCATAAGGCACCCAAGAAGATTTACATGAGTGCAGCGCAGGCGCACAGGGCATTGAGAAAAGGTAATCAATGTTTTCTTGTATATGCTATTGGTTGTAGAAAAAGATGTACCCTCGATGGATTCGATACCAGTGGTGAATGAGTATAAGGATGTATTTCCTGATGAGTTGCCAGGACTACCGTCTAGTCAGAAGGTAGAATTCGAGATTAATTTGCTACCTAGTGCTGAACCGATATCGAAGGCACCGTACAAGATGGCTCCGGTTGAACTGAGGGAGCTGAAGGAACAATTGCAGGAGTTACTAGATCGGAAGTTCATTCGACCCAGCGTCTCACCCTGGGGAGCTCCGGTCTTGTTCGTGAAGAAGAGGGACGACAGTATGAGTCTTTGCATTGATTATCGAGAGTTAATAAGATCACCATCAAAAACAAATATCCTCTACCCCGGATCGAGGACCTCTTCGATCAATTAAAGGTACCCTTTAATCAATGTAACTCATAATGAATATTATAGAATTTTTCAATTAATTTTGCGACTTTGGCATTCTTCAGGGCGCTAAGGTATTCTCCAAAATTAATCTTCGATCCGGATATCATCAGCTAAGGATTAAAGCAGAGGATGTAGCAAAGACTGCCTTCCGCACTAGATATGGACACTACGAGTTTTTGGTGATACCATTCGGTCTGACTAATGCTCCCGCAGTCTTCATGGATTTGATGAATACGGTGTTCAGGGACCAGCTTGATAAGTTTGTGGTGGTCTTTATTGATGACATACTGGTCTATTCTTCGGATGAGGAGTCACACGAAAAGCATCTGAGGGAGGTTCTAGAGGTTCTTAGGCAGAAAAAGCTATATGCTAAGTTTAGTAAGTGCGAATTTTGGCTGAAGAGCGTTGATTTCTTGGGACATGTGGTTTCAGAAGAGGGAATTTCTGTAGATCCCAAGAAGATTGAGGCTATTACTGAATGGCCTAGACCGACTAATGTGACTGAAGTGAGGAGCTTTCTAGGCTTGGTCGGCTACTATCGGAAGTTCGTTGAAGGATTCTCATCGATAGCAGTGCCCTTGAGCAGATTGACTCAGAAAAAGTCAAAGTTTGTCTGGACCGCTGAATGCGAGCAGAGCTTTGCAGAACTTAAGAGACGATTGACGACGGCCCCTATACTTGCTCAACCCTCAGGCTCTGAAAGGTTTGTCATATATAGTGATGCATCGAAGAGCGGACTAGGTAATGTATATAACTTCAAGTTGACTTTATATGCATTACAACTATGGCCTAACTGTGTCTTTGCAGGGTGTGTCCTTATGCAAAATGGCAGGGTCATCGCATATGCCTCAAGACAGTTGAAGCCATACGAGCAAAATTATCCGACGCATGACCTAGAGTTAGCTGTAGTAGTTTTCGCACTTAAGATTTGGTGTCATTATCTTTATGGGGTGAAGTGTGAAGTATTCACGGATCATAAGAGTTTGAAGTACCTATTCACACAGAAGGAGCTAAACATGCGTCAGAGGAGATGGCTTGAGTTGTTGAAAGACTACGATTTGACTATCAGCTACCATCCAGGGAAAGCGAACCGAGTCGCGGATGCTCTGAGTAGGAAATCCAGCCATGCCAGACAGACGTCGTTGGAAAGGGATATGGCAGAATTGGACCTTGACACTGTGGACTCCACAACTAATGTTCTAACGGCGCTGATTATCACTCCGTCTTTGATTGAGCAAATCAAACAGACGCAGAAGGGAGATGTAGCACTTAGTGAGATCCGGGAGAGGATGATGACTAGTCAGGTTGATGGTTTTCAGATCCATGATGACGGCAGTATGTGGTTTCAGGGTAGGCTGTGTGTTCCGTAGGTTGAGGATCTCAGAAGAGCAGTATTGAAGGAGGCGTATAACTCGAAGTTTTCTATTCATCCGGGTGCTACGAAAATGTATAATGATCTGAAGAAGCATTATTGGTGGAGTGGAATGAAGAGGCACATAACGGAGTTTGTTGAGAGATGTCTGGCATGTCAACAGGTCAAAGCAGAACACCAGAGACCAGGGGGTTTGTTGATGCCGTTAGAGATCCCTGAATGGAAGTGGGAGCACGTAACTATGGATTTTGTGATGGCACTTCCGAGGACAAGGAATGGTAATGACATGATATGGGTGATTGTAGACCGTCTGACTAAGTTCGCTCATTTCCTACCTGTGCCGAATGATGTGACCCTGGACAGATTGGTTACGCTCTACATCGATAACATCATCAGTTTACATGGCGTTCCGGTCAATATTGTCTCTGATCATGACTCGAAGTTCACTTCTAGGTTCTGATCAGCATGTCAAAGGAGGATGGGGACCGAGTTACGATTAAGTACTGTGTTTCACCCGCAGACAGATGCGCAGTCAGAGAGAACCATACAGACGTTGGAGGATATGTTGAGAGCTTGCGCCATCGACTTCAAGGGGAACTGGGACAGTATGATCAAGTTGATTGAGTTCTCCTACAACAACAGTCATCACGGCGCCATCGGCATGGCACCATTTGAGGCGCTCTATGGTCGTAACTGCAGATCCCCTATCCTTTGGGATGAAGTTGGAGAGCGCGCTATCACTGGCCCAGAGTTGGTTGAGCAAACCAAGGAGAAGGTTAAGTTGATTCGGGAAAGGCTTAAGGTTGCTCAAGATAGAAGTAAGAGCTGGGCGGACTCGAAGAGGCGTCCGTTGGAGTTTGATGTTAGAGAAAAGGTCTACCTGAGAGTATCGCCTATGAAGGGTGTTGCGAGATTTGGTTTTGAAGGGTAAGCTGAGGCCTCGGTACGTTGGCCCTTATGAGGTGCTCAAAAGGATTGGTTCGTTAGCTTATTGTTTGGCGTTACCCCCGGCGCTTAGCTCAGGTGCATAATGTCTTTCATGTTTCTCAATTGAGAAGATACATCCCGGACCCGAGTCACGTACTGGATGCACCGCCTTTGAGGATCAGACCGGCCACATCATATGAAGAGACTCATGTTCGGATTATCGACCGCAAGGACCAAGTACTGAGGAGAAGAATTATTCCATACGTCAAGGTCAATGGAGCAATCACAAAGAGAATGAAGCAACTTGGGAGCTGGAGGATCAGATGCGCGAACGCTACCCTGAACTCTTCGACTAAGGTACATCGAGCCTCCTCAGTCTTTACGATTAAATTGCATCAAGTTTCGAGGACGAAACTTTATGTAAGGTGGGTAGGATGTGATAACCGAAGGAAAAAAGTAAGGTGAAGAAATAAATAAATGAAAAGATAATAATAAAAAATAGTAATTAAGAAACAAAGGGATAAGGTTAAAAAAATAAAAATAAAATAAAAGGGAACAACACCCCCAAAATTTTCGCGCAATAGCGGCATTAAAATGGCAAGGTGCGGCAGAATTGAAAGGGTGCTTGTGAGATAAAAAAGATAGAGGCAGCGGGAGTGAAGAATAGCGGCAGGGAGGAGAGATAGGGAGAAAAGAGGGAAGAGGAAAAAGAGAAGAGAGGAGAGGAGAGGAGAGGAAGAGAAGTCAACTGGGTATATTTCAATCGCGTAGTAATGTCTGCAATCCAGATAGGTTCCCTTTTCTCCCTCCAAATTGGTACAAATCAAAGCATGCTTAAATGGTAGATTATGTGTTTTTGGTTGTTTTAATTGTTATTATATATATAGCATTATGTGAATCTGTGAGATCGTGAATGTGCAGACTGTGGATTGCGTGTGAACTGTGATGCGTGTCTTTAATTTGATGTTAGGGAAAAAATTTGATAATCAAATTAACACCCTCTTAAGATTCTTAAAGTTTTAGATGTTCCTTTTGGCCTTAGAATAGATTCCCATAGACTGGAAATAGGCGAAAATATAGATCGGGGTCGGAAAACGGTCGCCGGAGGCCGCCAGAGCGCCGCATGCGCCGCCAGAAGAGGCCGCGCGTGGCCTTCACGCGCGCGCAGGAGCACCCACGCGCCTCCTGAAGCCCGGACCGGTGGCAGGCCAGCCCTTAACGGGCCGGCTGCACCTGCACTAGGGCTTGGCCTATTTTCAGCGGGTAATAAAAAAAGGGCAGGCTGGCGGACCGTGCCGAATGGCCAACGGACCGGAACAACTGCTGGCCGGCCCAATAACAACTGGAATATAAAAAGAAAGAAATCGGTTGGTAGCGGACAGGACCCTGGCGGGCAGGACCAGAGCTGAGCGCGGGATTGGGGCTGGCGGGAATAGGGCCAGCCCAATGTTTTTTTTATTTATTTATTTATTTTATTTAGTGAAGTTCTGAAAATTGTATAATTGTATTTAATTAATTTAAAATAGTAATAATTATAGGAAAAAATATAAATAAATATCAGAAAATTTTAAATAAGTTCCATAAATTATAAAATGCTGAAATTAAATTATTTTCATTAAATTTCAGTAATTGTGATAATTTATTTAATTTGGATAATTAGGTAATAAATAGAAATAAATAGGGGAAAAATGAGGAAAAATATAGAAAATGCACGATAAAGGTATACAAGCCGTGGAAAAGTAGATTGATGCCGAACAATGTTGAGTTAGCATTCGAGCAATAACTGAACCTAGATTTGAGTGCTGAAGGATGGTGAGGATAGGTCAGGGGCCTCAGGCGATTGTGTTTTTGCATTCATGGCACGTGCATTGCATTTATGGCGGGTCGTGACGTATGGGTCATGGACACTCAGGATGGTGTACGCTGGCGGGTCTACGCACACTCAGGATGGTGTACGGTGGCGCGGCCACGCACACTCAGTATGGTGACTGTGGGTGGGTACGACCGGCAGCCACTCAGTAGGACCCGGGTTCATGCATTGCACGGTATGTATATCAGCATTCTGTGTGACATGACTTTATTGCATGTGACATGCATAGTGGGGCATGCATCACGTAGTTGCGCATTCTTTACCTGGAGTGATTTACTTTTCCGCATTCTCTCATATGCTTATGTGATATCATGTTTTATGTGCTATGTGTTATATCATTTTTGGATGCTCGTCTTGTTTAACTTGGAGGCAGGTGCCTATTGAGTGATTTCTCCGTCACTTACCCCTACTCTCCCCCTCCCCTCTAAGTGAGCAGGTAGAGGCCTACGATTATGTCTTTGTTGAGGAAGGTGCTGACACAGTGGAGTGGGCAGACTGATGGCCGCATCTAGGACATGAGGAGAACGTGCGATCATTTGTTATTATTTTATTGGGATTCATCAGACATACCTGTTTAGACTGTTGGCACAGTGATGTTATTGCCATAACTGATTTAGTATTTTATTAAGATTTTTTCTTTTATCCATGGAATTTAATATATGGTATTTTGTTTCCGCGAGAAAAATTTCTACGTCTTTTCGAACATATTGGAAATTGATTCGACGCCTTGTATTCTCCTTAGCGAGATGCGGCGGGTGCACTGTTCCCGATGCTAGGGTTCGGAAGCGGGGCGCTACAATTCAAGCACGTTGTGTGAACCTGCCCATAGTTATCTGTATGTATGAATTCAAGAGACTGAGAACTTCTTTTGGCACGCTTAATGGTCTTGTTGGTTTGCTTTCCTTTTATGAATTCCGCACTAGTACATAAATCGGTAAAATCTACTGTTTGCAAACTTCTTTATTCACCAATCTATTCGTTCTATCAATTAATATATGTCCCAATCTTTTGCCCCAAAGCCTTGATGAGTTTTCATTGATAATGCAACGCTCTTATGTTCTTATATGGGATCTAACTCATGTAGAAATAAAAATTATTCAATTTGGTAGAGCCAATGATTTTATTATCTTTCAAAAGTTCATAACGAAAAGATGAGAATTGGAATCATATCCAATAATCAAAAGTCTAGAAAGAGAAACTAAATTTCTTGAAAAATGATGGAACATAAAAAGCATTTTCTAAATCTATTTAAAAACTAGTCTTTAAAATGAGCCTATAAGATCCCGCTCTTTCAACAGTAGAGTGCAATCTGATTTCTAGAATAGATGCATTGCTCTTTTGGCTTCCTGGGGTTTAGAAAGCTCTGCATGGTTTTCATAATGTGAATTGTAGAACCATAGTTAATCCACCATATATTATCAGAAATCTCAAAGGAAAAATCATATTTCTTCTCCAACCATCTCTTATACTTCATGCAATCCTTCTTTCAGTGTCCTTTTTTTCTTGCAAAAACGGCATTTGTCTTTATGTGTGTTGTATGAGATCTTAAATGATGTATTTTCTAAGGAAGAGAGTTGAGTATGAAATGCACCAGAAATGACTTTGAGATTTTAACCTTAAGGGAGCTTAGTTTAGCATCAGCACCCCTCATCCCAGATATGCTCATGCACACCATGGCTACTGTCAAGTGCCATATTTGAAATCTTATGAAGAGTGTTGGTCATAGCCTTGTCAGAGCTTACAAATTGTTCTTCAATGACTTTCATGTAAGCTTTGACATTATCAAAATTAGGGATAGAACCCTTAATGCTTGGACTTATACGAGACTTAACGAGCATCATGCTGAGGTGATTAGATCGCTCTCAATAATTAGACCTCTCAAATGGTGTGCTTAATTTAGTTAGATTTGTTGGTTTTTCCTCACGGAGAACCAAGTCTAAGGCCATACATTCTAATGTCAAAAGGATGATATACTTCAGTTCATTGTAATCGTCACCATTTAACACTGGAGTACTAGAAGAATCAAAGAAAGCAGTAGTAGTGTGAATAACTGTATAACAAAGACATACAGATCATGTTATGATCACATATGAACAAAATCATGCATTAATCAAGTTAATTCACATAGTATATTCTAAACATTCATGTACGCAGAGGTTGCACTCATACATAGAATACACTTAGAACAACATGAAAATTAAACAACCAAAATTATTTCTGTATATGTAGGCATAGGAAATGGCCAGGTTTAGTTTTTTCGATTAATAAAACAACCACATCCTTGGAGGTAGAGTAATTATCTTATTAATCAAAATCATAGGATTGATGACACAAAATTTTCTTTATACCGCATAATTTTAAGATGTTGTGTCTAATCTCAAAATTAAAAAAAAATTAATTTGTATATGTCAGCAATAAAATATCTAAACCAAATAATTGATAAAGAAATCATATTGATATGAGATTTTCTTGGGGTCAACAGTCAATGTTGACGGTCAACCATCAATGTTGACCAGGTCAGCGGGGGGTGTGAGTCGTGTGACTGCGGGGCCGAGTCATAAATTTGAATTGGGCCAAGGTTCACAATTGGCCCAATGGTTAACTGTATAGTATTAAACGAAAATGGGGCATAGTCCAAATGAACAAAGCCCAAAACCTTAAACCCTTTACAAAATTTGACTACAAATAGATTTGGCAAAACCACACTCGTAAACCCAACAAAAATAAGTTACAGTATAGAAATATCCATACACAAACAATAGTTTTGGAAGTACATACGTATCCTTGTATGATTGCTCTTTCCTAAAGTTTTATTAATGACAGCAAACTTACGTCCATATCAGCCTTTTTTATTGTTTTTTGTTTTTTCAGGCTCAAGTCAAAGTTAAACTTCACCAAGTTTTAAATTAGATATGAAGTAATTACTTATCATTAACTTTAATGGTTGACGTAAAATATAGACAACCATACAAACTACAAAGATATGTTCTTGGCTCAAATACTTGATCATGTAGGTCTTTTGTGTCGACACAGTTAGCTCCAGCCACTGGAAATGGGCCCTTGCAACAAATTATTGGTGAAATTCAGAATTCAAAAGTCTCGTGCATTCCTCGTGTACTTTATATCATTTACATTTTATGATGATCTTATAAAGTATACAACTACTATATTAGCAAAATTTACAAATCACCAATATTAGCAAAATTTACAACTATTATATTAGCAAAAAATTTTACTCTGGAGCTTAGAGCAATTTCCCTCTGACGAAATATAGTTAGACGTAATTTATCTACTTCCTCCATCTCTAAAAAATGTTTATCTTTCTATTTTAGGGTGTCCAAAAATGTTTGTCTATATTTTATAAAGGGATAATTACTTTTTGCTCCCATCATGTTTTGTATAATCGTCAATACCTCCCTTACTGTTTAAAAATACACTCTTATCCTCTTGATGTTTGAAAAATACACATTTACTCCCCTTCATTCAATTAAAAAATGTTATTTAAATATACATAACATGAATTGCCCCTTTTGCCCCTACTCTATTCATCTTCTTTCTATCAACTGTCATGCCCCCACTAGCCACCGCCGAAGCACTCTCTCCACCAGCCGCCGGCCGAGTCCCTTTTTCTTGTCTTCTGTGGATCTCTATTTTCTGGTTGATATCCTAGATTGTTCGTCTGATGTACCATTTTTTTATCGAAATTCCGAAGAAAACAAATTATACATTCATAACCAACCGATAGTTGAATAGATGGATGGCCTCTGGTTCTTCTGGTAAAGTGACTTGTATAGTTCGCCCCATAGTAGCATAGGATCCGGATTACAAAGTTAGGGTGCAAGAGTCATCAGTGTTGCCGTGGCTGGAAAGCCTGAAGCATTTTTTTTGTTTTAACTAATTAGCCAGGAGGATGTCATATCCCGTGACTTTTAAGTATGACTCTAAATATTTAGAAGTCAACCTTAAACACAACTTAAGTAATAGTATAGGTTAAGAAGCTTAGGAAAATAGAAGATAGAAAAAATAAGAGAAAGGATTAAAAGTGAGAATTAAGGAAAATTAAGCAAAATTACAAAAATACCCCCAACTAAATGATAGAGGAGTTACACAACACTTAGTATAACTCCCCATCAGCCTAAGGGGTCGGTTAAAACAGGGAAAAGGGAGGAAACCGCTAGAGAGAAAAGAGAAGGAAGAGAAGAGGAAAAGAGAGAAAAGAGAAAGAGAGAAAGGAAGAAGAAGAGGAGGAAGAACTTGTGGTCAACCTAGGTGCAATCCTTACCGAAATTCTGCAGTAAATTCGTAAGCTTAACTAGAAACAAAGGCAAGTAATCTTTCTATACGCTTTACACAAATTTTGATTATATAGGCCCTATGTTCTTATAAAGAGAAAACTTGGATCACACATTAGTAGCTTGGTTTGTTTATGTTAAATACCTTACTATATGCAAATGTTGTTGTTGATGGTGTAAAGTCATGATCTTTGGGCCAATATCTGAAAATGGTTATGTTGTGATCTTTGTTGCTAAATATGCCCATAAAAGTGTTATCCTTGGTGTGTTCATTGTCTTGGTAGAAATTCTTAAGGTTGTGAACTACACCTTGGATGTTTGGGAGCATTTGCAGGAAGTTGATGGGTTAATGATGACATTGTTGTAGACTTGTTGAGTTGGAAAGTTTGAAGATATAATATTGAAAGTTGTGGGTGATAGAAGGTTAAGAGTGGATATTATTAGACATGTTTAAGAATCAATTCATGTTAGTTGTGTGTTAAGCATGATGAATCTAGATGGTAAGATGGATCTTGAAGTGTTTAACATGGAAGGGGTGAAGAAGAAAGGTGATGGGAGGAAGTTACTGCAGAAAATTGCAGTTCTGGAACCGTCAGAACACTTCGAACACCTACTTTAGGCGCTTCAAGTCACATTAGGCGCCTAATGCAGGCGTTCAATGTGTCCCACTGCATCCTCGTACACTTCGAACACCTACATTAGGCGCTTCATGTCACATAAGGCGCTTCATGTAGGCGTTCGATGTATACGGCACATCCCCGAACACTTCGAACGCCTAGAATAGGCGCCTCATGTCCCCTTTAGGCGCCTCATGTGGCGTTCCAAGTATACTGGATGTCTTTTTGACCCTTTAGGCGCCCTATGTATGTGTAGTAACTCTATACACTTCTTTTGAACATAAAATGCAAGGGTATTTGAGGTGTAATTGAGGAATAGATGGTAAGTTTGACTAAGTAAGAATAAGATTGAATCCCAAGTGAATTAGTGAAACGAACGGACTTGGAAAGATACGAACATAGAGTGTTTGAGGTGCAAGACCGTATACTTGATATGTAAGATGTGTGTGCGTGTGTGTGTTACCTGTTTGATACGAAGTTGCAATGAGCATCCTACATCATGACATGGGCACTTGCATTTGACTTGAGAATTACTTTGCGAAAGAAACATGTGTTTACAAGAAAAGATTAAAGTTTTCGAAAGGCAAACTATGGCTGCTGGTTGATCGCAGGGTATAAAAGTCACGCCTGCGAAAGCGGGGTATAAAGCGTGGACCTGTGAATCAACAGCAGGGTATAAAATATTATATGGGGCCGTGGACCTATCAGCACGGATATATGATATATGTAATGGGGCCGTGGACCTATCAGCACGGATATATGATGTATGTAATGGGGTCGTGGACCTTTCAGCACGGGGTATAAAGTTATATGTTATGGGTCCGTGGACCTTTCAGCACGGGGTATAAAGTTCTGTTTACTGTGGACTGATCACCCACAGGGTATAAAGTTCTTCTACGCAAAGAATATGATAAGAAGAGTTATGAAATGTTTTGTGCAATGACACGCATGACATGTTTATGAAAGAAGACATATGCATGTGTGTTGTGTGTGGTTTTAAAGAAGTACATGCATCATGATACACGAAGCATAAGATTTGACATGCAGGAAATGTGACTAGCTTATGTCTTGTTTATGGGATATGTTGTTTTAGTACATGTTTGTTCTCGTATCCGCGTATCATGTATGTGATTTATCTGTTTTGAGGAATTTTTATGAAGATGCTATTTGCTAACCCGAGCGGCAATGACTTATACACTGGTGACTCGTCGTGTGTGATCCCGTAAGGTGTATAGACGGGTTACTTGCTGGCGATATTTTCGCTAAGAACAGATACTCTATTTCCTTTTCAGGTGAGCCAGAATACGAAATGATATTTGTCAAGGACGATGGCGAGTGGGCTCAATGGGATGATGGACATGGAAGTAGATAGATGTTTGATTACTTTCTTTAAGTTGGAAACTTGATGTTTATTATGCTGTACTAGAGGATATGTTAGACAGTTGATCGAACACCTTTTATTTCCGCTGTATTTTCTGGTTACAGTAATGATGGTTAAGTTTTAAATTTTACGACATTTCTGCTGATTTATCTTACGTCATGAATGATGTACGCTTGATCTGCTTTGACGCTTCATAGTTTTCACAGTAGACTACGGCGGGTGCACTAGTTCCGATACCAGTATCGGGCCGGGGCGCTACAGGTGGTATCAGAGACTAGGCTTCAGATCTATCTCGGAAACTTAGGTTCATGATCTTTTTAGACATTTAAGATATGATTCACCCTTAAGGTTGATCCTAAGTAAGTACTGATTTCTCTAGAGTTTAAGTATGATCTGAGTTGGGTGTGTGTGAGCGCGTTTATCATCTAATTTTGTATTAATAGTTTTACTACATACCTCACTCATTCTTATGCGATCAAGCTTTCAGTAACAAATTGTATTTACTGAACGCTAATGCAATGTTGATCTTTCAGAGAAAATGCCTCCAAGAAGGGATAACGCAGGGAACTCCAACAACGAACAGGAGAACCAGCCACCACAAGTTGTTTTACCCCAGGTGCTCACTGATGCGCTTACGGTGATCGCACAAGGGTTTACTCAACAGCATCAGCCTCTGCCTCCTCCACCGCCCCAGCATAACATTCGGTTCTTTTATGGAGAGATGAGAAAGATGAGGGTGCCGGAGTTTGGAGGATGTACCGATCCTGAGGAGGCTCAGCACTGGTTGGCTGAGGTAGAGAAATGTTTCTGATTGGTACAAGTGCCTAAGGAGATAAAGGTAGATGTGGTCACACCCCTTCTATGTGGCAAAGCTGGTGAATGGTGGAATGGAATGGGTGTTGAGAATGACCCCACCAATCTCATGGGCACAGTTTTGTGACGTTTTCCTAAAGTATTACGTACCGGAGACTGCGATATTGGAAAAGATAAGAGCGTTTGACAGATTGGAGCAAGGAAGGATGACGGTGTCGGAGTATGCGGATCGTTTACATGCCTTGGGTAAGTTTGCCCCTGCAATTATGTCTGATAATCGCCTTAAGATGACGAAGTTCGAGAGGGGTTTGAACTCAAGGATACAGTCGGCAATAGTGAACGCAAGAATGAAAACTTATGAGGACATGTTGGATGCATGTTTTCGGGTTGAGAGTGACTTCCGCAGAGTAGCGGCAAGAGCAGCTAGTGCAGGAGTGTCTAACAGAGGCAAAAGGCCAAGAGATGATGTGAGAGTTGGTTGAAGACCCAGACGTTGGGTCAAGATTCCGAGAAGAGACCCCAGTTGAAAATTTTCAGAGACTCCCACCCCAGAATCCAGTAGTTCAGCAAGCTATAGGAGTTTGCCCACGCTGCAACAAGAATCACGTCGGAGAGTGTAGAAAGGTGGCTGGAGCATGCTTCCGATGTGGTCAGGTGGGTCACATGATTAGGGACTGTCCGGAGATGAAGAAAAATACTCCGAGAGAAGCGGCTCAGCAGCCGAGAGCAAAGCCACGAGCAAATGCCCGTGTACATCTCATGACAGACACTGACGTGCAGGAGGCTACCGATGTGGTAGCAGGTACCATTTAAATTAAGTTTGAATTCTTATTGAATTAAGTATTTGCGTGTTTAACTTTTGTGTAAAACTTGATATGGCCTTAGGTGCGGTTTTAGTAAATAAGATACCTGCCAACGTGCTTTTCGATAGCGGCGCAAGCCACTCCTTTGTAGCAAAGAGATTACTAAGCAGCTTGGTAGTTTGCCTGAATGGTTTGAAACTCCGTATCGTGTTCAAGCGGCTGGAGATCAAATTATGGTTTCGTACCAGCAGTACCGGGGGTTGCGAGTTAGAGTTTGAAGGACAAATATTTTCCGCCACACTGATCCCTATTCAGATGTACGACTTTGACGTTATATTGAGAATGGACTGGTTGGCCAAGTATCACGCCAATATTGATTGTCGATTGAAACAAGTGACAATCAAGAACGCTAAGATGGAAGATGTAACGTTTTAAGGGGAACCGGAACGAAAGAAAGTACCCAAGAAGGTGTATGTGTCGGTTGCACAAGCGTGCAAAGCCTTAAGGAAAGGTGCTGAGGGATTCCTAGTGTATGCCATGGATGTTACTCAGGAGGTACCATCTATCGAGCAAATTCCAGTGGTCAATGAATTTCTTGATGTGTTTCCGGAAAGATTTACCAGGAGTACCACCACCGAGGGAAGTCGAGTTCGAGATAAACTTGATTCCAGGAACTGAAACCATTTTTCTAAAGCCCCTTATAGAATGGCTCCGGCAGAGTTGAAGGAACAGCTGCAGGAGTTATTAGACAAGAAGTTTATCCGCCCTAGTGTATCGCCCTGGGGAGCACCTGTTTTGTTTGTGAAGAAGAAAGATGTTAGCATGAGACTTTGTATCGATTATAGAGAGTTGAATAAAGTTACCATCAAGAATAAGTATCCTCTTCCATGAATTGAAGATTTGTTTGATCAGCTCAAGGGTGCCAAAATCTTCTCTAAAATTGATCTCCGATCAGGGTATCATCAGTTGCGAGTGAAGGCCGAGGACATCGCAAAGACAGCCTTCCGCACAAGATATGGCCACTATGAATTTTTGGTGATGCCGTTTGGATTAACAAATGTCCCTGCAGCTTTTATGGAACTTATGAATACCGTCTTTCAGGAACAGTTAGTGTTAGTGGTATGTGCCCTAGGCCATGATTTGGATATTTATGTTATGCATTTATTATTAATAAAAGAGGTTTTTTATCATTATTGTTGGTTAGTATGTTACACAATTTTGATATATGTCCCTGATTCATTATTGTTATAGAGATAAAATAATTTATAATCAGTATGAGTATTGATTTGATAATCATGAGATGATTATGTGTATGGTGATACGAATCAATCTCATAGATACTTGTTAGAGAACAAAAAGTATTGGATAGACCCATCATGAGATTACTACATGGATTAGCGTCATAAGTAAATCTCACGATAGTCATGTTTTAATCCTTTGACTTGAGATTGTCATAGTTTCCAATATAAGGACTATTATATTTTGACATGATCAAACGTTATCCGTAATTGGATAATAATAAAGGTCATGATTGAATGTGATAGAAATTATGTAGAGGATATTGAACAATCAAGATAGAATTTGTCCCTCTCTTTTGAGAGAGATATCTTTGGGCCCCTCGATTAGTGAGACTGTGAAATGCATGGTCGTGCTCAAATGAATTGATAGTGTGATCAATATCATTTGTTTTATCAGTCTACTTAGAGATCGAGTAATCATATGTTTGAACTATATAAGTATGACGCTGACCATGACTTATGTTCAAACTAGATATT